>JBDPZO010000005.1:7212894-7521354 GCA_039877585.1 Heterodera filipjevi | reverse complement strand
AATTGTTTTTCTATGACTATATCATCATATGCCTGTCTATTCATATGTTATAGTGCATATATGAAAAGTGCATATAAATATAGGTACCCCATTATAATAAATTGTTTTTCTATGAATAACATATCATCATATGCCTGTCTATTATATAAAGTGCATATATGAAAAGTGCATATAAATATAGGTACCCCATTATAATAAATTGTTTTTCTATGACTATATCATCATATGCCTGTCTATTCATATGTTATAGTGCATATATGAAAAGTGCATATAAATATAGGTACCCCATTTGTTAACTATTCCTAATTAACCTTCCTGTCTAACAGGGAAATTGATCAATGTAATAAGAAAAGAGAACGCTAACGTTCCGAGAATATATATATATTATTCTTCCTTTGGTTAAATATAAATTGAGAAGCAAGAAGAAGAGAAGTGTACCCTTACAAGACATAAAAGCATCTTTAAATAAGCAGAAATGATTCATCTTCATTGACTAGAGGGAATGGGCGGGCTCATCGGTTAGGGCTTGGTGAGGGCGGGGAATTCTTTAGGCTCGTCATCGATCTGTCGATGACACTCCGGGGGTGCGCAAGTCGAGCATCACTGCTGTCCTGGGCCAAATCGTCCGGCCTTTCCCACAAACGAAGCCGAGGCGAAGAGGCTTTCCAAGCCATAGAAGACGGCTGCTAGCGGCGCATTGAAATGTCTCGTGAAGTCGCCGAGCTCGTGCACCAGTTCACTAATGGCCGCACATCGCCTGGTGAATTCGGCACGGCTTTCAGGAGATATGTCGGACGGGCACAACCGGAGCGCCGTTGGCTGTGGTGATGGGCGTGGGAAAGGGCGCACTCGCTTCATCGGTGGGCTGAATGCCATCTGCTGCTGCGCCTGTGGGATAATTGCCTCCCTTTGATTAGGAGGCGGGTGCCGTTCAATCCTGAAGAAATTCTTATAAATTTTTGTGCAACAATATTTGATTGACAAATCAATTTTAAATGAGCGAATAAAAAAGTCGTAATGACCCAGAGTTTCTAGGCCTGAAGAAATAATATTCAAAGGCAATAAACAATCCTTACTAATTTCCTATAAATTTTTGTGCAACACTGTTAAAGAACAAAATCAATTTTAAATGATCGAATAAAAAGTCTGTAGTTACTCAAAGTTTCTAGGTCTAAAGAAAAAAATACTTTAAGACCAATAATAATCCCTTCGAATTTCTTATAAATTTTTGTGCAATACAATTAACGAATAAATCAATTTTGAATGATCGAATTAGAAAGTCTGATTACCCAGAGTTTCTAGAACTGAAGGAAAAATATTTAAGAGAATAAACTATTCTTTTTAATTTCTTATAAACTTTTGTGCAACAATGTTTGATTAATAAATCAATTTTAAATGATTGAATAATAAGACGTTGTGACCCAAAGTTTCTAGGCTTGAAGAAATAATATTCAAAGGCAATAAATAATCCTTACTAATTTCCTAAAAATTTTGTGCAACACTGTTAAGGAACAACTCAATTTTAAACGATCGAATTAAAAAGTCTGTAGTCCCCAGATTTTGAAGGCCCGAAGAAAAAATCCATAAAGACAATAAACAATCCTGAAGAAATTCTTATAAATTTTTGTGCAACAATATTTGATTGACAAATCAATTTTAAATGAGCGAATAAAAAAGTCGTAATGACCCAGAGTTTCTAGGCCTGAAGAAATAATATTCAAAGGCAATAAACAATCCTTACTAATTTCCTATAAATTTTTGTGCAACACTGTTAAAGAACAAATCAATTTTAAATGATCGAATAAAAAGTCTGTAGTTACTCAAAGTTTCTAGGTCTAAAGAAAAAAATACTTTAAGACCAATAATAATCCCTTCGAATTTCTTATAAATTTTTGTGCAATACAATTAACGAATAAATCAATTTTGAATGATCGAATTAGAAAGTCTGTATTACCCAGAGTTTCTAGAACTGAAGGAAAAATATTTAAGAGAATAAACTATTCTTTTTAATTTCTTATAAACTTTTGTGCAACAATGTTTGATTAATAAATCAATTTTAAATGATTGAATAATAAGACGTTGTGACCCAAAGTTTCTAGGCTTGAAGAAATAATATTCAAAGGCAATAAATAATCCTTACTAATTTCCTAAAAATTTTTGTGCAACACTGTTAAGGAACAACTCAATTTTAAACGATCGAATTAAAAAGTCTGTAGTCCCCAGATTTTGAAGGCCCGAAGAAAAAATCCATAAAGACAATAAACAATCCTGAAGAAATTCTTATAAATTTTTGTGCAACAATATTTGATTGACAAATCAATTTTAAATGAGCGAATAAAAAAGTCGTAATGACCCAGAGTTTCTAGGCCTGAAGAAATAATATTCAAAGGCAATAAACAATCCTTACTAATTTCCTATAAATTTTTGTGCAACACTGTTAAAGAACAAATCAATTTTAAATGATCGAATAAAAAAGTCTGTAGTTACTCAAAGTTTCTAGGTCTAAAGAAAAAAATACTTTAAGACCAATAATAATCCCTTCGAATTTCTTATAAATTTTTGTGCAATACAATTAACGAATAAATCAATTTTGAATGATCGAATTAGAAAGTCTGAATTACCCAGAGTTTCTAGAACTGAAGGAAAAATATTTAAGAGAATAAACTATTCTTTTTAATTTCTTATAAACTTTTGTGCAACAATGTTTGATTAATAAATCAATTTTAAATGATTGAATAATAAGACGTTGTGACCCAAAGTTTCTAGGCTTGAAGAAATAATATTCAAAGGCAATAAATAATCCTTACTAATTTCCTAAAAATTTTTGTGCAACACTGTTAAGGAACAACTCAATTTTAAACGATCGAATTAAAAAGTCTGTAGTCCCCAGAGTTTTAAGGCCCGAAGAAAAAATCCATAAAGACAATAAACAATCCTGATGAAATTCTTATACATTTTTGTGCAACAATATTTGATTGACTAAATAATTTTGAATGATCGAATTAGAAAGTCGTAATTACCCAGAGTTTCTAGACCTGAAGAAATAATATTCAAGAGAATAAACTATTCCTTATAATTTCCTTATAAACTTTTTGTGCAACACTGTTTGATTAATAAATCAATTTTAAATGATTGAATAATATGACGTTGTGACCCAAAGTTTCTAGGCTTGAAGAAATAATATTCAAAGGCAATAAATAATCCTTACTAATTTCCTAAAAATTTTTGTGCAACACTGTTAAGGAACAACTCAATTTTAAACGATCGAATTAAAAGTCTGTAGTCCCCAGATTTTGAAGGCCCGAAGAAAAAATCCATAAAGACAATAAACAATCTTGAAGAAATTCTTATAAATTTTTGTGCAACAATATTTGATTGACAAATCAATTTTAAATGAGCGAATAAAAAGTCGTAATGACCCAAGTTTCTAGGCCTTGAAGAAATAATATTCAAAGGCAATAAACAATCCTTACTAATTTCCTATAAATTTTTGTGCAACACTGTTAAAGAACAAATCAATTTTAAATGATCGAATAAAAAAGTCTGTAGTTACTCAAAGTTTCTAGGTCTAAAGAAAAAAATACTTTAAGACCAATAATAATCCCTTCGAATTTCTTATAAATTTTTGTGCAATACAATTAACGAATAAATCAATTTTGAATGATCGAATTAGAAAGTCTGTATTACCCAGAGTTTCTAGAACTGAAGGAAAAATATTTAAGAGAATAAACTATTCTTTTTAATTTCTTATAAACTTTTGTGCAACAATGTTTGATTAATAAATCAATTTTAAATGATTGAATAATAAGACGTTGTGACCCAAAGTTTCTAGGCTTGAAGAAATAATATTCAAAGGCAATAAATAATCCTTACTAATTTCCTAAAAATTTTGTGCAACACTGTTAAGGAACAACTCAATTTTAAACGATCGAATTAAAAAGTCTGTAGTCCCCAGATTTTGAAGGCCCGAAGAAAAAATCCATAAAGACAATAAACAATCCTGAAGAAATTCTTATAAATTTTTGTGCAACAATATTTGATTGACAAATCAATTTTAAATGAGCGAATAAAAAAGTCGTAATGACCCAGAGTTTCTAGGCCTGAAGAAATAATATTCAAAGGCAATAAACAATCCTTACTAATTTCCTATAAATTTTTGTGCAACACTGTTAAAGAACAAATCAATTTTAAATGATCGAATAAAAAAGTCTGTAGTTACTCAAAGTTTCTAGGTCTAAAGAAAAAAATACTTTAAGACCAATAATAATCCCTTCGAATTTCTTATAAATTTTTGTGCAATACAATTAACGAATAAATCAATTTTGAATGATCGAATTAGAAAGTCTGTATTACCCAGAGTTTCTAGAACTGAAGGAAAAATATTTAAGAGAATAAACTATTCTTTTTAATTTCTTATAAACTTTTGTGCAACAATGTTTGATTAATAAATCAATTTTAAATGATTGAATAATAAGACGTTGTGACCCAAAGTTTCTAGGCTTGAAGAAATAATATTCAAAGGCAATAAATAATCCTTACTAATTTCCTAAAAATTTTTGTGCAACACTGTTAAGGAACAACTCAATTTTAAACGATCGAATTAAAAAGTCTGTAGTCCCCAGATTTTAAGGCCCGAAGAAAAAATCCATAAAGACAATAAACAATCCTGAATGAAATTCTTATACATTTTTGTGCAACAATATTTGATTGACTAAATTAATTTTAAATGATCGAATAGAAAGTCGTAATGACCCAGAGTTTCTAGGACCTGAAGAAATAATATTCAAGAGAATAAACTAATTCCTTACTAATTTCCTATAAACTTTTGTGCAACAATGTTTGATTAATAAATCAATTTTAAATGATTGAATAATAAGACGTTGTGACCCAAAGTTTCTAGGCTTGAAGAAATAATATTCAAAGGCAATAAATAATCCTTACTAATTTCCTAAAAATTTTTGTGCAACACTGTTAAGGAACAACTCAATTTTAAACGATCGAATTAAAAAGTCTGTAGTCCCCAGATTTTGAAGGCCCGAAGAAAAATCCATAAAGACAATAAACAATCCTGAAGAAATTCTTATAAATTTTTGTGCAACAATATTTGATGACAAATCAATTTTAAATGAGCGAATAAAAAAGTCGTTAATGACCCAAGTTTCTAGGCTTGAAGAAATAATATTCAAAGGCAATAAACAATCCTTACTAATTTCCTAAAAATTTTTGTGCAACACTGTTAAGGAACAACTCAATTTTAAACGATCGAATTAAAAAGTCTGTAGTCCCCAGATTTTGAAGGCCCGAAGAAAAAATCCATAAAGACAATAAACAATCCTGAAGAAATTCTTATAAATTTTTGTGCAACAATATTTGATTGACAAATCAATTTTAAATGAGCGAATAAAAAAGTCGTAATGACCCAGAGTTTCTAGGCCTGAAGAAATAATATTCAAAGGCAATAAACAATCCTTACTAATTTCCTATAAATTTTGTGCAACACTGTTAAAGAACAAATCAATTTTAAATGATCGAATAAAAAAGTCTGTAGTTACTCAAAGTTTCTAGGTCTAAAGAAAAAAATACTTTAAGACCAATAATAATCCCTTCGAATTTCTTATAAATTTTTGTGCAATACAATAACGAATAAATCAATTTTGAATGATCGAATTAGAAAGTCTGTATTACCCAGAGTTTCTAGAACTGAAGGAAAAATATTTAAGAGAATAAACTATTCTTTTTAATTTCTTATAAACTTTTGTGCAACAATGTTTGATTAATAAATCAATTTTAAATGATTGAATAATAAGACGTTGTGACCCAAAGTTTCTAGGCTTGAAGAAATAATATTCAAAGGCAATAAATAATCCTTACTAATTTCCTAAAAATTTTGTGCAACACTGTTAAGGAACAACTCAATTTTAAACGATCGAATTAAAAAGTCTGTAGTCCCCAGAGTTTTGAAGGCCCGAAGAAAAAATCCATAAAGACAATAAACAATCCTGAAGAAATTCTTATAAATTTTTGTGCAACAATATTTGATTGACAAATCAATTTTAAATGAGCGAATAAAAAAGTCGTAATGACCCAAGTTTCTAGGCCTGAAGAATAATATTCAAAGGCAATAAACAATCCTTACTAATTTCCTATAAATTTTTGTGCAACACTGTTAAAGAACAAATCAATTTTAAATGATCGAATAAAAAAGTCTGTAGTTACTCAAAGTTTCTAGGTCTAAAGAAAAAAATACTTAAGACCAATAATAATCCCTTCGAATTTCTTATAAATTTTTGTGCAATACAATTAACGAATAAATCAATTTTGAATGATCGAATTAGAAAGTCTGTATTACCCAGAGTTTCTAGAACTGAAGGAAAAATATTTAAGAGAATAAACTATTCTTTTTAATTTCTTATAAACTTTTGTGCAACAATGTTTGATTAATAAATCAATTTTAAATGATTGAATAATAAGACGTTGTGACCCAAAGTTTCTAGGCTTGAAGAAATAATATTCAAAGGCAATAAATAATCCTTACTAATTTCCTAAAAATTTTGTGCAACACTGTTAAGGAACAACTCAATTTTAAACGATCGAATTAAAAAGTCTGTAGTCCCCAGATTTTGAAGGCCCGAAGAAAAAATCCATAAAGACAATAAACAATCCTGAAGAAATTCTTATAAATTTTTGTGCAACAATATTTGATTGACAAATCAATTTTAAATGAGCGAATAAAAAGTCGTAATGACCCAGAGTTTCTAGGCCTGAAGAAATAATATTCAAAGGCAATAAACAATCCTTACTAATTTCCTATAAATTTTTGTGCAACACTGTTAAAGAACAAATCAATTTTAAATGATCGAATAAAAAAGTCTGTAGTTACTCAAAGTTTCTAGGTCTAAAGAAAAAAATACTTTAAGACCAATAATAATCCCTTCGAATTTCTTATAAATTTTTGTGCAATACAATTAACGAATAAATCAATTTTGAATGATCGAATTAGAAAGTCTGTATTACCCAGAGTTTCTAGAACTGAAGGAAAAATATTTAAGAGAATAAACTATTCTTTTTAATTTCTTATAAACTTTTGTGCAACAATGTTTGATTAATAAATCAATTTTAAATGATTGAATAATAAGACGTTGTGACCCAAAGTTTCTAGGCTTGAAGAAATAATATTCAAAGGCAATAAATAATCCTTACTAATTTCCTAAAAATTTTTGTGCAACACTGTTAAGGAACAACTCAATTTTAAACGATCGAATTAAAAAGTCTGTAGTCCCCAGATTTTGAAGGCCCGAAGAAAAAATCCATAAAGACAATAAACAATCCTGAAGAAATTCTTATAAATTTTTGTGCAACAATATTTGATTGACAAATCAATTTTAAATGAGCGAATAAAAAAGTCGTAATGACCCAGAGTTTCTAGGCCTGAAGAAATAATATTCAAAGACAATAAACAATCCTTACTAATTTCCTATAAATTTTTGTGCAACACTGTTTGATTAATAAATCAATTTTAAATGATTGAATAATAAGACGTTGTGACCCAAAGTTTCTAGGCTTGAAGAAATAATATTCAAAGGCAATAAATAATCCTTACTAATTTCCAAAAAATTTTTGTGCAACACTGTTAAGGAACAACTCAATTTTAAACGATCGAATTAAAAAGTCTGTAGTCCCCAGATTTTGAAGGCCCGAAGAAAAAATCCATAAAGACAATAAACAATCTTGAAGAAATTCTTATAAATTTTTGTGCAACAATATTTGATTGACAAATCAATTTTAAATGAGCGAATAAAAAAGTCGTAATGACCCAAAGTTTCTAGGCCTGAAGAAATAATATTCAAAGGCAATAAACAATCCTTACTAATTTCCTATAAATTTTTGTGCAACACTGTTAAAGAACAAATCAATTTTAAATGATCGAATAAAAAAGTCTGTAGTTACTCAAAGTTTCTAGGTCTAAAGAAAAAAATACTTTAAGACCAATAATAATCCCTTCGAATTTCTTATAAATTTTTGTGCAATACAATTAACGAATAAATCAATTTTGAATGATCGAATTAGAAAGTCTGTATTACCCAGAGTTTCTAGAACTGAAGGAAAAATATTTAAGAGAATAAACTATTCTTTTTAATTTCTTATAAACTTTTGTGCAACAATGTTTGATTAATAAATCAATTTTAAATGATTGAATAATAAGACGTTGTGACCCAAAGTTTCTAGGCTTGAAGAAATAATATTCAAAGGCAATAAATAATCCTTACTAATTTCCTAAAAATTTTTGTGCAACACTGTTAAGGAACAACTCAATTTTAAACGATCGAATTAAAAAGTCTGTAGTCCCCAGATTTTGAAGGCCCGAAGAAAAAATCCATAAAGACAATAAACAATCTGAAGAAATTCTTATAAATTTTTGTGCAACAATATTTGATTGACAAATCAATTTTAAATGAGCGAATAAAAAAGTCGTAATGACCCAGAGTTTCTAGGCCTGAAGAAATAATATTCAAAGGCAATAAACAATCCTTACTAATTTCCTATAAATTTTTGTGCAACACTGTTAAAGAACAAATCAATTTTAAATGATCGAATAAAAAGTCTGTAGTTACTCAAAGTTTCTAGGTCAAAAGAAAAAAATACTTTAAGACCAATAATAATCCCTTCGAATTTCTTATAAATTTTTGTGCAATACAATTAACGAATAAATCAATTTTGAATGACCGCATTAGAAAGTCGGTATTACCCAGAGTTTCTAGAACTGAAGGAAAAATATTTAAGAGAATAAACTATTCTTTTTAATTTCTTATAAACTTTTGTGCAACAATGTTTGATTAATAAATCAATTTTAAATGATTGAATAATAAGACGTTGTGACCAAAAAGTTTCTAGGCTTGAAGAAATAATATTCAAAGGCAATAAATAATCCTTACTAATTTCCTAAAAATTTTTGTGCAACACTGTTAAGGAACAACTCAATTTTAAACGATCGAATTAAAAAGTCTGTAGTCCCAAGATTTTGAAGGCCCGAAGAAAAAATCCATAAAGACAATAAACAATCCTGTAGAAATTCTTATAAATTTTTGTGCAACAATATTTGATTGACAAATCAATTTTAAATGAGCGAATAAAAAAGTCGTAATGACCCAGAGTTTCTAGGCCTGAAGAAATAATATTCAAAGGCAATAAACAATCCTTACTAATTTCCTATAAATTTTTGTGCAACACTGTTAAAGAACAAATCAATTTTAAATGATCGAATAAAAAAGTCTGTCTAAAGAAAAAAATACTTTAAGACCAATAATAATCCCTTCGAATTTCTTATAAATTTTTGTGCAATACAATTAACGAATAAATCAATTTTGAATGATCGAATTAGAAAGTCTGTATTACCCAGAGTTTCTAGAACTGAAGGAAAAATATTTAAGAGAATAAACTATTCTTTTTAATTTCTTATAAACTTTTGTGCAACAATGTTTGATTAATAAATCAATTTTAAATGATTGAATAATAAGACGTTGTGACCAAAAAGTTTCTAGGCTTGAAGAAATAATATTCAAAGGCAATAAATAATCCTTACTAATTTCCTAAAAATTTTGGTGCAACACTGTTAAGGAACAACTCAATTTTAAACGATCGAATTAAAAAGTCTGTAGTCCCAAGATTTTGAAGGCCCGAAGAAAAAATCCATAAAGACAATAAACAATCTTGAAGAAATTCTTATAAATTTTTGTGCAACAATATTTGATTGACAAATCAATTTTAAATGAGCGAATAAAAAAGTCGTAATGACCCAGAGTTTCTAGGCCTGAAGAAATAATATTCAAAGGCAATAAACAATCCTTACTAATTTCCTATAAATTTTTGTGCAACACTGTTAAAGAACAAATCAATTTTAAATGATCGAATAAAAAAGTCTGTAGTTACTCAGTTTCTAGGTCAAAAGAAAAAAATACTTTAAGACCAATAATAATCCCTTCGAATTTCTTATAAATTTTTGTGCAATACAATTAACGAATAAATCAATTTTGAATGACCGCATTAGAAAGTCGGTATTACCCAGAGTTTCTAGAACTGAAGGAAAAATATTTAAGAGAATAAACTATTCTTTTTAATTTCTTATAAACTTTTGTGCAACAATGTTTGATTAATAAATCAATTTTAAATGATTGAATAATAAGACGTTGTGACCAAAAAGTTTCTAGGCTTGAAGAAATAATATTCAAAGGCAATAAATAATCCTTACTAATTTCCTAAAAATTTTTGTGCAACACTGTTAAGGAACAACTCAATTTTAAACGATCGAATTAAAAAGTCTGTAGTCCCAAGATTTTGAAGGCCCGAAGAAAAAATCCATAAAGACAATAAACAATCCTGTAGAAATTCTTATAAATTTTTGTGCAACAATATTTGATTGACAAATCAATTTTAAATGAGCGAATAAAAAAGTCGTAATGACCCAGAGTTTCTAGGCCTGAAGAAATAATATTCAAAGGCAATAAACAATCCTTACTAATTTCCTATAAATTTTTGTGCAACACTGTTAAAGAACAAATCAATTTTAAATGATCGAATAAAAAAGTCTGTCTAAAGTTTCTAGGTAAAGAAAAAATACTTTAAGACCAATAATAATCCCTTCGAATTTCTTATAAATTTTTGTGCAATACAATTAACGAATAAATCAATTTTGAATGACCGCATTAGAAAGTCGGTATTACCCAGAGTTTCTAGAACTGAAGGAAAAATATTTAAGAGAATAAACTATTCTTTTTAATTTCTTATAAACTTTTGTGCAACAATGTTTGATTAATAAATCAATTTTAAATGATTGAATAATAAGACGTTGTGACCAAAAAGTTTCTAGGCTTGAAGAAATAATATTCAAAGGCAATAAATAATCCTTACTAATTTCCTAAAAATTTTTGTGCAACACTGTTAAGGAACAACTCAATTTTAAACGATCGAATTAAAAAGTCTGTAGTCCCAAGATTTTGAAGGCCCGAAGAAAAAATCCATAAAGACAATAAACAATCCTGTAGAAATTCTTATAAATTTTTGTGCAACAATATTTGATTGACAAATCAATTTTAAATGAGCGAATAAAAAAGTCGTAATGACCCAGAGTTTCTAGGCCTGAAGAAATAATATTCAAAGGCAATAAACAATCCTTACTAATTTCCTATAAATTTTTGTGCAACACTGTTAAAGAACAAATCAATTTTAAATGATCGAATAAAAAAGTCTGTCTAAAGAAAAAAATACTTTAAGACCAATAATAATCCCTTCGAATTTCTTATAAATTTTTGTGCAATACAATTAACGAATAAATCAATTTTGAATGATCGATTAGAAAGTCTGTATTACCCAGAGTTTCTAGAACTGAAGGAAAAATATTTAAGAGAATAAACTATTCTTTTTAATTTCTTATAAACTTTTGTGCAACAATGTTTGATTAATAAATCAATTTTAAATGATTGAATAATAAGACGTTGTGACCAAAAAGTTTCTAGGCTTGAAGAAATAATATTCAAAGGCAATAAATAATCCTTACTAATTTCCTAAAAATTTTTGTGCAACACTGTTAAGGAACAACTCAATTTTAAACGATCGAATTAAAAAGTCTGTAGTCCCAAGATTTTGAAGGCCCGAAGAAAAAATCCATAAAGACAATAAACAATCTTGAAGAAATTCTTATAAATTTTTGTGCAACAATATTTGATTGACAAATCAATTTTAAATGAGCGAATAAAAAAGTCGTAATGACCCAGAGTTTCTAGGCCTGAAGAAATAATATTCAAAGACAATAAACAATCCTTACTAATTTCCTATAAATTTTTGTGCAACACTGTTAAAGAACAAATCAATTTTAAATGATCGAATAAAAAAGTCTGTAGTTACTCAAAGTTTCTAGGTCAAAAGAAAAAAATACTTTAAGACCAATAATAATCCCTTCGAATTTCTTATAAATTTTTGTGCAATACAATTAACGAATAAATCAATTTTGAATGACCGCATTAGAAAGTCGGTATTACCCAGAGTTTCTAGAACTGAAGGAAAAATATTTAAGAGAATAAACTATTCTTTTTAATTTCTTATAAACTTTTGTGCAACAATGTTTGATTAATAAATCAATTTTAAATGATTGAATAATAAGACGTTGTGACCAAAAAGTTTCTAGGCTTGAAGAAATAATATTCAAAGGCAATAAATAATCCTTACTAATTTCCTAAAAATTTTTGTGCAACACTGTTAAGGAACAACTCAATTTTAAACGATCGAATTAAAAAGTCTGTAGTCCCAAGATTTTGAAGGCCCGAAGAAAAAATCCATAAAGACAATAAACAATCCTGTAGAAATTCTTATAAATTTTTGTGCAACAATATTTGATTGACAAATCAATTTTAAATGAGCGAATAAAAAAGTCGTAATGACCCAGAGTTTCTAGGCCTGAAGAAATAATATTCAAAGGCAATAAACAATCCTTACTAATTTCCTATAAATTTTTGTGCAACACTGTTAAAGAACAAATCAATTTTAAATGATCGAATAAAAAAGTCTGTCTAAAGAAAAAAATACTTTAAGACCAATAATAATCCCTTCGAATTTCTTATAAATTTTTGTGCAATACAATTAACGAATAAATCAATTTTGAATGATCGAATTAGAAAGTCTGTATTACCCAGAGTTTCTAGAACTGAAGGAAAAATATTTAAGAGAATAAACTATTCTTTTTAATTTCTTATAAACTTTTGTGCAACAATGTTTGATTAATAAATCAATTTTAAATGATTGAATAATAAGACGTTGTGACCCAAAGTTTCTAGGCTTGAAGAAATAATATTCAAAGGCAATAAATAATCCTTACTAATTTCCTAAAAATTTTTGTGCAACACTGTTAAGGAACAACTCAATTTTAAACGATCGAATTAAAAAGTCTGTAGTCCCCAGATTTTGAAGGCCCGAAGAAAAAATCCATAAAGACAATAAACAATCCTGAAGAAATTCTTATAAATTTTTGTGCAACAATATTTGATTGACAAATCAATTTTAAATGAGCGAATAAAAAAGTCGTAATGACCCAGAGTTTCTAGGCCTGAAGAAATAATATTCAAAGGCAATAAACAATCCTTACTAATTTCCTATAAATTTTTGTGCAACACTGTTAAAGAACAAATCAATTTTAAATGATCGAATAAAAAAGTCTGTAGTTACTCAAAGTTTCTAGGTCTAAAGAAAAAAATACTTTAAGACCAATAATAATCCCTTCGAATTTCTTATAAATTTTTGTGCAATACAATTAACGAATAAATCAATTTTGAATGATCGAATTAGAAAGTCTGTAATGACTAGGGACGTGACTTTTAGTGATTTAACTATTTTTTCTGCAGCTTTGTTTCGATGAGAAACGCACGAAAAACGCAATTTTAGCGTGAAAATTCTTCGTTTGAACGTCACTATTCGTCACTAGAAATCACTATTTTGGCGTTTTTGTCACTAAAATAGTTAACTCACTATTTTGGGGTTTCGACACTATTTTACTCACTATTTTAAGATTTTGGAAAATTTCTTAAGAAAAATGCAATAAAAAAGAAAAATACACCCCTAAGGATCGGTCTAAAAAATTCCAAAATTTACACTCCTAAGAATAGACTTTTCAAAGCCAAACATTTTGGCCAAAATTTATCAAGAATAAAATTTCTGAAAAACCCAAAATTTAGAAGAAATGCATCGAATTTTTGCCCGAGAATTTTGAAATGTACCTCATTTGTAATTGCAATTGAATAAAAAAAATTTTCCTTTTTTTGATATATTGGCAAAATTTTTTTCACTATTTCGTCATTATTTTAAGACCCAGAGTTTCTAGGCCTGAAGAAATAATATTCAAAGGCAATAAACAATCCTTACTAATTTCCTATAAATTTTTGTGCAACACTGTTAAAGAACAAATCAATTTTAAATGATCGAATAAAAAAGTCTGTAGTTACTCAAAGTTTCTAGGTCTAAAGAAAAAAAATACTTTAAGACCAATAATAATCCCTTCGAATTTCTTATAAATTTTTGTGCAATACAATTAACGAATAAATCAATTTTGAATGATCGAATTAGAAAGTCTGTATTACCCAGAGTTTCTAGAACTGAAGGAAAAATAACCCTTTGATTTGCCCTTTCGAAGGCTTCGTCAATCCCGAAGGAATTGTGAAGAAAATATTCAAAATGCTCCGGTCGGAAGGTATTTAAAGAGCAAAACTTTGAGAAAGAGAAAGGCATTTAATTTGGGCATTAATAATATGCAAATGAAGGCATTCTGATCATCAATACTTTCGTGGTGCCAAACGGCGAAAATGTGAGCATTTTCAAATTGATTTCCATAAATTATTCATCCCAAAAGGAAATAAAAGTTTCCGAAGTGCGGCAATTTCTGTTGGAATTGTTCAGACATCACTCCGGGGGACAATGTTACTACATTGGACTTCATTTCAGCAATAAGGCATCACCAATTTGATCAGATCCCTAAAATCCATCAATCATTGCGACAGTTTAGCTTTTGGTCTGCAGTTTAGCACTGTCCCCAAAGGAATCGATGACGCAAAAGCTTTTCAATGGTCGGCTAAATAAATTACCAAAATGGCTTCAGGAAGAATTAAGAACGGAATTTAGCATTGAAAATGCAGTGTGGAGAAGATCAAAGATCGAGATTTAAGTTCGTATTAATTTTTTAAACATACTGTTACCAAATAAAATTGTGCACAGAGTACGATTACTAAGCAATGAATTTTGAAAATGCACCTTTGATACGGTGTGTAAAGAATCAACGACTACTATAATACAATAATCTGCATTACAATCGAGACCCCATGCATTACCGTATGATTAGGTAATGGTTTTGATCATTTTCCAAATAATTTGCTAATAAGCACATTGTATTACCGTCTCTTTTTTAGTCTTATTTATCACTGATACACTATTATACGATATGTTATTGCTCTTCTATTTCTTTTTAAATGAGGCATTTTTCCTGAAATAATTCTACTTGCGAAATCGTCAAAGCTTTGCTGCTAAGAAATGGCTTCTTCGTACCACCAAATCCTTTGCTGCTCGAATTTGGCCAATGCTTTGGCATCCTGCCCATTCCAAAATATTAAATTTGTTAAAATTTGTGCCAACCCATTTGGCCCACCTGCCAATTTCATGGCATAGTCCAACTCCGTCCTCAGCAGTCCCAACACGTGTTTCACCCCGTCTTTGCCCTCAATTGACAAAGAAATAATCCAATGTGAAAATGCCAATTATTCTTCCACCACCCACTCCGACTGCCAATCCGTGAATTATCGGCCTTCCGACGAATACCAAATCGGCGCCCAATGCCATCCCTTTTAGCACGTCTGTCCCGCTTCGAAAGCCACCATCAACAAACACCTTAATTATATGGTTAATTAATTTTAGAAATAATAATTAATCTATTAATATGATTGAGTAATTACTGGAATCTTTCCGTGAACAGCAGCGACCACCCCGGGAAGTGCTTCGATCTAAATTAAAACCATTTGGTTAAAAAAGTGTGTCTAATAACCGTGGATACGCAATGGTCCATTTGGCGTCCTGTCATTTTCTATACAATTTTGAATTATTTTTTTGCCCACCCCCGTGGTTGGACACGATTATTGCTGCTGCGCCGGCCTCCAATGCTATAAGAGCGTCGTCCGCTCGGATTATTCCTTTCACGACGACCTGCAAAAGATTTGGGGGGGGGGGGGGGGTGGGATTCATTCATTCATTAAAGGCATCATTAATTTGCCGGTAATTTGGTCAATTGGAGCAACCAGCGTAGATGGGTCCAATTGAGGGAGGCATCGAACAGAGAACGGACGTATTGGGACAGGCCGGAAGTGCCGACATCGGCGCCGGAAATGGTCGACTGTTCCATGTGAGCGGCAAAGTTGGCGATCCTTTAAAAATCCAAAATGCCGCAGTTGGCGAATTGCCAAACTTCAAATGGGCCGGCAATTGGAACGCGTTGCGTTCGTCGGCCCTTCTCCGCCCGAACATTGGCGCGTCAACAGTGAGCACCAAAGCAGAAAAGCCGGCCTTTTCTGCCCTGCGGACTAAAAATTAAAAAATTAAAATTTATAAATACATTTTTACCAATTTGCTCAGTCACTGCACGATCTTTGTAGATGTATAGCTTAAATTCAGTTCAATTAGCCCTTTTGCCACCTCTCTCCCACCCCCCGTAAATGATACCACCTGAAACCACAAAATTGTCCCCTCGGGGGCCGATTCGGCTATTTTCTCTAACGGAACAGTGGACAATGTGCTGCAAATCATTGGGGTGCCCGTCTCACCAGCAGCTGCCAAATTATTGATAATTATGAAGTAAGCATAACAATCTGCTGATAGCCACCCTTTACTGTCGCTATTTCGCCTTCGTCGTGTGCCATTCGGTGGAACGCCGTTGGCGCGATGCCAATTGGGTAGGCGAAAGTGCACGCGAACGGATGACCCTTTGGATGGACCGTTGAAGGGGGAAAGCGCACGGTGATAGAAGTGTCCAAAACGGAAACATCCCGCAGGGCAAAGGGACGGATCAGAAAACTGACATAAAGTCCGTTTTAAAATAATTTTTGAGTCGATTACGGGGTAATTGATACGGTGCTAATGGGGCAATTAAGGGAGGGATGAAACCCAGCTCAACCGCAGTACTTTTGCACACCGATTTAGTTTAAGCATTTAAGCATAACTAACTTTCGGAATGCGTCACGATTTTCCCGAAGCGTTTGTTCATCGTCAGCCCCGCTTTGGTAATAACCGCGTGCTGCTTTTGGCAAAATGTCCAACGCTCGCTTTTCAACATCCCCAAGGCGACCAAATCAGCCAACAAATTAACCATTTTTACCAAAATATTACTGACAAAACAGCATATTATTTTGCCTGGAGAACTCGGCAATTTGGAAAATATAGCCGAGTTTCGTTAAAACCCTGGATGTGAAAGAAAATAAAAGTAAAAAAATGAAAAATATAATAATAAAATGAAAAAATCAATAGACCAAAATCAAAAAATGAGCAAAGAAAGAAAAAGGAAAATGAAAAGAAAAGGGGTCACAGCAAACGAAAGACCCAAAAATGTAATTATCAGCAATAATTAAGTGACAATGGGTGTTTTACTTATTTATTAGTCAATTATTTTTTAAATTTGACCAAAGTACGCGTCAACAGTTGGGGGGGGGGGGGGGGGGGGGGGGAAATATTAATAAAAGGCCACCAAAGAAGAGTCGAAATACTATAAGCTGAAATATAAAGATGGATACAATACACATGAGCGATAAAACCATATGATCGTGAATCTGATACCCAGATTTCTGAACTGAAGGCAAAAATTCCCTGATTTCCTTTCGAACTTCGTCAACCGAAGGATTTGAAGAAATATTCAAAATGCTCGGTGGAAGTTTAAAGAGCAAACTTTGAGAAAGGAAAGCATTTAATTGGCATAATAAATGCAAATGAAGGCATTCTGATCATCAATACTTCGTGGTGCCAAACGGCGAAAATGTGAGCATTTTCAAATTGATTTCCATAAATTATTCATCCCAAAAGGAAATAAAAGTTTCCGAAGTGCGGCAATTTCTGTTGGAATTGTTCAGACATCACTCCGGGGGACAATGTTACTACATTGGACTTCATTTCAGCAATAAGGCATCACCAATTTGATCAGATCCCTAAAATCCATCAATCATTGCGACAGTTTAGCTTTTGGTCTGCAGTTTAGCACTGTCCCCAAAGGAATCGATGACGCAAAAGCTTTTCAATGATCGGCTAAATAAATTACCAAAATGGCTTCAGGAAGAATTAAGAACGCAATTTAGCATTGAAAATGCAGTGTGGAGAAGATCAAAGATCGAGATTTAAGTTCGTATTAATTTTTTAAACATACTGTTACCAAATAAAATTGTGCACAGAGTACGATTACTAAGCAATGAATTTTGAAAATGCACCTTTGATACGGTGTGTAAAGAATCAACGACTACTATAATACAATAATCTGCATTACAATCGAGACCCCATGCATTACCGTATGATTAGGTAATGGTTTTGATCATTTTCCAAATAATTTGCTAATAAGCACATTGTATTACCGTCTCTTTTTTAGTCTTATTTATCACTGATACACTTATTATACGATATGTTATTGCTCTTCTATTTCTTTTTAAATGAGGCATTTTTCCTGAAATAATTCTACTTGCGAAATCGTCAAAGCTTTGCTGCTAAGAAATGGCTTCTTCGTACCACCAAATCCTTTGCTGCTCGAATTTGGCCAATGCTTTGGCATCCTGCCCATTCCAAAATATTAAATTTGTTAAAATTTGTGCCAACCCATTTGGCCCACCTGCCAATTTCATGGCATAGTCCAACTCCGTCCTCAGCAGTCCCAACACGTGTTTCACCCCGTCTTTGCCCTCAATTGACAAAGAAATAATCCAATGTGAAAATGCCAATTATTCTTCCACCACCCACTCCGACTGCCAATCCGTGAATTATCGGCCTTCCGACGAATACCAAATCGGCGCCCAATGCCATCCCTTTTAGCACGTCTGTCCCGCTTCGAAAGCCACCATCAACAAACACCTTAATTATATGGTTAATTAATTTTAGAAATAATAATTAATCTATTAATATGATTGAGTAATTACTGGAATCTTTCCGTGAACAGCAGCGACCACCCCGGGAAGTGCTTCGATCTAAATTAAAACCATTTGGTTAAAAAAGTGTGTCTAATAACCGTGGATACGCAATGGTCCATTTGGCGTCCTGTCATTTTCTATACAATTTTGAATTATTTTTTTGCCCACCCCCGTGGTTGGACACGATTATTGCTGCTGCGCCGGCCTCCAATGCTATAAGAGCGTCGTCCGCTCGGATTATTCCTTTCACGACGACCTGCAAAAGATTTGGGGGGGGGGGGGGGGTGGGATTCATTCATTCATTAAAGGCATCATTAATTTGCCGGTAATTTGGTCAATTGGAGCAACCAGCGTAGATGGGTCCAATTGAGGGAGGCATCGAACAGAGAACGGACGTATTGGGACAGGCCGGAAGTGCCGACATCGGCGCCGGAAATGGTCGACTGTTCCATGTGAGCGGCAAAGTTGGCGATCCTTTAAAAATCCAAAATGCCGCAGTTGGCGAATTGCCAAACTTCAAATGGGCCGGCAATTGGAACGCGTTGCGTTCGTCGGCCCTTCTCCGCCCGAACATTGGCGCGTCAACAGTGAGCACCAAAGCAGAAAAGCCGGCCTTTTCTGCCCTGCGGACTAAAAATTAAAAAATTAAAATTTATAAATACATTTTTACCAATTTGCTCAGTCACTGCACGATCTTTGTAGATGTATAGCTTAAATTCAGTTCAATTAGCCCTTTTGCCACCTCTCTCCCACCCCCCGTAAATGATACCACCTGAAACCACAAAATTGTCCCCTCGGGGGCCGATTCGGCTATTTTCTCTAACGGAACAGTGGACAATGTGCTGCAAATCATTGGGGTGCCCGTCTCACCAGCAGCTGCCAAATTATTGATAATTATGAAGTAAGCATAACAATCTGCTGATAGCCACCCTTTACTGTCGCTATTTCGCCTTCGTCGTGTGCCATTCGGTGGAACGCCGTTGGCGCGATGCCAATTGGGTAGGCGAAAGTGCACGCGAACGGATGACCCTTTGGATGGACCGTTGAAGGGGGAAAGCGCACTGTGATAGAAGTGTCCAAAACGGAAACATCCCGCAGGGCAAAGGGGCGGATCAGAAAACTGACATAAAAGTCCGTTTTAAAATAATTTTTGAGTCGATTACGGGGTAATTGATACGGTGCTAATGGGGCAATTAAGGGAGGGATGAAACCCAGCTCAACCGCAGTACTTTTGCACACCGATTTAGTTTAAGCATTTAAGCATAACTAACTTTCGGAATGCGTCACGATTTTCCCGAAGCGTTTGTTCATCGTCAGCCCCGCTTTGGTAATAACCGCGTGCTGCTTTTGGCAAAATGTCCAACGCTCGCTTTTCAACATCGCCCAAGGCGATCAAATCAGCCAACAAATTAACCATTTTTATCAAAATATTACAGACAAAACAGCATATTATTTTGCCTGGAGAACTCGGCAATTTTGGAAAATATAGCCGAGTTTCGTTAAAACCCTGGATGTGAAAGAAAATAAAAGTAAAAAAATGAAAAATATAATAATAAAATGAAAAAAATCAATAGACCAAAATCAAAAAATGAGCAAAGAAAGAAAAAAGGAAAATGAAAAGAAAAGGGGTCACAGCAAACGAAAGACCCAAAAATGTAATTATCAGCAATAATTAAGTGACAATGGGTGTTTTACTTATTTATTAGTCAATTATTTTTTAAATTTGACCAAAGTACGCGTCAACAGTTGGGGGGGGGGGGGGGGGGGGAAATATTAATAAAAGGACCACCAACAGCAGACATGTGCACGAAAATACTGATATAAGCGGAAATATCCGGCTAGATGGATAAATGCGACGGACATGAAGCAGGATCGAAACCCATGAAAAATCAGAGGGTGGAATCTGAAGACCTGTTTTTATTTGCTGTTTAATCCAACAAATATGGAGCAGAGTAGTGTCCCGTGTACGGACATTTCGCCACCCGGACATTTCGCCACCGGACGTTTCGCCACCCGACATTTCGCCACCCAAGCCAAATTCGGACGTTTCGCCACCTGTGCAGAAATCGGACGTTTCGCCACCTAAGCAAAAATAGGACGTCTCGCCACCAGTTTTGCCACCTCTAAGAAAAGCCACCCATTTGCCTTCAAAAAACTCAAATGTGTTATCACTAATACATTCAATGCTAAAACTTTAATTTTGGCTTAGGTGGCGAAACGTCCGTTTTTGGCTTGGGTGGCGAAATGTCTGGGTGGCGAAACGTCGGGTGGCGAAACGTCCTATTTATGCTTAGGTGGCGAAACGTCCGATTTTGGCTTAGGTGGCGAAATGTCCTATAGCCGAGTGTCCAGCGGTGCCGATAGGCGCCGTCGAGAAAATTAAATTTAAAATTCTGTGTGCTTTATTAACAATTTTCGTCACCCAGAGTTTCGGGTCCTTAGTTCTCGACTCGTAATTTCTCTGGGTTTTTGATTTCCCTTTTTTCGTCTCGAACACCGAGACTTTTTTAGACCCCTAATAATTGGTTTGATTTTATCGCCTTTGCTCTAAAGATGTTTGCGTTTAAATTTGAAAGTTAAAGGATATTGTGCAAATTACTCTTCTGGCTTTCCCTCCTATTTACTTATTTTTTATTTGTGTTCATAGGGCTCGGCGAGTAATTTTACCTAAATAGTTTCTAAAAAAAATAGGTGCAAAAATTTAAAAAACCCTCAGTTCTTAGGAGTGCATTTATTCATTTTTACTTGTCTTTACTAAGGAATTCTCGTTTCTGGATGCACCAAAAATGGCGAATAATTACAAAAACTGGCATTTATGCAGCCCTAATAATAACAGGGGCGGCCATTTTCACCCAATCCGCGGGCAGCTCTACCATTGAGCTACCGAGGCACATTCGCCCTTTCTATTATGGATCTTACCAACCTCCGCTCTCGGCTTTTTAATCGCCCAACCAGCTTCTTACAAATTTTAAAGCTTTGTTCATTCATCTTTACTTATTTTTCCATCCTATCAAATTAACTTACTTTCTCTTTTGCTTTATTTTATAATTCAAATCAAAAATTTCTTCTATAAATTTTATTTCCATTAATCAAATGTTCATCAATGGGATTTTAACAATCATTATCAATCAGTCCACTTCCGCCTCTTCTTCTTCCTTTACTGCCAACAAATCAATGAACCGTTGGGAAAGGGCGAGAAATTTGCTAAAAATAAATTAATATAAAGTAAAAAAAATATTTTGTCGACCGGTCGCGTCGGTGTGTGTCGACAACTTGTTTCAAAAGTGCAGCCAAAGGTCGATAAGAGCTGGGCCGAGAGGGAGGGAGCCAGGAGGACTTAATGAGGAATAAATATTGTAATTGAAATATATTAAAATTTAAAAGTAAATGAATCACCGGAATTTGTTCGATCACTGCCCGACACTTGGCCAACGTCGACTGATGGGCCAACACGGAGAATTGAAGTGCCAACACTGTGAAGCGGTTGAGCAGTCCTTCGACGAGCAGCTCCTCCAGACACGCGTCGGAGAGAATGGAGCGAAAGCAGAGGATGGAGCGCATCAGCTGAAACATGGGAAAAATGCATTTTTAGATGGAAGAGCCAAAAACAATGCCTCTCACTCACTTTAATGGACTTCCAAAATTGGCGGTCCAAAAAAGCGCCACACCCCGTCTCAGTGGATTCAATGGCTCTGAAATTGGCAAAAAGAAAAATGTTATATTTTATATAATTACGCACTCTTTGCTGTACAAAGGCACAAAAGTGTCACGGTCAATGGTGTCACGTAGCCGAGCATAAACCCCCTCCAGAACTTCTTGCATTCGTTTTGAGCCTGCATTGGCCACCTTTTGATAAAAATATAAATGAATTCATTAAGTATTTAATTCGCCAACAATCCATCATGGTATCGCCCTTTTTACCGGGTAATCCTCGACCAATGAACGCAGCTGTTGGGCCAAATTGGAGGATTCGCTCAGAGACAATGGGTCCCATTGCTCACGGACAATTTCTAAAAAGCGATAATGAGAATTATATAAAATTGAAGTGCCGAAAATGGGTTTTAAGACTTAGCCATTTTGACTATTTTTCAGTGTTTTTTTTAATTGTCGGCCAATTTTTTGCCAACAACAAAAAACTGAGCGTCTAAAATTGGATCAGCCTAAAAAGTGTACTTGCAATTTTTGGAAAAACAATCTTTTCCACAACGGACGGGATCAGAGACACGAGTGACGGATGCTCGAGGTCCTCTAGGCCCGAATTGTCCAGGCCAGCCAACAGCAGGGCACGGTACCAGGGCATACGGTGCAAAGGTCGTTGGGTTGGCGGTTCCTGGCATGGGAATGAAAGGGGCTATAAAAAAGGAAAAAATTAAGAATTTTAAAACGCAATTTTTCACTTGAATTTTTTTTTGTTTATTTTTCGAATGTGAAAAAGTGCCTTTAGCGGCCGCCAGTCGACGAGTTGAAGACGCACCAATGGGCCCAGCAGTTTGGGCAGGCACAAAGGAACGTAGGCCTGTTCAAAGGAGGACGGGTCGATGGCCAACCAATGAAGGAGCCGTTGCAAAATGTGGCCCAATTGGCAAAACTCGTCGGAAGTATCCAAAAACAGGTCGCCGACTCCCTGGAGAACGGAAGCTGAAAACCGAAATAAAGCGAAGTATTATTGAAATGACAATTTGTTGATATTTTACTAGGAAAAACCGGTCAAGACAAGATTTATTTTATGTTCGAATTTTAACGACCAATTGTCTCTCGGTAGAACACTTCTTGGCTGGTTGTCTCCTCTTCGTCGCTGCTCAGTCCCTCGTGATGATATTGCGGTGGAATTGACTGTGAAGCATCCATCGGCAACGACTTATGTTGAACGCGCTCACGGCGACGCCGATTTCTGCGTGAAACGAAACCAATTAGAACATAAATAAACAAAATCCAAAAAGATTACTGAACCTTTAGAAATAGACGCGTAAATTAGTAGTTTTATTTAAAGCCGGAAGCCCACTCTTAGAATTTTGGAGAAAAAAATCTCAGAATTGGGAATTTTGAAATTCTATCAGCAAAAACTTAATTCGTTGCAGCCGGTTCCAAAGGAGAAAAAACATGGGTTCTATAAGAATGATTAAATGACTAATTTCCATATCTCTGTCACTCCATTTTCTCTAACCGTCTGGCCTCTCTCTCCGCCTCCCGTTGTGTGTATTCCGCTGATGGGCTCGTCCATGTGCGTCCGGCAGCCGTTGCAGCGCACCGTTCGTATTGATCTTGCACGTCCTGACGTCGTCGAGCAATCAATCGTTCTGACAAGAAAAAATAAATAGTGTTTTTTTTTTTTGTTGATAAATTGGCATGTAACCGGTTCGCTGCCGCCACATCTCTGAAACTCGTTCATCCAATGCATCGATTTGAACAATCTAAAAACGTTTTGTTTTAAAAGATTCTGTCAACTTTTAAAGAATTTTCTTAAAGCATAATTCCGAAATCATAATAGAATTGTCCGACCTTTTCATTCATACAATCCAACAAATCACGAATGTACAGTCGCGTTTCCTGGAACATTCGAAATTTGAGTTCCAATTGGGGCATTCCTTGTTCGAACTGAAAAAACAAAAAAAAACAAATAAAGAATAGAACCATTTACAGTTTTAGAAAAAAAGGCCTAAGAATCTAAGTTAAGTGATTTTTTTTACTTTGTGAATGAGTTCCGTGTTTTCGGTCATTTGACTGCGAATTTTTGTCAACATTCCATCGTTGGCACTCCGTTGCTCTTTTTGGTCGGCCAGCCTTCTGCGAATTGTACCCAAAATGTCGTCCACTGATACGACTTTTGCCGAACGACCGTTTCTCAGTTCTTAACGTATGCAAAATATACAATTTAATATTGTAAAAGCATTAACTTTTCTAACCTGGCACTTCATTCGGGTACACCCCAAAACGTCGCCGCCGAAACGTCGCCGCTGAAACGTCGCCGCCGAAACGTCGCCGGCCAAAACGTCGCCGGCCGAAACGTCGCCGGGACGAAACGTCGCCGAAAAAAAATTGCTAAAAATCCTAGAATTTTTTATTAGAAAAATTCTTTCAAGTTTTTTCTTGAAGAAAATTTCTGAAAATATCAAAAAATGCTTAAAAACTAAAAATTTCAAAAATTTTTTTTTTGAAACTTAAGAAATTTTACAAAAATTTTTAGTTTTTAAGCATTTTTTGATATTTTCAGAAATTTTCTTCAAGAAAAAACTTGAAAGAATTTTTCTAATAAAAAATTCTAGGATTTTTAGCAATTTTTTTTCGGCGACGTTTCGTCCCGGCGACGTTTCGGCCGGCGACGTTTTGGCCGGCGACGTTTCGGCGGCGACGTTTCAGCGGCGACGTTTCGGCGGCGACGTTTCGTCCTGCTCCCCACTTCATTCCCCCCCCCTCTCTCATTAGAAAGAAATTAAATCTCAAGGAGTTCCGTTTTACCTGGTGGTAGTGCGTTGTCGCCTCGTACTGCTTGCTGTTGTTGTTGGTCAATCACCATCATGTCCACTTCGATGTCCATGTCTGCCTCGCCCGTGTCGAGCTGATTGAGGGGACGCCCCCGATAGTGCAGAGAAGTGGCGCTCAACTGCTCTTGCATTTGCATGACCTGAAAATTATAAAAAATTAACAACTTTAATTAGGAATCGCCATAGAACAGCAAAGAGACCGCCCGATTTCATTTGAATTTACCGTAAAAGGCCTTACTTTGTTAGAGCTGACCCCTTTGCGAATTTGCTCACGCTCCCATCGCTGTAGTGCATCCTCCTCCTCCTCTTCTTCCTCCTCCCCCGCCCCGTTGCTGTACTGCTCCAACTTGTGCCGTCCCATGCCATTCCTCCCGACTGTTTGTGATGGTCGCTCTGCCCTTCTGGTGCCCTTCGCCTTTTTGCCCTCTCTGTCTTCCTCTTCCTTCGTCGTCTCCTCCTCTTCACTGCTGCCCTGCTCCATGGCCAAAAAATGTGCCTGCTCTTCACGCCGTTGGTCCTCCTCACTTTGCAACAACTGTTTGGCCGAGTAAAAACTGAAAAAAAAAAATTAGATAACTGGAAGCTGAAGCAAGCAAGACCCATTAAATTCCTTAATTTAATTCCCATCCAACCTGCCCGTGTCCTCCTCGTCCGACATGTCATTTTCGTCTTCGCGCACAAGTCGAGCTCGTTCCCCGGACGGTCTGCCGCTTTTCATTCGAAGGGTGTCGTCCAACGGAATGAAGTCTTGCGGAGCGGACAACCCTCCCTAAAATTACTATTTGTATCCTTCTCCCAGGACTCATCGACAAATGGCTTTAACCCCAAACCATTCCACCTTTCCAAAAATGTTTATCCCCTTTTGGAACTCATTCTGTCGCCCTCCTCCCATAGGCAAGTTTTGAGTTTGTGCCCTATGAGACATATTTTCCGAATTTCTTTTGCAAAATACCTAAATTTCCATTTTTCGGTTATGTCAAAAAGGAGCAAAATTGAGACGGGGTGCCACATCATAAAGTAGAGAAAAAAAGATAATTATCCCAATTAAGTTTTTTGAGCGAATATTGTCTTAAATTCCATGACTCCTTTTTATCCATTTTTAAATAAAGCAAATGCCGGAAACAATTCGCTTTCATTTTACATTTGCCCTCCAAACCTGTCTCATCATTTCGCGTTTTTTGCGCGCCTCATACACTGCCTTTGCGTCCGGAATGTCGGCCATTGTCGTTGGAAACGCGGCACGAACCGTCGCCTCATTGTCATAGGTCTGCGCCTAATTTTTAATATTCGAGAATGGCGGAGAGGATTTGGGACCAAATCAGCCAAGGACAAATTGGCCGAAGGGCATCACCTTTTCGCTCGTTGGGTCTTGAAATTTGGCCTGCTGTTGTCCCGCTGTTAGCGCCTTCCCGTCAAATTGCGGCTGATTATCCTTCGTTTGCATTCGTTTCCGCAAATCCGGCTCGCCCGTGAGCAGCACTTCTTGTTTGACCTGCGTTTTCGAATCTTCAAGCCAAATTGCCAACTAACCGATATTGCCCAAACTACTATAGTGGCAAAATTAATTAAATTTTAGATTACTGCTTTTAACAAAATAACAATATTGGAAACTTTGCGGGAAAAAAAAGAGTAATACCTGTTTTTGTGCCATTGCCACTTTTGTCCGCTCTTCGTCCGCAGTCGCCCGATTTTTGCGCGCTGTCGCCTTTTCAACGCTGCGACGTCGCGCAGCGGCAGAAGCGGAATGACCACCCAAATTGTGTCTTTTCAGTTTAAAATAAGCTACGTCATCCCCTAAAAACGATTTTGAAAGTGCCAATTATCCCTCTGTTCCCACCCTCTCTCTCATCAAAACTCAGTCCCACGGGACGCGCCGTCGACGTCGCCGTACGACCATCGTCAAGCCGTTGATCTTTGGTGCCAATGAATATTTGTTGCTGGGCATCGTCCGCCTCATCCGCCGAAGATGATGGGGAACGTTTTGGCTTAATACTCTTTTCCTCTCCATCAGAGTCATCCGCACGACGGCGAGTGCTTCGCACGTCAACACCAATTTTTTTGCTTTTCGGTTTTCGAAACATTTTGTGACACGAAAAATTCCTAGTTTTAACTTTATTTTTAATTAAATATGTTTTATGGCATTATGTCAATCGTGACAGTGCAATATGGCGCACCTACGTTTTGTCGATTCGACGTTTTGTCGACTCAGCCAAAAATGCACGTTTTGTCGACTGCATGTTTTGTTGACTTGGCCAAAAAAGAAATTCTTTCGAATAATTTTGTGTTCGCTGTTCGAAATAAATGTCTAATTGGGTCTGACGAACAGGAAAAAGTGGAAATCGCTTTTTGAAAGTTAGAATTTGGCCGAGTCGACAAAACGTGCAGTCGACAAAACGTGGGGAGGCGGTGCAATATGCAAACAGTCGATCTCGATTCTCACCTTAAGCAAGCTTGCTTCACACAAAATTGATTAAGCAGGAGTAGGGTACGAAAATGGAATTTTTCTGGGTAATTCGGCGCAACAGGTCATAACTTTTTTACACATGGATGGATTTTTTGATTTTTTGGCGCGATGAATGCAGCACATATAGGGCTTTCTGATGATACCAATTATATTTGAATTGGCAGACTTAGAAAAAAGTTATGGCTTCTCAAAGTTGGCCATGCCGGAACGTCCCACGCCGAAACGACCCCGACCCAATTCAGGAGTGTAATTTCGGGGGGGGGGGGGGGAACGAAGCGGTAAAAGACGATTCATTTTTATTACCCTCGTTCGTTTTTAGGTTTGAAATCATTAAATTGTATTTTGTAGGTGAATCGTCGTCAAAAAAAAGCGTCGAGCGTTTGGGGCTTGCTTTTGCTCCTGATGTTTCTCCCCGTTGCGTCGGCTGCTCCGTCGAAACAAGCCAACTCAATCAAAACGGAGTTATTCGAGTGCAGCGGAGATGGTGAGATCGACTCTAAATTATATTTTAAATATTTGCGTTTCCCAAATTTTCAGCGTGTTTTATGTTTGGGCTGGTGGTCATTTTGTTGGTCGCCGCCTGCTTGTATGGATGCTACCGCCTTCGCCGTCGTTGAGCAGTGGGAGATATTTTCACAATTGTTGTTACCTTTGTTTTTTTGGAAACAAATTTTTTTTGTCAGTGTTTGTTTTTTTTCATTTTCCAATGTGCACCATCTCCTGCATTGTCTCCATTTTATTTTTTAATTTAAATTATTATTTACAATTCATTAATTGTCTTTTGTAGGTGAATCGGCTTTGGTGCTTCCTTTTCCTGATGGTGTGTCTCCCCGTTGTGCGGCTGCACCTTCGAACCACACAAACTCCATCAAAACCAGCATTTTCGAGTGTTCCGGAAATGGTGAGAAAAATTTAGTGCAGCGGAGATGGTGAGATCGACTCTAAATTATATTTTAAATATTTGCGTTTCCCAAATTTTCAGGGTGTTGTTATGTTTGGGCTGCTGGCCATTTTGTTGGTCGCCGCCTGCTTGTATGGGTGCTACCGCCTTCGCCGTCGTTGAGCAGTGAAAAGGAGATATTTTCACAATTATTGTTACCTTTTGTTTTTTGGAAATAAAGAAATTTTGTCAGGTTTTGTTTTTTTTTCATTCCCCAATGTGCACCATCCCCTGCATTGTCTAAATAACATACACAAAGCAGGCGTATAAATTCTATCAGGTTTTTTCTTTACTAAAAAATTTCAAATTCTCATTTTTCTCTAGGAATCAATTTGTTAAATTTTTAGCTTTAAAATTGTTCAAAAATTCATATAAATTTTCAAAGGTTAAATTTTTCCCTGCGTGTCACAACTTGGAGCAATTCAAGGTTGGAAATAAATAAATCTGTGATGCGACATTTGTGCGGAACCACCAAAATATGCAGAATGAACCAAACTAAATATTCTTTCTGTACTATAAGCCAATAAATATGCTCTATATTATACAAAAACTAGGGGGTTGGGTTTTCAAAAATCTTTTTGTCGTGTTTTCCTATTTTTGGCTTGGCGCCGAATCATGTGGCGCCGAATCGTGAGCGCTGAATTGACATAGACCGGGCGAACCCGGTCAGTTTAGCGTGGCCGAAACGTGACCAGTTTATCGTGGTTGGATATAATGGATATAACTTTTCTCAGAGGCAACCAAACTAGGCATTTTTAGTATCTTTTCGATAGCTCTTGGTAAGCTCTATAAGCCTGCGTAATTTCAAAAAATTTTGGTCAGCAAAAAAAAGTTATGTTCAAAAAGGGCCGATCGGTCGAGCTGCTGAGGCGGGATTGCCCGCTCCTCTTCACCACTCTCGTCCCCTGTGGCGGCACGCTTCGTGCGCTGTGCCTGCCTGCCGTAAAGGGAATTCCGTACCCTTTCCGCCGCTTGCTCTGCTGATGAGTCTGATGTTGCTGATCGGGCCGATCAGCGCCGAAGGGGGGAGGGGTGACAAAATTGCGGGTGCTGTTGGAATGGAAATGTTGTTGAGCAGCGGTTTGCTGCTGCTGCTTAGCGGCACCACCGACAAGATTTGGTTGTCAGGGCTTGTCGGGACCCTGGTGAACAGTTCAACTGGTGCGTGAACTGCTTTTACGAAAGGGGCTGGTCCTTTGGGCGGACTGTTCAGCACCGATCGGCTCTCCTCTCTGTCCCTGTGCTGCTTGAACTCATTGAACACGGGAACTTGTGCTCGTCTCCTGCTTCGGATGCTCCGGCTGATGGGAGGCCTACTCCGATCCAATTTACTGCTCCGGCTTGTGGGAGACTTCCTCCGATCTGATCTGCTGCTCCGGCTGGTGGGAGGCTTACTTCGATCTACTCTGCTGCTCCGGCTGGTGGGAGACTCCTTTCAGCAGTACTCGTTGCGCCGGGCCAACTCCCGAACTTCTCCGTCGACAAATAGGAAGAAATTCCGGGTCGGGAGGGTTGGGGAGTTCGAAGCGGGCAGCCAGGCAGGGGATGGGATCAGTCGGGAATGGGCGACTTTGGAGGCCCCGCACGACACTTGCCGAAGTTGATGTAGGCGAGGAGGGTCGTTGTCCCTCCTGTGATCCCCTGGGCACGAGTTTCGGACCAAATTTATTAACGACGAAAAAATTGGATAATCGATGATCGGCAATGGGGGGGATGTTACGCCCAAGGAACGGTCGAAAAGGAAAAGTGAGTCGCAGGGGGGGGGGGAAGAGAAGAAGAGAGGAAGAGAGCGAGCCCTCGAGGGGGTTCGCTTAAATAGACAATTTGCCAAGGGGGCAAATAAAAGAAAACACGTGAACAAAAGGTGAATGGACGGTGATTGGATGGAGAAATGGTGGACAAAAATTGGGAACCAAGGAAGAGAAGGCATCGAAAACAAAATGTAAATTGCAGATGTGTTGGGTAAGAGGAGAATTGTGAGAAACAACTTTGTGCGAATTGTTATTCACAAAGTTGGGCCGGAGAAGAGCCGGCCGAAGAAAAGAATTTGAAATGGAAAATGGCGGAGAACAAAGATTAGGAGCAAATGGTGCGAATAGATAGGAAAAATAAGTGTGAAAGGAACAAAAAAAAAAAGGAAGAAGGTGATCAATTTGAAGAATTGTAGAAGCGGGATTCACCCGTTCGCTTCAATGCCTTCCTGCCCCTTTCATCGTTCGGTATTTGCGCGATTGGGCCTTGATAGTCCGCTCGTGCTTGGTCCCGATCAGTTCCCTTTAGGCCCGGTGCGGATGGCCGGTACCCCCGACAGTCGTGGCGGGTTTTGACCCGCCTTATCGTCGCCAATGCCATAATTGGCGACATTGCCGCCGGCCGCCCATTGCCTGTAGTTCAATTCATTCGCAGACACGAGGGAAATGCCCTCCTCGCCATCATCCACGGTGATGGTCAATTGGCAAGGCGGCGACCTGGGTGTCCCTTCCCACCCATTACAGGTGTCCGAATTTGAGATGACACGGGTATTTGAGCCCGTCTCGCCGAATGGTATCGTCCCGATCAGTGCCAAATTGGTGAGGGTGGCCAAGATCGGTAAAGGCGAAAATGAAGGTTAAATTTGATGAAGATGGCCAGCGCTGTTAAGGCAACAATTACCGTGGCCACTGCGATTAGCAGCCATTGTCCGGTTGAGAGCAGCCGAAGGAGTGGAAATGGGTCAAATTCCCAATTCGGCATCTGCAAATTGAAGATGCTGCCCGGCTCAATGTGTCCCCTCTCCGAGTCCCGCTGGCTGAAGCCAAATTGCTGCTGTTTGGGGATGAAGGCGAGGGCTTGGTTATTGCCGCCTTGGTCCGCCGCGATGACAGTGCAAATCATTTGTTGGACTGGGTGGTGTTGGCCCAGTGCCGTGAAGGCCCGCTAATCATTGTCGCAGGCTTCGTCCCGGTCTCGAGTGGTGATGGTGTGCGTGGGTTGACCCGTCCCACATCTGCTTGTCTGATCATTCCAACAAAGCAGCCAATGGTGTCCACTCTGCTGGCACAAATGACACGGTATTGTTCTGCTGCACTGATCAAAGGAGTGATCAGAGGCAAGACAATACAGACATCGCTTTTGCTCGATGAGTCGTTTCCGTCGTGCTTGAGCCGTTGGATACGTTCGGCAAGCGCTTGGTCGATGTCCATTCGTCAGACATAATGAGCAGCTTCCCTTCCCCGTGCGGGAAACGGGTCCGTTCGGTGTGAATCGGGGCCCATTCCCGAATGAGTTTCCGCCCTTGGCCTGGTCCAGCATTTGTACTCCGATGGGACGGGTTTTGATCCCGTTACGTTCCTCTCGTCGTGATTCCGCCGGTTCTTGCCTCATTTGGTTGTCTCGCACCATAAATGCCCTTTGAAATTGTTCCCGACCTGCTCGCGCTTCTCGTCCTGCTTGGTCTCGCTCTGGTTTGTGTCAGAGCGACCTTCCGGTTCCTTCATTGCTGCCAGCGCCGACTCCGCTGATCGCATGCATCGCACTTGGGCCGCCACCGCTCGTCGGAACTCGCGCACTGACCATTTCATTCCCATCGTGCTTTCCCGAATCCGCAATTCCGTAAGTATGCGCACCGGCAATTTGGCCTCCAACAATGGCCCGAAAGGTTCGTCATCGACGTTCGCCCCGAGCTGTTCGAGTTGGCGCACGCATCGTTCGAATTCATGTCATCGTTGTTAAGCTGGCCACATTTTCCTTTGCTGGGGCTAAATGAAGAAGCCGGGCCCGAATTGGCCGCTGTAAGTCATCGGTATCGCCAAATCGCTCTCTCAGAAGTTGCACGACAACGGGGTAATTCCCGTCGGATGGCGGGTATACTTCAACCGCCCGCCTGGCAGGAGATCCCTCCTTTAAGCATCGCAGAAGATGGAGCTGCTTCTCAAAGCCGGGAATGGGTCGGTCGTCCACTGCTCGTTTGAAATATGCCCAAAAAGTCGTCCAGTCTTCGGGTTTTCCGGAAAAAATCGGCGGTTGCAGCCTCACAGTCTCGAATGTTGTCGTTTGAGTTCTCTCTCGGTGATGACTCGGGAGTTGCGGCTGTCCCCGAAACGCGTTGTTCTGCGGCAAATGTCGCTGATCGGGCGGTAGGGGAGGTGGCAGTTGTTGGGTCTGTTGACAGTTCCTTTCAAAGGCAGGGATGACACTGCTTGCCTGTGATGGCGCTCGGTTGCGGCGACGAAGGATGTTCGCCAAGTTCAGTGCCACGGGAGTCCCGACCCGTTCTGCTGGATCGTTTGGTATCTTTTGAATTGCTACGATCGGTGGTTGTGCATCCATTCCTCCGTTGGTTGGTTGTTGTCCATGCTGATCATTCCGCCGTACCGCCGTTGCGCGGAAAGTTTCTTCCCATTCGGCGGAGTTCCGTCCGGATGCAACTAGGGGAACGTCCCCCCAGGGGTTGGCTTCCTCCCGTCATTCCCGATCCGTTGAGTGATGAGCGGCGAGACCCCTGTTCTTCGTCCTCTAATGTTTGTCTAACTGTTCGGAGGTCGCCTCGGTGTTCTGCTGCGATTTGAAGCAGTTCAGCAGGCGTGGGATGATCTTGCAAACGCAAAAATTTGGTGATGGCCGGCAATGGGCCCGTAAGCGATTCGTACAGGAAGTCGTTATGTGTTGGGTCGGACTCCCCAATGGCCGTAAGCCCCTTGTCGAAATGTCCCTGAAAAATATCCGTCATTTCTTGCAAGTAACGTTCGGCTGCCAAAAGTCGTGCTGCGTTGTGTTGCGCTTCTCCTTCCGATAAATCTTCGTCCAACAATTCGCGTGTCTCGACGATCCGTGCGGCGAGGGTTCCTGCTGCCCTCTCGAGTTGGTCCCGAGCAACTCGCACTCCGATCGATCCTCTGCGCAAGTTGCGCACAAGTGGTGCTGCGGTACCCGAACCGATTTGTCCCTTGGGTTGCAATGCTTCTTTCATCCGCGTGAAAAGCTTCGTATTATTCGTTTGCCCGGTTTCGTTCGCGCCGTTCAGGGCCTGGCCCCTGTTCACTCCGTTTTGCCCGCTCAATTGCTGCGCCTGCTCGTCCGCCAATAGTTGCTCTTCGTTGTCCGGCTCCATTTCGTCGGTCGTTTCAGCTTTCGCTGGTCCCCCTGCTAGCGGCACCAGTTTTGCCGCTAGCACATTTCGTTGCGCGGTCTTTGACGATTGGTCGCTCTGTTGCAGATGCCCCTGCTAGCGGCACCAGTTTTGCCGCTAGCACAATTCGTTGCCGGTCTTTGACGATTAGTCGCTCTGTTGCAGATGCCCCCTGCTAGCGGCACCAGTTTTGCCGCTAGCACAAATCCGTGCTGTCTGTCCTCGGCGACTTCTCTGTGGTTTTGTTGGTGCAGCCCCCTGTTTGCGGCACCAGTTTTGCCGCTGGCACAAATCCGTGCTGTCTGTCCTCGGCGACTTCTTTGTGGTTTTGTTGGTGCAGGCCCCCTATTAGCGGCACCAGTTTTGCCGCTAGCACAAATCCGTGCTGTCTGTCCTCGGCGACTTCTCTGTGGTTTTGTTGGTGCAGCCCCCTGTTTGCGGCACCAGTTTTGCCGCTGGCACAAATCCGTGCTGTCTGTCCTCGGCGACTTCTTTGTGGTTTTGTTGGTGCAGGCCCCCTATTAGCGGCACCAGTTTTGCCGCTAGCACAAATCCGTGCTGTCTGTCCTCGGCGACTTCTCTGTGGTTTTGTTGGTGCAGGCCCCCTACTAGCGGCACCAGTTTGTCGCCAATCCTTTTCTTGGGGCCCCTTGGCTCTTTTCGCGGAACCGGTCGGGTCACTCCGTTCGTGACGGCCGATTCCGCCGCTCGATCAGCGCCGAAGGGGGACGAAGATGGGAGGGGGGAGGGGTGACAAAATTGCGGGTGCTGTTGGAATGGAAATGTTGTTGAGCAGCGGTTTGCTGCTGCTGCTTAGCGGCACCACCGACAAGATTTGGTTGTCAGGGCTTGTCGGGACCCTGGTGAACAGTTCAACTGGTGCGTGAACTGCTTTTACGAAAGGGGCTGGTCCTTTGGGCGGACTGTTCAGCACGGATCGGCTCTCCTCTCTGTCCCTGTGCTGCTTGAACTCATTGAACACGGGAACTTGTGCCCGTCTCCTGCTTCGGATGCTCCGGCTGGTGGGAAGCCTACTCCGATCCAATTTACTGCTCCGGCTTGTGGGAGACTTCCTCCGATCTGATCTGCTGCTCCGGCTGGTGGGAGGCTTACTTCGATCTACTCTGCTGCTCCGGCTGGTGGGAGACTCCTTTCAGCAGTACTCGTTGCGCCGGGCCAACTCCCGAACTTCTCCGTCGACAAATAGGAAGAAATTCCGGGTCGGGAGGGTTGGGGAGTTCGAAGCGGGCAGCCAGGCAGGGGATGGGATCAGTCGGGAATGGGCGCCTTTGGAGGCCCCGCACGACACTTGCCGAAGTTGATGTAGGCGAGGAGGGTCGTTGTCCCTCCTGTGATCCCCTGGGCACGAGTTTCGGACCAAATTTATTAACGACGAAAAAATTGGATAATCGATGATCGGCAATGGGGGGGATGTTACGCCCAAGGGACGGTCGAAAAGGAAAAGTGAGTCGCAGGGGGGGGGAAGAAGAGAGGAAGAGAGCGAGCCCTCGAGGGGGTTCGCTTAAATAGACAATTTGCCAAGGGGGCAAATAAAAGAAAACACGTGAACAAAAGGTGAATGGACGGTGATTGGATGGAGAAATGGTGGACAAAAATTGGGAACCAAGGAAGAGAAGGCATCGAAAACAAAATGTAAATTGCAGATGTGTTGGGTAAGAGGAGAATTGTGAGAAACAACTTTGTGCGAATTGTTATTCACAAAGTTGGGCCGGAGAAGAGCCGGCCGAAGAAAAGAATTTGAAATGGAAAATGGCGGAGAACAAAGATTAGGAGCAAATGGTGCGAATAGATAGGAAAAATAAGTGTGAAAGGAACAAAAAAAAAAAGGAAGAAGGTGATCAATTTGAAGAATTGTAGAAGCGGGATTCACCCGTTCGCTTCAATGCCTTCCTGCCCCTTTCATCGTTCGGTATTTGCGCGATTGGGCCTTGATTGTCCGCTCGTGCTTGGTCCCGATCAGTTCCCTTTAGGCCCGGTGCGGATGGCCGGTACCCCCGACAGTCGTGGCGGGTTTTGACCCGCCTTCTCGTCGCCAATGCCATAATTGGCGACACAGTGATTAATTACGTCGGTGAATCATTTCGTCAGTAAATTGTATTTTGAATTTAATTTTTTTTTTCTACAGTGAAATGAAATAATTTAAACAATTTACCGAACATTACGGATATGAGATAACATAAGCTAATGAAGTCATATTTCTTTTTAGTCTTAAATAATTGATCACATAAGCCGGCTAAAGCACACAAGTGTTTTTCTGCGAATTATTTCGGCATATTAAGCAAAGACACAGTATCTACTATACGATCAAATTTATAATGCATTTTTTTTGGGTTTTTCGGGATTTTGGTGCTTTTTTGGGCTCTATTTATCACTCCTTATCTCGACTCAATTCCCATGCCTTTCTTGAATGCCCTTTTGCATATTTACATTAGTTCTTATCTCGTGTATTCACCCAAATCGGCGTTATGTTGGGAAGTAGTTCACTCATTCATTGCAAAAATGGCCCTTGTCCGATTCGAAGAGGCAAAATCGAATAAAGGAGAAATACTGCTTTCTCGTCTTGGCTTTGAATATTCCTTCGAAAACGAATCCTGAATTGATATTGGATGGGAGTATTGGAAATGCCCACGACGTCCACCTTACTGCCCTGGTCGAGCGTGTGTTCAACTTCAATGGCTTGTCGATGACAACGGAAGTCGTTACAAGATGGGCCGCGTAACTGCTGATCACAACCATCCCGCAATTTTCGGACAACTTTCCGTAAGTTCAAAGAATGGAATACGCGCACTGAAAATCTAACCTTATAATTTGAGATCTTTTTAAATATTTTCTGATTTGTGAGAAGGTGATATACATAATTAATTTATCAGGCCATGATTTGTATGGATTTACTTATTTTTTCTGCTCATTTGCTATGAAGAATGAGCTTAAAAATAGCATCAGCATTCATTTTTAGTTTTTTTTTGAAGCATATTGGGGGGTTTCGAAAAGAAATCCAAATTTGCCATTGTTTGCATTTTTTTGAGTCCATGTTTTGTCAATTTTTGGCAAATATGTCAAAAAAATATGGCATATTTTATGTGAATTTATACCCTCTCCGACCCATCGATGTAACACAAAGTAATTTGTTATTATTTTGAAAACAAAACATTACACCTAAACAGGTGACCAATCGTTTCTTTTGGACCACAACTATGCTGGTCTACCCGCCCATTGCCGAACAATCTCATCACATATTTTTTAAGCTCGAATGCGTCAGCGGTTGGGCCGTTACGAGAACTGAACCCAAGTTAAGTCTCTTCATATACAAAACAACAGGGTTTTTCTTTCTTTTTTTATGATTTTTTTTCTGCTGTAATAGAGGACATTTCCCGCCTTGCCATATTTGACGGCGCAGAACATACCCTCTGTTCAAAACTTATACAGCCCTTCATTTTAGCGCCCAGAAAGTGGATTCATCGTATGACTCGGATGGTGACATACTCGATCTGGTGACATATCTTGGACTTCAAATCGAAGGATATGCTGGACAATTGAAAGACATTGAGGAAAAACTGATTTGATTCTATTTTTACCAATTTTCTTTGTTTTTTTGTTTTTGTTTTTATTATGCCGCTCTGAATAAAGGTTTTTTACTGAAAATTGTCTAAGCTTAAACCATTAAATATGTAAAAGTAAAATAAGACTTGTTGAAAAAGGATTAAAATTTATTTAAATTTGACAAAGAATCGACTAATTTTGACTGTCGGCAAAACGACTAATTTTGGCTTAATCGGCAAAACGACGGGTCGGCAATTACGGGCAGCGATCGTACACGAGCCTTATGGCAATGGCTCTCTCGACCAAATTTTAAAAAGCAAAAACATTATGCCAAACTTTTTCTTTACTAGCCTTAGAATAAAAGGCGCGCTGTCATTTTGCCGACCCGTCGTTTTGCCGACACGTCGTTTTGCCGACCCGTCGTTTTGCCGACCCGTCGTTTTGCCGACTAAGCCAAAATTAGTCGTTTTGCCGACAAATTTTTAAAAAGTCGTATAAAATACGTTTCCAGGGGTTTTCGGGGTCGCTGATCACGAATATGGCAACCATTTTGCACAATTCCGAACCCCGGGCCTGAATTCGAACCACAAGTCGAGAAATTCTTTTTTAAGAAAATTAATTTTTATCGCTAAAACCCGATTTTAAAATAGAAAACTGTCAGAAATTTTGGGACGCGTAAAATGACATATGATTAGGGCGCGGATTTTTAGTTTTTTAACTATTTTTAGGAATCACTATTTTGGAGCTTTGCCACTAAAAATCCTCGCCCTACATATGATGCGTAAAACCGACCAGAACCGAAATAAATGTCATATTAGTGATTAATCAGCGATTCGATATACGTATACAATGTTAACTCCTAATCTTCAATTGAAATTTGCGAATTTCAGGGGCCGAAAACCAGTAATGTGTACGGGTGTCCTAACAATGTAACCGAATTGAAAACTAGAGAGCGGACGGGTCGGCTTTTTTTCGACTTTTTAACCGAAACCGACTAAACGACCCTTTTGTCCGGTCTCTATGAAAACTAATACGCATTACCGCCACTTTTCAAGCCAAAAATTTTTTATCAATTTACAACAAAAAAGAACATCTTTCGAGTTTTTAAAGTGTCCATCCATCCGCTTCTGCGCCTTACGCTGTGCCACCAACATTTCTGCGGTTTTCTTGGTTTCGCTTGGCCCACGTGTGTTGTCCGATTCGCTTTTCGAAAATTTCAGCGACTTTTTGTCCTTGCTTAAAAGAAAAATTTAATTGCAAGTCGGGCGATGTTTTTTTATCATACATAAAATGCTTAAAAACAATTTCGGTAATTCAAAGTGCGGTTGCCATTTACCTTTTTTTGATGCAGACCTTTAACCCGAAATTCCGCACCTGATTTTGAGCAATCCTTGAACGCGTCTTTCGTAAGGCCCGAACCTAACAACCTAAACACATAATCAGTTTTCATTTGGTTAATAAATAAACAAACCTCACGCACAAGCTCACGAACTAAGCGTCTTTTTTGAAAGTCATCTTTTGTGTGGTGATTGGCGATGTTTTTCCTTCCATTTTAATTAAAAATGAATAAATGTGTAAGCTGAAAATGAATTGTATAAACAGGACCACAAAAAATAGAATTTTCAACTTTTGTTCGAACTAGACAAAATAACACCAACCCAAGTCGAATGATGAGAGATTTTAATAAACAAAAGCAAAAAAGAATTTTTCGACTTGTGGTTCGAATTTGGGTCTGGGGTTCGGAATTGACAAAAACTAATGCCATATTCGTGATCAGCGACCCCTTAAACCCCCGGAATTAATTAAAATAAAATTTGATTTTTTTTTATTTGTCGGCAAAACGACTAATTTTGGCTTAGTCGGCAAAACGACGGGTCGGCAAAACGACGGGTCGGTAAAACGACGTGTCGGCAAAACGACGGGTCGGCAAAACGACGTGTCGGCAAAACGACGGGTCGGCAAAACGACGGGTCGGCAAAATGACGGGCAGCGGAATAAAAAGAAGACAGTTCAACCCGAAACAGGTCAGTTCCGTCCCGCCGGTTCCGTCCCGCCAGTTCCGTCCCGAGCCGGTTCCGTCCCGAGCCAGTTCCGTCCCAGCCGGTTCCGTCCCGCCAGTTCCGTCCCAAACATTTTTCGTGGGTTTTTTCCAAAAATTGCCCCAAATTTGCTCTCATTAATTATAAACTCGAACTTTTCTCGGAAGAACAAAAATTTTTAAAAAATGCATGTTAGTAACACTTTTGATGCTGATCTAAAAGATAACTACACCAACTCAATCAGATCACTCCTTCCTAGATTTCTGAAAACTCAAACATGGCTTGAAACCAATGTTCGGACGGGCTTTTTCTCATACTCATACACTCATACCGATTATTTTTTCTCTCATACTTCATACTCATACTCGCAGTATGAGTATGAAGTATGAGTATAAGTATGAGGTCCGAACACTGCTTGAAACCGGAGTAAATTCGGGAAAAATTCCGAGGGACTTGGAAAATTTTTTAGAGGAAAACGAATATGACGGGCAGAAAAGCATAAAGCAAAATCTATAATCTAAAAATTTAATTAAAAATATTATTTTTATCCCCAATTCCATTATAGAGTCACTCAGAGTAAGTAACAACTACCGTGTGGATAAATGATTCCTTTTTTTTAAATTGTCATTCGTGTTATTTTCAAACAAAAAATTTCATAAAACAAATTTTTGAAATTTTTTTTTGTTTTTTTAAACCTAAAAAATATTTGGGACGGAACTGGCCCCTTATGTATTGGGACGGAACTGGCGGGACGGAACCGGCTGGGACGGAACTGGCTCGGGACGGAACCGGCTGGGACGGAACTGGCTCGGGACGGAACCGGCTCGGGACGGAACTGGCGGGACGGAACCGGCTGGGACGGAACTGGCGGGACGGAACTGACCCGTACCGAGTTCAACCTAACCAAATCCTAGTCCAAAAAGCCAAATCGCACAGTATTTTTATTAAGAAAATTATATTCTTTTTTTAGAGTATAAAATTACTTTCACAGGATGATTCTTAAGCGAAAGATAAAGCGAGGGAATAAAGAAGGGCGGAAAATTCGGCGTCGCGCGGATGACTCTGAGGGAGAGAAGGCGGAGGAGGACAAGAGCGACCAGAAACATTCTCCGTCTTTTTCGGCGGATGAGGCAGACGATGCCGAGAAACTGTTGGAAAATAGTGGCGAAAACCAACAACAAGAGCAGGACGAAAAGGAGGGGGAAGACGACGATCGGATGACACAGCACCCCGGGGGGCTGAGTTTTGACGAGAAAGGGGGTGAGAAGCAATGAATGGGTCAAGGATAGGCTGGAGGACGGATTTGGCATTTCATGGAAAAGTGACAGATTATAGCAAAAAAAAAAAAAATTGTACTTGCATTACTTTCCAATTATAATTTTTTCCCATTTTGGCTGACAAAGAAAAAAGTTATGGTACCGGCAAAAAAAATGGTCGTTGACGAAATGGGCAGTTCTCAAAATTCATCAATCATTGCATTTTTAATAGCAGATGTCACGCTAAAAAACCCACGCTAAAACGGCCATGCTAAACCGGCCACGCTAAACCCGGTGTGGTACGATTGCGGCCCGCCGTTTGCGGGCCGCCGTTTGCGGACGACCGTTTGCGGACCGGCCAGTTGCGGACCGACCGTTTGCTTCCAAATGAGACTTTTTAAGACTGGTCTTTTAGGTGGAAAATAGCCCGTGTATTTTAAGTCATAGTCACTTGCTAATTGTTAAGGTTTTTTTGACTTTCTCATATTAAAAATTTTAAGGAAGAGCTTGGCTCTCCAATCTCCACTTACACCTCTGCCGATCAATTCATTTTGCTTCCATTTTCTTTGGAAGTTCGCATCGAGCAGAATCCGTCTCGTTTTCCGTTACTTCGTACTGTTCCAAGCACACCACGTTTCAAAGTAAATTCGAAAATCTTTTGAGTTAATGAATTGCATTTGTGTAAGCAGATAATGCGCGCCAAAACGCTGTTCGATCGAAGAGGGCCGACGGGGGGAAAAGTGTTGCAAAGGAATGCGAAGAAACTGTTGCCAATTTTCACCATCTGACTCATTTTCCTTGTTGCAGTTTCAAATTCTATTCAGTTTTTCCCTAAACTTTTTTCAGAGAATAAATTTTATTCTCAATACAATTAAAAACAGAAAAATGCCTTATAAAGAATGGTCAAATCAACTTAATGCTTTTTACCTTTTTGGTTAACATTAAAAGATGTGTATATGTCAGGGATCTCAGATGTCCCGATTTATCAGAATTGTTCTGATTTGTGTAGGTCCAAATAATAGATCAAAAAGGTCTTTATTTTTAAGAAATGATCTTATTTCAGCTTATTGTTCTTATTTTGTTCTTATTTCATGCTTGGCCAAAAATTTAATTTATTTCATTGCAATTATGAGCGATTCCTTTAATATTCGTAAAATGTTTCCCGGCCGCGCGTGTAGGCACCGTCGGGCACTCAAATCCTTTGGAATTTTTCAAATAGGACCACAGATTTAACCCTTTTAGGTAAGATGTGGGTAATAATAAAGTTTATCCCCCCATTTTTGAAAAAAAGTTAAGGTTTTTTAAGTCGTGAAAAACACACTTCTGTGGGTTTTCGGGGTCGCTGATCAGGATTCCGGCATCCATTTCGACCAATTCCGAATCACTGACCCGAATTCGAACAAAGTCAAAAATTTTAAATTTAGGTTTTTTATAAAAAAATAGAACTTTTAAGTCGCCACGCCGAAAAAGCTATTTTACAACGTACGCCGAATCGGCCACGCCGATTTGCAGTAATTAGGCTAATTAATAAAAATAGTTTATTTCTTCGAACATTTTTAGTGTGTCTCGCTGTCTCTGCCAAATAGCCAATTCCGAGGGGCGGCTCAACGAACGGATTTGGCGGTCTTTTCGATGGCATTGATTCCCCAATCATCCGCAAGAACATGCTGTTGTGTGTTGGCGATGTGATCGGATGCGGCCTCAATTGGGAAACTGTCAAAATGGGTACTTGTGTAGTTTAAGTCACCCAAAAAAGTGAAAAAATTTCCTAATAATTTATTAGAGAAAAATTTTAATTAGTTTTTTTTTAATTTCGGGGGGGGGGGGAAACGAAGCGGTAAAAGACGATTCATTTTTATTACCCTCGTTCGTTTTTAGGTTTGAAATCATTAAATTGTATTTTGTAGGTGAATCGTCGTCAAAAAAAAGCGTCGAGCGTTTGGGGCTTGCTTTTGCTCCTGATGTTTCTCCCCGTTGCGTCGGCTGCTCCGTCGAAACAAGCCAACTCAATCAAAACGGAGTTATTCGAGTGCAGCGGAGATGGTGAGATCGACTCTAAATTATATTTTAAATATTTGCGTTTCCCAAATTTTCAGCGTGTTTTATGTTTGGGCTGGTGGTCATTTTGTTGGTCGCCGCCTGCTTGTATGGATGCTACCGCCTTCGCCGTCGTTGAGCAGTGGGAGATATTTTCACAATTGTTGTTACCTTTGTTTTTTTGGAAACAAATTTTTTTTGTCAGTGTTTGTTTTTTTTCATTTTCCAATGTGCACCATCTCCTGCATTGTCTCCATTTTATTTTTTAATTTAAATTATTATTTACAATTCATTAATTGTCTTTTGTAGGTGAATCGGCTTTGGTGCTTCCTTTTCCTGATGGTGTGTCTCCCCGTTGTGCGGCTGCACCTTCGAACCACACAAACTCCATCAAAACCAGCATTTTCGAGTGTTCCGGAAATGGTGAGAAAAATTTAGTGCAGCGGAGATGGTGAGATCGACTCTAAATTATATTTTAAATATTTGCGTTTCCCAAATTTTCAGGGTGTTGTTATGTTTGGGCTGCTGGTCATTTTGTTGGTCGCCGCCTGCTTGTATGGGTGCTATTAGCGTGGCCGAAGCGTGACCAGTTTAACGTGGTTGGATATAATGGATATAACTTTTCTCAGAGGCAACCAAACTAGGCATTTTTAGTATCTTTTCGATAGCTCTCGGTAAGCTCTATAAGCCTGCGTAATTTCAAAAAATTTTGGTCGGCGAAAAAAAAAAGTTATGTTCAAAAAGGTTTAAAAATTAGAGAATGTTGAAGATTTTCGAGTTTTTTTGAACCTAAGTTTTTATTAAGTGCACCAAAATTTTTAAAATTTAGCAGACTTATAGAGCTTACCAAGAGCTATCGAAAAGATACTAAAAATGCCTAGTTTGGTTGCCTCTGAGAAAAGTTATATCCATTATATCCAACTACGCTAAAATGGCCACGCTAAAAAACCCACGCTAAAACGGCCATGCTAAACCGGCCTGCCACGCTAAACCGACCCCTACCGCAGTTAAGGGGGCTGGCTCGTTTCGGCCCCCAGGTTTGGGCCCCGGGCACGTTTTGACCCCCACGTTTCGGCCCCGGACGGCTCCAAGCCAAAAAAAAGTAAAAATCCTCTAATTTTTTGGTACGGGGTTTTTGAAAAAATAAGGGGGTTAGAATTTTCAAAAAACAGGGGGTTAGGTTTTCAAAAAATGTTGAGTGATTTTTACTTTTTTTTTGGCTTGGGGCCGAAACGTGCCCGGGGCCAAACGACCTCCGACTAGGCAGAAGACCGCAAAATGAGGCAAATAATTTTTTTTCTGCGCACTAATTTTCGATATATTAAGCATATAAAAGACATTTTCCACTTGGTTTGAGGCTTCTACGATGACTTTTATAATGCCTTTTTTTTTTTTTTTTGCCTTTTTCGGGGTTTTCGTTCGCCTTTTTTTGGCATTTTTGGGTTTATTTTTATATCATAGAAAAATACCATAAAAATTAAAAATAGATCCCTAAAAATAGATCTTTCAAATTTTGAAAAAGTACGCCCTTAAGAATGGCAAATTTTTCAAAGAAATTGCCTATAAAATTTAAATTTTTTATCCATAATTTTATTCTCAAAAAAAATGTTTTTCTCATTTTTTGTAATTTTAAAATTTTATATTTATTACTTATATTCTGTGATAGGGAATAGAAGTTTTTCTATGTGATTTTGACTAAAAAATAGCTTATTTTTTTTGGCTTTTAAAACCGCAAGAAAAAATGGGCGTTTAAAAATTTTAAGTGCCTATTTTCATCATGTATTTTTGCATTTTTTGGTGCCTATTATAGTGCCTTTTTCACGATTTTTGGTGCCTTTTTTGCGGTCTTAATAATGATTTTGTAGTTCCCTACATATTTGTAGGTACCTACAATTTAATTGAAGAAAACTACAATTTTTGTGTGTCTGACCAAAATTGTACTACATTTTTTGTAGGTTTATCGCATCTTAAGTGCGACCTCGGGTCCAGACCTCCAGACCCGATTACCCGTTTTCCAATACCCGAACCCGCACTCCTTTTTAGAGAATCAAATACACGGTACCCTACCCGGTAGTTTCCTGGTCCAACCGGGTCAAATAAGCACTGGTAAGAATGGACGTCTGAGTAAGAAATTGTTGAGAAAAATTAGGAAAAAAGGAAATTTAGGAGGAAAAATATAAATATGCGAATTTCGAAACGAACTAGCACCCCTATCAAAGTATTCCTGCGTTCTGTGATTTTTCAATTGGAAAAAGGCATTTTTTTAAATTAAAAATTTGGGGCTAACAATTTTATAATGAGGGTTGGCGGAAACGTTATACGCGCAGGGAATTTTGAAAATTTTCATGGGATTTCTTAAGAGATTTTCCCTAAAAAAACAATTTAATTGAATCCAATTTTGTAAAATTTAGCAAATCTGCAAAATGCCCGAAAGACAGCTAAAAAAACGACCAAATTATTTAAATGATTATGGGTAGCATTTAATGGCAATTTATTGGTTAAATTGTTGTAAAATTGTCGCACAATCATTCTTTCATAATGTTCTTTTTTTGACCCAAATTCTTTTTTTTTTTTTTGAAATGGATGTTCTTTTTGAAAAAATTTCATCTAGCATCCTGCCTCTATGCCAAAATTAAACTTTAGAAACAGTAAGTTGAATTTGTTGATGCTCTTATTTTTCTTATATTTAATTTTCGTTAAAATATTAAAAAACAACACATTGCTAATATCCATTGGCAATTTTATTGGACATTTTGATCGTTTTTGGCTTTTTGCATTTTGACCTAGCGCCGAGGATTTCATGCCAAAAGAGGAGTTAATAAGGCTCTGATGAGGATTTCAAAGTTTTGAGATCGACGCCTGGTTTTTACCATACCGCAAATGTCGGGGAGCCGTTATGAGAATTCGGGTTCAAAAAATGATACTTTCCCAAAATTGTAGCTGAAATAAGTATTAATTTTCCAATTAATTTACCTTTTCGCTGCGCCAATTCCATCCCGAATATCCGCCAATGCATTCCGACGCATTCGGCACTTTTTCAAAGGGCGATTTCCACTTGCCACTTAAGTTATGCAATTTCCATCCTTCAAATGAGATCACCACAAAAATAAAAATAAAAGAATGAGGTCAATACATAAAATAGACACCAAATCACTTATAGAAAAAAGCAAAGTCCAGTCTTTCCGGTCTAATATTCCCCTAAAGGGTTTTATTTTTGAGTTTGGTTTTGAATTGTTTCAATGAATTTATTTTAATAAGTTCTTTATCAAGTTGATTCCACAATTTTGTTGCCCTCCCCGCAAAGGGAATAAATTTTTTGCCTAATTTATATTTTGTATTAAATCTATAAAAGGGAATGTTAAAGCGTTCGGATGGTTTAAAAATGGTAAATAATTTCAGATCTGTTCGGCCATAAACAATTTTATGGGCCATGAACAGATCAAACAGGTTCCGCCTGCTTTCCAGTGTTGGCAGTTGTAAATATTCTAACCTTTTTTGGTATGGAATGGAAGGGAGGCTGCATTTAAACAGCATTCTTTTGGTGAAATATTTCTGACATTTTTCTATTTTTTGTATATTTTTTTGAAGAGTCGGATTCCAAACCTCCGGAGCGTATTCCAATAATGGCCTAATATAAGTTTTGTACAATATAATCCAAACCTTAGAAGATATGGATTTAATTATGCGAAACAAAGAGCGCATACGTAAATATGCACTCTTAGTTATATGAGTAATGTGATCAGAAAATAGTAATTTATCGTCAATATTTACGCCTAAGTCTCTGATTGTATCCACAACATTTATTGTGTTACCATCCATTTTATATGTTTCTCTTGGGTTTTTATTCCCCAAATAAAGTACAAAAGTTTTTTGAATTGAAACATTAATTTGCCATTTATTTGTCCATTCGAACAAATTATGCAATGCTTTATGCATAATCTCAGTTTCTGTTCTTGCTTTATAACATATATACATTTTAACATCATCAGCATATAATTTGATATTCACCCCAGCTGATGGCATTACATCAGGGAGATCATTTATATAAATCAAAAACAATAAGGGACCCAAAACAGAGCCCTGGGGGACGCCAGAGCCAACCACAGAATCAAAAGCCTTTTGAAAATCAATATAAATACAGTCTACTTTCTTCCCATTAATGATTGCTTCATACCAATCCTCGACAACTGTTATTAATTGATTTGTTGTAGACCTATTTCTTACAAAACCAAATTGGGACTCTGAAATTTTATTATATTTTAGAAGGAAATTGTAAATATTTCTGCTAAGAATTCTTTCCATAACCCTGCAAAGTGAGCAGGTTAAAGAAATAGGCCTATAATTTTCAGGATTAATTTTGTCCCCTTTTTTAAAAAGAGGGAAAACAATCGATTCCTTCCAAATGTTTGGAAGTGAGCCAGAGTCTAAAGAAATCCTAAACAAGTCAGTAATAACAGTTGCCAGCGAAGAATGGCAGTTTTTCAGAATCTTATAGCTAATGTTATCAGGAGAAGTGCCATTTTTATTTGGCAATTTACGTAAAAGGTTTTGAGTCTCGATGATGTTAAAATTTATATCTGAAATAACGCATTGATTATTCTGATGGCTATTGGCTAAACTTAATTGGCCAGTGCCATCTTTAAGATTACTAAACGAATCTGCAAATAAAGTGGCAAACAATTCACCTTTTTCTGCATTGTCATGATAGCATTTGTTTTCATAAACTAAATTCGGTATTTCAAAGGGATTGCCATTAAATTTTTGAACGTATTTGAAAATAGAGTGTCTCCCTTTTGAAATAGTCTTTTTTTCTATTTGAGAATGAAATTTATTTGTTTGAATTTTAATGTGTAAAGAAATGCTATCATACAGCGTTTTTTTTTTCGTTGGATCAGTTTTGCAAAGCCTATATAGTCTTGCTTTTTCTTTAATGGATGCCAACAAATGCTGAGGATATTTTGGGACCAGGTCTCTTTTCGTAAACTTTTTTATTGGAAGTGTTTGACCAGCAGTGAATGGGTAAAAACCCGACTCGTACAGGTACAACCCAGACTTGTACAGATGACGTGTTATAAGTATAAGGACTGTCTAACCTCCGCTGTCTGCGCTCCCACGCAAAATAGGTTTAAAAAAGTACGAGTCGAGGTTGTACGAGTTGGACCTGTACGAGTCGGGGTTTGTCCCAATGAATGGCACAGGAAATGCCATTTGAAAAAAAATAATGTAAATTAAAAAAAAAAATTATTGAAAATAGGAATCCAGAAGTGTGGATAGAAAAGCTCATAAAAAATCAAATCGACACGGTCGTCAACCCACTGGACAATTAACAATTAATTAATAAAAAACAGTCCATTAGCACCTCTTCAATGCAATGATTTGGATTCACTACGCCCGTGTCAGCGTCCAACACCAAAAGCCAATCGGTGTCGGCCAAATGGGCTGAGGCAATGCAATGTTTGCGGAAGAAAAGCTAAAGGCCAACAATAAACAATTAATTGAGATTAATTGTTTCCTTTTAAGTAATTTATTAAAATGAATTGCTTTCCCTTTGGTGATGCGACATTTGCGCCGCCCAAAAAATTTTATTTTCAACAAAATTTTTTAACGCTAAAAATATTTCAAATGGGAGAAACCACCTAAAAAAAATCAACATCAATCGTAGCACGACAATCCGGCAGTGGACAATTCGGCAGCGACAATTCGGCAGTGAATATTAATTTTTAAAAATTCGAATACAAATAAACGAAATGGGGAGCAATAATTTTCATTGGGAATTATTTCTTAATTGCTAACTACTGCTTATGCATCAGTTTTCTGCAAGATTTCGTTGTTCTAATGGAATAGGGAATGATAAAAGGCAAAGATGGGCATAATAATGTTTTCGTTTTATTCACATCCATCTCTTCTCTAACTCATTTAATCATGGCATAATAGCTTCAGAAAAGGTTCTCTTCCTCTCACCCAGCTTTTTCAAAGTAATCAATTAAAGCGATAAATACTAAAGGATAATTAACAAAAAAAAAACATCCGAAAAAAAGGTTTTTTAGAGAAATAAAGAATGAAGAAGAGTACCAACAAAATAGATAGACCTTTTGAAATAGACGTGGCACGAGGCCTTGCAGATCGCCCTCGCCCAAAAAATATGTCGAGAAAGATGAAGCAAGAAAAAGATTTGTCACGGCCTATGATGCTCAAGAAATCAAAAAAATCGACGAGGCTTGATAAGGCACATTCATGCCCTCCAGTATCGACTCAGAATGAAGGGATTCGAAGAATGAAATTAGTGTTAACCATTAGTATTTAGGTTTCATAATTAGTTAAAAATAAAAATATTCTTAGGCGCAAATGTCGATTTTGCTGGGCGGCGCAAATAACGCGGCGCAAATGTGGGTAACCTTCCCTTTTACTTCTTTGTAACGTGTGCATAATTTCTTGGCACGAATGCGTACAAATCGACTCGTCTGAACGTGTAATTTGTGCTCCTCAAATAACATTCCAATGAGCCTTGAGCAACTCCGTAATTGCTGCAAAATGTTTTTAATTTTTGGAAATTGAATTGCGTAATTTATGAAAAATTCTTAAAAAAGACTTTTACCTTCTCAGCGGCATCAATCTTTGCTCATGGAGTACCAACACCAAAATGCGTCCAAATTTGGCTGGACATTTGCCCATATTTTTCCTCTTGGCATGGTGTTTTTGGGACAACCATTACGGTGCCTGGCAAATGACCAAACTTTGCCCTTTTTGAAATAGTTTCGTAAAAAGTGCCCAATTGGTGGAGCCGAAGCAGCAAAACAACGCACAGAAACGATGAAAATTGTTGCGATAACGGCCAACAAAACAGTTAATTTTATTTGTTTCAGCATTTGCTAAAAAATGACAAAAATTAAGGGGCGAAGAGAGAGAAAAAAAAATTAATAAAAACATTTACTAAAATGGATGTGATAAAAGTTATTACACAAAAACACAAAATATTTTATTAATTTATTTTCAAAAAAAAAATTCATCATAATTTGTTGTCCAAAAAACAATCACTTACAGTAAAACTTTGGGTTTCGCTTAGATTTTGATTAACTAAAAAATGTGTGAATATCTAAACCAATAATAAATTTTCAAAAATAAATAATGAATTCGTGTATGATGGGGTTAACCCGTACTAAATGAATGTTACCGGGTTCTCGCTGGGCTTACCCGCAGCTGCGGGTTAAGTTACCGGTTACCCTCCCTGTTCTTTTAGTACCAGTATAAAAAAATTTTCAAAAATTTGCTTAATTGCAGACTTTGTAAGATAACTTACCAAAGGGAATTATTTCTATAAATTTACTTCTGATTTTTAATGATTTTTTTAAAAATAAGCTCGCTTGCTTACCCTGGTACAGCTGCGGGTAGAAATCTTACCCGCAGTTGAGGGTAACTTAACCAGTTTACTTGATTCTTTTAGCCTTACCTCGTTTTCAACAGAATAACAAATTCTTTTGGTAAAATGCTTTTTCGCTAATTGCTTTTCATGCGCTTTTGTTTTGGCATTTTTCTTTCACCTGTCCTTCATAATTAGCATTTTTTCCATTCGTATCATTTCGCGTTTTCTCTCCGAATTATCATTCAAATTGACCAAATTATATTTTAATTTTAATTCTCAATTTTAACGAATGAATGACACAAAACAAAGCGGCGTCTCTTCGGCATCATTTGAGCTTGAAACTGTTGCGCTGTTCTTCGTCAGTGCCTCGGAATTACTCGTCAATTTGGTCGCCATTCCGTTGTCCGTGCTCAATCTGTGCGTGGTGACTCGCACTTCTGTCATCCATCCGAACATGAAATTCATTTTGGTTTTCTAAAGTTTCCTTCTCCTTACGGTATCTTTCCAATTTTGAATTGTATTGTTTTTTATTGTTTTTTATTTTATTATTTTTGTAAAATTAATTGCCTATCGTTTATATAATTTAACTATAAATGGCCCCCTTTGCTTTTCCTTCCCATTTTCGGCTGTTTTAGCGCGGCTGTTGTCGTTTGGTCATTTGTCTGTTAATTTTCGTCCTTTTCGACCCAATTGGTGCCCAAAATGGCGCCTTCTTCCCCCCCATTTCCAAAGTGTTCTTCTTTTGCGCTTACACCCGCAACTTTGTGCCCCATGTGCTGATCATTGAACGTGTTCTCGCCACTCTTTTGGTTCGCTCTTATGAACGCCAACGGGGCCATCTGTTCACCTTGGCGTGGTGCCCATTTGCGGTCAGATCAAAGGGGCACCGTTTCAATTTCGGAACCTTTGAATTCAATGCCCCAGGTGGCCTTGCCCTTTTATATTTCCGTCTCTTCGCCGGCAGCCCTAAAGGTTAAGCCGCTGACCAATTTAATCACCACATCCGCCCAATTTGTGGTCGGTGCGGTGGAATTGGCCCTTTTTTATCGGTTGTGTCGTCACAATTCCATAAACTACCAAAAAATGGTGCACAACCAATGCTCTTCCCACAATCTTTCTTTACGCTATCAGGTCAATTTTATTTGTTTTTTTTATTATTTTTTAAATTTAATTAAATATTTTTGTAATTAATTTGTTGTTTTATTATTTTATGAATGAAACAATTAAATATTTTCTTTAGCTTTCGGAAAACATTCGCATTGGCAAACAGCTGATCCCTCCACTTTCACTGAATTTGTGCAACATTTTTACCAGTTTTACCATTTTATCTTGGGGTTATTTTGGGTTGCCAAAGTATCACCTCGTTTATGGTCTGATTACATTTTCGGCTTCATTCTTCGGATTTCTCATTGAGCTTTTCATTATAACGTACTTTTTTTAAATAATTTTTTTATTTTAATGGCATTTTTTAGGTGCCACCCATATTTGAAGAGGGATTTTTGCCAGATTTTGCACAATTTTGGCAAAATGTTTGCATTTTGTCATTTCACCAACAATGGCCGAGTTGGATCAGCAGCAGTGGATCTGAACATTCTGAACAATGTTTCTGCGTCTGCTGCTGGCATTGCGCAAAGGGACCTGATCAGCGGAAAGGCACTGATCGAAAGGCCAAAAACGGAGGAACATTTTGCCATTTTGAAAAATGCATGGGAAAAGCCAATCAATGGGCAAACAGCGAAATAAGGCGTAAAACAAATTTTGGAAATGAAGAAAAAAGGAATTTGTGAGATTTAACAAATGAGAAAATAAAAATAAAAAAGATGATTCAATAAATGGGAATAAAACATTTAAACAAATAAAAAGAAAATAATTGAATAATGCCTTTTTATCGTTTGGTCGAATCGATCCAACAAATTGTCAATTTCTGCAAAATTTTCTCCCAATTTTATCCCCAGCAACCACATTTTGCAAGAAGATGGTCTTAATTTTGTTATTATTTTTCTTTGCGTTTTTCATTTCATTGCATATTAAATTCAATTAAATTTTGCCTATTTTTAATTCCGTTAATTACCTAAATTTTGTTTCGACAAATTTTGCTGAAAATTCGCAATTTTCTCGGTAAATGTCGGGAAACAAACGGCTTTCCTCAACTGCGTTTCCATTTTCTTTTCCGTCAATGTTATAAACAATTTGTAAACGAATTCGCCCATCGACAAATTGGCAAAAGTTCTCTTTTTCCTTCCTTTTTTGGGCCATACAATTAATCACAATAAAATTGTCGTACTAAAATTAAAAAAAGTTAAAATAATTATTTATTGAGAGATTTTTATAAAATTCATTTAGACTTTTACTTTCTCAACAAATGGCACCGAATTGTTCAGCAAAAGGGGCAAATCCAAAGTTGTCCCTTTCATTGCTCTTATTTTGTTAAATGCTAAAAGAAAACAAACATTCATTAATATAAAATTAATTATTAAATAAATAATTTTAATTTGTTATTTAAAATATAAATTTTCCTTAATATTTAAGTCAATTTAAATTGTTTTTTAATTGCAAATTTTAACTTGCCCTCAAGCATTTCTCGCTGTATAATTTTTACGGTGGAATGTGTGACCATTTTTGACGCATTTTGTGCAAGAAATTCTGGCGTAAAAATTGGCATTTGCTGTTCCAAAGGATTTCGGATAAAAAATGGGTCAGAATCTGCTTGATAATCGCTTTCTGTTAATTGGAGTGGCACATTAAATGGTCTAAAATTGAAAATAAATTATTATTTTTTTTCTAATTTATCTCCATCAAATCCTGGTAAATTATCCAAATTATTTAATAAATAATTTCGAAAATTGTTTTAACTTTTTTAACCTTTTAATATAAAATAAGAAAAATTTCTCCAGCAAAAATGGCACTGTCGAATTGGGATAGAGCAGAACAATTTTAGTGACCATTATTGTCAGCATAATACCATTTAAATAGCCAAATTTGTTTGAGTAAATTAAATTGTCTAAATTTTGTATATTTTTTTTATATAAATTATTTTTATTCATTTTTACGAATTAATTGTCTAAATTACTTATTATTGTATATTTATATAAATTATTTTTATTAATTTTTACTTTTCGCCCATAATTTCAATGTCAGACATAAAATGCGAAAATTTCTTGCATTTTTGCTCAGCTCTTTCCTGTTTTGACTTGTCGAATTCTCATTCAAAATTTGGTCCCAATTTCCATTGTCCGTAACGCCAAATAAATTGCTAATGTACAAATTTGAACGATAGCCTAAAACCAATTAAAACAATTAATTGGAGCGGTAATTAAACATTATTTATTTAAAAGACTAATCAATTAAATTAATTACCGGACAATGTGCGAAGCAATGGGTTTGAAAGATAGGATTTATTGACCAAATTTGACAACTTTTCTTCATTGATTTTTAGCGGTAAATTCTTGCGATAAGGGACAGAAACAAAAGGAAGGTCAAAAGAAATGCCATCAAATTTAAATCTGATTATCAAAACTGTGCCGTAAGTAATTTTGACCAATTCTGTTACATTTTGATTCTGAAATAGAAAAATGAATTCATTTAAAACTTTTTAATAAATTATTTCAATTTTATCATTTTATTCTTTTTTTAATTTATTTATTTATATATTTTTCTTTACTTCACAAAGTCGACAATAAAATGACTCTTTTGTTGCCATTTCTTCTGTGCGGCATTTGCTTTGTTCGCAAAATGTTTGTTCAGTGCCAAAAAAGTGCCCTTTTCGTATGGCTTTTTCTGGCACCACACAAATGAGGTCAATGTCCGAGTCCAATGCATTTGTGCCGAGAAGAAAAGAGCCCGAAATGAGCAGACGGGCACGGCTATCAGACTGAAAGTGCATTTATTTATATTTAAATAAATTTTTTTGATTTTTTTGCTAATATTTTGCCCTTTTGTTACTCAGCCATTGGTCAACCATTGAATGGATTTTGATCAGTGCCACTTTTATTCGTTTGTCAATTTCTTCTTTTTTGCTTTTTCTTGCCGATATTCCCATTTTTTGGTTAAACAAATAATTTTCCAACTTAAAATATTTTATTTTACTAATAAATGATTAAAACCAGGGTTGCCAGATGTGCTGATTTATCAGCATTTTGCTGATTTTGGGGTCAAAGCTTATTTTTTTTTTTGAAATGCTCATTATTGCTTTCTTTTCTAGAAATATGCTGATTTTTTACTGATTTTCTGATATGATGGTTTTTGTTTTTTTTTTTTTTTTTTTTGTAATAAGTAAAGAAAAATGGTCAAAATTGTTTCAATTTTATGTATATTTATGGTGCAAAAGCCCATTTTTTGGCTGTGACTTTTCTTTTTAAAAATTATTGTTGATTTTGCGTTTTTTTAAAAAAAAAATCCCTAAAATAACTACTATATTTTTATAAAAAATCTGACACCAGTTTTCAAAAATTTCTCCAGTGGCGCTTATCGGCAGCACCCTACTCTATTTCGCTTAGCTTAGTTTTCCTCAAAGAATACCCAAAAAACCACAAAAATTGGGTGCTTTTTGTGCGACATCTGTTAAACAAATACAGTTATATTTCACAAAATTTTTCCGCCGCGACCCCGGCCCCTTTAAATTTTTTGAAAATTAAAAAAAAAGCCAAAAAAATACATAAATAAGAGCTTAGAACTACCATGGTGGATGCAAAATTGATTAATTTTACCGCTTTTTTTGCTTTTGGGAGAAACTTTTTTAAAATGCTGATTTTGAAAAATTTCATCTGGCAACCCTAATTAAAAACCAACTTCTCTTGTCTTTGCCAATTCGTTCATTTTATAAACTTCTGTGGTAAATGTTGTGATAATTTGACAAAGTTTGGCATAATGTAACTTTTTTCCCAATTTCCCTCGACCAAATGTTTTTCGTATAATTCGAAATCGAAAATAATAAAAATAATATTATAAAAAAAAGATTTAAAATGATCAAAAATACATACCAATTTTTGTCTGTTCTGCCATTTTCTCCCAGTCCTTTTTTAAATGTTCAAAATGAATTTGGTTAATTTTTGTGCCGAAAATTTTAAACAATTTTTTCTCCTTTGACTCATTTCGTAATTTGTCCCATTTTGCACTTTGCTCTTCATCTTCCAAAATTGAAAATGCGTATTTTCTGACAACAATTTGTTGGATTAATTTAAATTTTCCAATTTCAAAATTTTCGCTTTGTGACATTTCGTCAAAAAAATTGAATCCCTCCAAAATGGACAAAGTGTCGACCAATTGGTTGAAAAGTTTGAAAATTTGCTGAATTTTCGATTAATTCAGGTCATAGATTTACTCAGACGCAACCAAATTTAGTATTCTTGGTATGGTCCGATAGCTTTTAATTGTTTCTATTAGCAAACAAATTCATAGGTCAATCATTATTAAGGCAACCGTTTTGGGGCCACCAACGTTTGGGCGCCAGCCAACTTTCAGACATCATAACTTTTATCTTTGGTAACTGTTTTTTTTAAACTTAGTGTCATTCGATAGCTCTTCAAAATTAGTACTGGCCATACAAAAACAAACAAATACTTTATAACATGACAAAATATAAACAAAAACTTACCAAAATTCTGATTTTTTTCCGTTTTTCATGTTGTAACTTTTTTTTTTGAGTTGGTCAATCGCTTAGCAATTGCTTGAGAATTGTAAAGTGGAAATGGGTTTTAATTTGAGGTGACACGGCAATTAAGGCTTTCCTTTTTTCCTTCTTAAATGCTTCGCTGAGCGGAGAATTGGCACAATTTAAATAATTTTAACATATGATGAGCAGATTTATTTTTTATTTTTTGTAGTTTTGTATTGCGGAAACTGTTTGAAAAACAATGCGATAAAGGATAAGCGCTCCCTAAAAGTCGACCTTTTTGCACTTCAAAAAGTTCCTTCCCCCAAAAAAAAAGCTAAAAGTCAATCGTTTTTTATTATTGTAAAAATTAATTAAGTGATTTTTTTGCTTTAATTTGCTCAATTTCTGTCACTGATTTCTTCTCTCTCCTTCCATTCTCTGCTGTTGTTCGTTTTGTTCGGCATTTGCTCCTATTGTCCCTCCTCCTCCATTTATTTCTATTATAATTTCGTCATTTCGGCTGTTCCTATTGTTTTGGCGATTTTCTGCCCCTAAAATATTTAATTAAAAAGGTAAAATAATTAATTTTATTTTCATTTATTGCATTGGCATCCCATCCCCCCTTTTAATAAACTTCTTTTTAAATAATATTCTTTTGTATTACGTGTATGTGTCTTTGTTGAATGCATTTGCATTTTGAATATTTCTTGGCGACACAATGGGCACGCATTGTGTCCGCCTTGTATCCTAAATTCGGCAATGTTTCTTGGTAAATTTTAAGTTTATAAAATACTAAATTATTACCATAATTCAATGCATTCATCGTGGAATATATGCTAAAATATAATTGAACATTAAATGCATACTGTACTCAGCGTTTTACTACTGTACTTTACTGTGTGCTGTATGTACAGTAATTTGCTCACCTTACAGACGGGCAATGGCCTCACTTTGGTGCCCAACTCAATGGTGCCAAGGCAAACTGCGCAGTCCAACTGCTCTTCTTCTCCTTTTTCTTCGTCTCTTTTTTGGCTTTCAACAACAACAGATGGAATTCCTTTGAATGAGTCCAACCCTTAAAAAACAAAATTGGCTTTTTTATTGGAATGAGCTCAAAAAATGATGACAAAATGAAATTAAGCCCCAAGAAACAAAATGATTTGTCTTTTTCAACCGATAACCCATCAAATAGGGTTATTATTAGTATTTTTAATGGCATTTTTTTATTTGTTTTTTTAATTACATTTTCCTTTAATTTGCGTTAATTCTGTAGCTGCTGCGTTTGCCGCTGTACTTTCTCCACCAAAAAAAGTTCCGTTGCGTATCGAAATGATGGCATCTTGGCAAAGTATGACCGACATAGTGACAATGATGACGAGGAAGAGCACCAAAATGGCGAGATTTATCGGCTCAAAAAGGCCCTTTCGCCTGCGTTTACGGCGGCGATTTTCGTCTGAATTATTTTTAATTACATTAAAAAAAGAATGGCATTTAATTACTTTTTGATCGGTCTGAAAGACCATTTGATTGCCAATCAATTTGAATTGATTTTGAAATAAATTGGAACAAATGCTTTCTGCTCGACTTTTTGTTTTGCCCTCCTCCGCCTCTTTCATTGGCACGGCCATTTGCGCATTTTTCACAATTGGCACATTTTTTGGCCTAAGGAATTTTAAAAAATAATAAAAATTTTAAAATAATAAATATTAAGTACTTTGTCCACAAATTTGAAGAAATCTTCCAAAAAGTGTGTTGGACTTTGTCTAGTCAATTGAAAATGTTCGTGAGATTTGGTCAGCTGAATTTGGTGGCGTTTGGCCAAAAATGATAGGACAAAAGCGAGTCGCTGTCTCATCGTTTTGACCAACAGAAAACCATCAAAATCGGAAAAAGAAAAACAAATAATAAAATATATTTTTTATATTAAATTAATTTACCTGCCAACAATTGCAATTTCTGTTTTGCGCTCATTGCAGTCAAAAATAAGTGATTCAGCACTTGGCTCAAAGCGGGGTCTTTGTCCATTAGCAAATGCCACCTCTTTTTCATGCATTCATACTCCGATATTGTGGACTGATCATCCAATGGAACCTAATTAATTGTCGAGTTTAATTGATAGAATATTAATTAATTAGATAACAAGTATTTAAATTCAAACAAAAATAATTAACTTAATTAATTTCTTAGTTAAGTTCATTTAAATAACAATTAACCTACATAATTAATCCTTAATTACAATTCGTTGAAATAATGAATGAAACGTATTAATGCATTAATTGGTCCTTTTACTTACGTTTGTCTCTGTCCCACCAAAAATTGCCTCCACCAATCGCTGTTTATTTCTCAATTGACTAATCAACTCTTTCGTTACTGATGAGTCTCCGTTTCTCGCGAGTTCAATCTGTTGGAATTGTTCAGGCCAAAAAGATTCGTCCGCCGATTGGGTGGGAGAGAGGCGGCGATTGGACATCGTTTGGCGATCATTTCGATGGAACCGACGAAATTGGCCAAGGGACAAATTTGGGAAGACAAAAAGCAGACAAAAAGGGAGCAAATTGAAGAGCATTTTGGGAGAAAAGGGAAACAATTTGTAAGGGAAAAGCTCTAAAAGATGATTTTTGAAAACCCCGCCTGAATTAAATAATCTATATAGAATGGCAAATGGTGGAAAGGTACAAAGTATTGACTTCGACATCCAACCACAGCAGTAAATGTGCCATAATTCGCCCTTTTATAGGGTCAATTTTGGGGGTCGGGGGAGAGGGGGGGGGGAGGGAGGGGGAGGGGGGGGGGGGAATCCCGCCGGGCTTTCCCTCCCTCCTTTGCCCCCCCCCCCGCTCCCTCGCCGTTTGCGCATTGCTTTGGCCGCCCCCGCACGAGTTCCCCGCCCCATTTGCTTGGGTTTCCCCCGCCCCCTCAGTTAATTTTTTTTTAATGGACACGTTGCAACAAATATCAGAGCTTTTTTCATTAATCAGACGTGAGGAAATGTTTTTAAAAACAATGTTTTTTGCTTTGATGAGGTGATCAATAGGCGATTTCCGCTTGGGGTTTTCCTTCAAAAATTTAATTAAATTTTTTGAAAGGTAATGAAAAAAACGCCAAAAAACACCATGCGTTATGGCATCCATTCTTGGAAATAATTTCAAAGAATGGAATATGCGCGCTGAAAATCTAACCTTATAATTTGAGATCTTTTTAAATATTTTCTGATTTGCGAGAAGGTGATATACATAATTAATTTATCAGGCCATGATTTGTATGGATTTACTTGTTTTTTCTGCTCATTTGCTATGAAGAATGAGCTTAAAAATAGCATCATTTTGTCAATTTTTGGCAAATATGTCAAAAAAAAAATATGGCATATTTTATGTGAATTTATACCCTTATTTGGGCAATTTTTAGTGTATATTAGGCCCAAATTTCTTGTTTTGGTCCATGTTTTGGCGTTTATTTCCATACACGACTCTACCAATTAAATTAAATGATTTAATTAGTTAAAAAATGACAAATTCCAAAGCTTCAAAAAGGAGATACTGCTACGATCGATAAGGCCGAGAATTTTTCCAGAATTTAGTGGAATTTATTACTTTTTTTGATGAAAAAGTGTACTTTATCAGGGATGCAGCCGATTTCCGATTTTTTTGGGTTAAAATCAGCAAAATCGAAATTAATTCTAAAAATTATCAAAGCGAATGTCTGGTGAAATATCTTAGAACACTCAATTTATTTGATTTTTTCAAAATTGGACCCAATAATCAACCATTTTTGGGCAATATCTGTTATAACAATTTTAAACATTTTCCCCGGCAGCGCCTATCGGCAATTCTAGTTTTTATTTTTTTTAGTTATTTTATTTAGGATTTTTTTTTTTTGAGGGAACCACCGCCGGCGGACATTCTCCATTAAATTTTTTCATTTTAATTCTTAAAAAATTAGTTTAAATCATAATTCATTTTTTTGAAAATTTGGTTCAATTTTTAACAAATTTGGTTAAAAAATAATGATAGATATGCAGAATAAATACTTTTAACGGTGCTATGTCGTTATTTAAAAATCATCATAAAGGGCGTTATTTAAAAAACCATCATATGCAAAATTTTAACAAAAAACTAGTCATAACTTTGCTCTAAGGCTACCAAATATTGTATTCTTGATGTCATTTGATAGCCCTAAGTCTTACTCTATTAGTCTGTCAAATTTCAGAATTTGTTATGGCCAAAAGAACTCAAAAAACCCAGGGTTCTCAAACATTTTTCGTCATAACTTTTTTGAAATTAAAAAAAAATCTGAAATTTGACAGACTAATAGAGAAGACTTAGGGCTATCTAATGACATCAAGAATACAATATGGTAGCCTTAGAGCAAAGTTATGACTAGTTTTTTGTTAAAATTTCGCATAATGATGGTTTTTAAATAACGGCTCCGCACCCTTTTAACGAATGCTGGTGCGTTTCGTAAATCCGCCATTTTTAATGAATTTTCGTATAAATCAAGTCCTAACTTTTCTCATGCGCAATCAAATGAAGAAATCTTGCTATAATTCGATAGCCCTTGAATTGCTCTCTCTATTAACTTGCTAAATTTCAAAAAATTACATGAAGTTTTAGGGGAGTTATGGCAGTTTTCCCCCTTTATTGGGCCACAACTTTTTTTTTTTCAACTAATAGTTTTTTTTTTATTTAGCAATCTATTAGCGGAATTTACGAAACACGCCAGCACTCTTTTAACCAGGGGTGGTCACGGACACGGACAATCCGCGGATAGCGGATACCGACGGATAAGGATTTTGGGTCAATGGCAACTCGTACAAAGGTAACTCGTACAATTTTATGATGTGGCCATAACTTTTTTTTTAGTAGTCCAATTCTTTAAAACTTGGTATCATACGAATGCTTTTCATATTTTAAAAGCGATTAATAAGCAGATGCTAAGCGATTAAGCATCTCACAAAAAAATTGTATTTTAAAGAACATTAAAAATTCACAAAAGCAGACTTTTTCGCAATTTATAAATTATAACTTTTTTCTAAGATGCTTAATCGCTTAGCTTCTGCTTAATCATCGCTTCTAAACATGAAGAGCATTCGTATGATACCAAATTTGAAGAATTTGGCTGACTAAAAAAAAAGTTATGGCCACATCCATCTGAAATTGTACGAGTTGCCTTGACACCAGGATTTTTGAGAAATCGTACACGAGCCTTATGGCAATGGCCAAATTTTAAAAAGAAAAAACATTATGCCAAACTTTTTCTTTACTTTTTTTGCTTACTAGCGGGGTTAGCGCCTTCGGCGCATCACCCGCTAGGTAGTACGAATTATGAACGATTATTTTTGGAGAAAGATTAATTATGAAATTAAAAGGATTGACTTAAATGATTTGTTTTCGTATTTGGTCATTTTCTAGCATTAGCATGTAATCCCCCGTTACCCAATCCCCCTCCTTCTTAGGCATTTCCAGCATTGGCATATCAGCCCCCCCCCTTTTCTTTGGCATTTTCTAGCATTGGCACTCAACTACCCTTTCTTAGGCATTTTACAGCATTGGCATATCAACCACCTTTTTCTTTTCCATTTTCTAGCATTGACATATAATCCCCATCGTTCTTTGGCATTTTCAGTATTGACACATCATTCCAGCATTGGCACTCCAACCCCTCTTTCTTTGGCATTTTTTAGCATTTGCATATCACCTCCCTCCCCTTTTCTTTGGCTTTTCTACCATGGACACTCAACTCCCCTCGTTTTTAGGTATTTTACGGCATTGACATACCAACCAGCTCTTTCTTTGGCATTTCAAACATTGTCACATCTTCCTCATTCAACCTAACCAAATCCTTGTCCAAAAAGCCAAATCGCACAGTATTTTTATTAAAAAAATTATATTTTTTTTAGAGAGTTTATAAAATTACTTTCACAGGATGATTCTTAAGCGAAAGATAAAGCGAGGGAATAATGAAGGGCGGAAAATTCGGCGTCGCGCGGATGACTCTGAGGGAGAGAAGGCGGAGGAGGACAAAAGCGACCAGAAACATTCTCCGTCTTTTTCGGCGGATGAGGCAGACGATGACGAGAAACTGTTGGAAAATAGTGGCGAAAACCAACAACAAGAGCAGGACGAAAAGGAGGGGGAAGACGACGATCGGATGACACAGCACCCCGGGGGGCTGAGTTTTGACGAGAAAGGGGGTGAGAAGCAATGAATGGGTCAAGGATAGGCTGGAGGATGGATTTGGCATTTCATGGAAAAGTGACAGATTATAGCAAAAAAAAAAAAAAATTGTACTTGCATTACTTTCCAATTATAATTTTTTCCCATTTTGGCTGACAAAGAAAAAAGTTATGGTACCGGCAAAAAAATGGTCGTTGACGAAATGGGCAGTTCTCAAAATTCATCAATCATTGCATTTTTAATAGCAGATGTGTCAACGGCAATGGTCAAAGAGCGTATTCAGGAGGTGGTTCATGTGTTGGCCAACTTTAAAGTGCGTGCAGAGCTGGGCCGACAGCGCATTGAATACAGAAAAGTGAGGGGACGGCATGAAGACGAAGACAAGTCACGGGGGAGGGGGTATTAAAGCACACCCTACCCCATGGTTCGAAGGGGGGGGGGACGGGGATTTTGTCAGAAAAAATACAATAAATCCGTCTTTTTTCATTGGGTATCCCTTAGACCAAAGTATTGGAACCGTTCCTTAGGGGGAGGACGAAAAAAATTAGAGGGGGCGAGGTATTCTTAATTTCAAACAAAAAACTTGGTCAACTCTCTTGTTGTTGTTTTTTTTTTATTATTTGCACTCAGTTTTTTCCATTTTCAGCTTCTGTTGAAAGATTTGTCCTCCTATTATGGATACAATGAATTTTTGATGGAAAAATTCTTGGAGCTTTTCCCAAATGGCGCTGAAGTTGGGTTTAATAGGAAAAAAAGATAAATCATTATTTTTTTAGTTACTCGAATTTTTGGACAGTAACGAACAGCCGCGGCCCGTGACAATACGTTCAAACCCGCTAAAGACGCGGCGTGGCGAATTGGCAAAAACCTTGGTTGGTATTTAATCAGTTAATTTCTATTGCTGTTTGAGAGTCTCGACTCGAGAAATTCTTGGGTTTTTACGCTTTTTTAGACCCCTAAGAAAAGGGAGTTTCTCGCCTTTACGCTAAAGATTTGCGTATGGAGGAGAAAGGACAAAATAGTTGCTTTCTCCTTTATTAGATTTCGCGTGGGATGAATGTCGACCCGGCCGCAAAATGGACAAAAGTTGGCCTTGTCGTCTACGATACTCAAGTGCCAGTGGGTAAGTGGCTGCTAAAAGGGAAGAAACTTGAGAAAATTGCTGCTTCACCCACCGAATATTTTAGGCGCAACTCCCGAGTATTTGGCCGGTCATTATTCCATCCAGGGCCTTTCCTCATTTCTGCCCGTTATGGCATTGGCACCGCAGCCGGGCGAACGCATTTTGGTGAGGAGCATTAAACCCGTGGGCAGACAAATGTTTTACCACGCATATGAATACATACCTTTTTAGGGGGGGTCGACTCCCCCCTTCCCCCCTACTTTGTTCGTATGAGGGGCCAAAAAAAGGGGGGGGGGCTTCGTATCGGTCGGGGTGAAATGGATTAAATCTTCCTCAAAAATGGGCATTTTTAAGCTAAATTCCTTCCGTTAACAAAATGGAGAAAATTTTCAAAAAATTCTTCTGGTAGTGCCTATCGGCACCTTTTAGGCAAAATCTGTTATTACAAAATATACTAGTTTTCAAAATTTTGTTTGGCGGCGCGCTCCTATCGGCACCGCCCCCCTCGCCCCGTCTACTAAAAAAAATTTTTTTTTTTCATTTAAATTCTGGCAAAAAAATCGTTAACAATTTGGTTTTTTTTCATTTTGATTTCGAACTTCGTGAAATTTTTGTTTCTGCCCACTTGTTGGACTTTGTTCGTATTGAGAAGGGTCGACTCTCCTACTATTTAAGTATGCATGAATAGCCAAAAAGTCGGCATTTTTAAACGGGAGGGATAATTTTTTTTTTTACAAAAAAAGGAGGGACCGGCGGTGGAATTTAAAAAAATGAGCCTGTTCACCTCTGCTCCTCCATTTGCCATTCCCCATTTCATCCTCTTTTCCCAGGACATGTGCGCCGCGCCCGGGGGTAAAACCACACACATCGCTTCTCTGATGGGCAACACGGGTGTTCTGTTCGCAAACGATGCCAATGTTTGTTTCATCTCTTTTATTTCTAATTCGTGCACAATAAATGCATTTTAAGGCCTCACGTCTAAAGGCGGTCATTGGAAATTTGCATCGGATGGGCGTCAACAATTCGGTGGTGAGCAATTTGGACGGCCGAGAATTCGCGCATAGTCAGCCTCAATCGTACGACCGCGTTCTGCTGGACGCGCCATGCTCGGGGACGGGCGTCATTTGGAAGGACAAAGCCGTCAAAACATCGAAGGCAAATTTTTTTTAAACTAATGCCTTGATGTTGGCTTATCGGGAGGATGGAACTGTGGCAAAAGATTTTTCTTACTCCTTGTTCATTGTCAGGGGATTTGAATTTTTGGGGGTTTAACTATTTTTTCCTGAGCTTATACGGGCATGAGAAACACGAAAAACAGCTTTAACTTAAAAAGACATGATTTACAGTTTATTTTAATAATTCAGCAGTTTCGGTTCTTTTTTGTCGGGAATAAATGAAAAGCAAAAAGGTTTTCTTCCATTTTCAAGTTCATTAATGGTGAAAAATGAGACCAATAAAAATGTAATGATGTGTGTTTTTGCTACAAAATTCTTCTATCCATAGGACCACGTGGACATAAAAAAGCGCTTTTCAATGCAGCGGCGCTTGCTTTTGTCGGCCATCGACTCGGTGGACGCCCGATCGAAAACTGGGGCATATGTGGTGAGTTTCATAGGCAAAGTCTGCCAACCCATCTATGCCATTTGGTTTTCCAAGGTGTACTCCACTTGTTCCGTGTTGGTGGAAGAGAATGAGGCGGTTGTGCAGTACGCGCTTGGCAAGCGGAACGTCAAAATTGTGCCGATGGGCATCGAAGTTGGGCTGGAGGGCTTCACGAAGTAAGCAAAAATATTTGTTGATGAAGTAATTTTAGGGGTACACCCCAAAACGTCGCCCGGCCGAAACGTCGCCGAAACAAAAGTTGCTAAAACCCTTGGTTTTTTTTTTTAGAAAAATTCCATAAATTTTTTCTTGAAGAACATTTCTGAAAAAGTTTAAAAAATTAAAATTTTCAGGTTTTGAAAATTAGAGAAAATTTTCAAAAATTATTCGTTTTTATTCAGAAAATTTCTTCAAAAAAAAACTTGTTTTTTTAAAGAAATTTTTTCTAATAAATTCTTTTTCCGGCCACGTTTCGTCCTGCTTCGGGAATTTTAATTGGGCAAAAAAGGGGGAGGGGAGGATGAGGCGCACCCAAAAATCTCGCCGCCAAAATAAAATTGAATCATTTTACAAAAAATAGGCCCTCTTTAGCTCAAAAAAAGCTTGACAAATGATTGGGTTGTTCAAGACAGGCAAAATACTGTTGATTTCGGCATAATTGGGGTTTTTTCGCCTTTGCCATTGTCCACGGGTTTTTCCGTTAATGATAAATTTTTTCTTTACATGTAATTCAGTCTATAATTTGTGCTTTAGAGTTTTTGTTTGAATATGGTTTTTGAATTTAAATGCATAAATAATAGCCAAACCCCTGGCTGCTGGTTAAGGAAGTGACGTGGGTTTTTGGTCCCCGCCGTTTAGGGTCATAATTATATTCCGATTCCTATATATTTAAGGTATCGTGAGTACCGTTTCCATCCGACGATGAACAACACGCGTCGTTATTATCCCCATGTGCACAATGTTGATGGGTTTTTTGTGGCTAAATTGAAGAAATTGTCCAATGAAAAGAAAAGCTCTACCAAAGCCGACGGGACGGAACAAAAAAAGCGGACGTACAAAAGACAACAAAAACAACGACGATGAAGCGTTTCTTGTCACTTTTCAAAATGTTATAAAGTTAATTTGGTAATTTGAATGATGGAGTACTTAATTTGTCTTTCGTCAAAGCAGGGCTTACAAATGTGAGGCTTTAGTCTCGTTTTGTGTGTTTTTGAGCATCCGATGGGGCTTAAAGTAGTTGATTCTCGAAATAGATGTCTAATTGGGTTCTGCGGCCAGAAAAAAGTGGGAATGGCTTTTTGAAGATAAATTAAGGCTCTGAGTAGACGAAACGTGGGGAGTCGTTGAATGTGTGTGTGCTTTTTCTTTTTTACAAATTTTATTGCTTTATTCCGTTTAATTTTTGATGTGGTCGAAGGGGGGGTTTTTTTTTTTTGAAATGAGGCTGTGGTTTTGGGACTTGTGAAAAAAAAACACTCAGAAATGGTTATTTTTAGGCTACAATCTGTGTGCATTTTATAGGTCAAATCCATTGGAAAATTAGACCCAAATTTTTAAAGTTTTCCCGGTTGCGCCTTCGCACCACCGGCTCCCGCCCTTTAAATTAAAAAATAGATGCTTTTTTACTGATTTTTCTTTAATTTTTTTCAAAATGAGATTTTTGACCCGAAATGAAGCTTTTTTGCCAGCAAATCAATTTTAAACACCACACAAAGCACAGACTAAAAACACATAATCGAAGTTTAAACGCCGTACATTAAGTTAGTAAAGTGTACAGGAAACACGGTCTGGGTCATTTTGGCGTGGCCATTTTGGCGTCGTTGAATATAACTTTGCTCCAAAGCTACCAATTTTTGTATTTATGATACCATTTGATAGCGCTAACAATAAGTGTTCTCTATTAGCCTGCAAAATTTCAAAAGATTTGGTCAAGCTATTAAAAAGTTATGTTCAAAAAAGTTCGAAAATTTTCAAAGTTTAGAAATTTTCTCAAAGTTTTGAACTTTTTTGAACGTAAACTTTTTATTAGCTGGACCAAATTTTTTGAAATTTTGCAGACTAATAGAGAACACTTAGGGCTATCGAATGATACTAAGAATGTTTAGTTTGGTTGCCTGAGAAAAGTTTTATCCAGTCACGCCAAAATGGCCCACGCCAAAATGACCGGTTCCGAGAAAACAATCATAGAGACTAGACGAGCTCAGGATACCCCTGTTCGGCCTCTATAGAAATTTTGAACAGTCAATGTCATAATCGCCATAACAAAGAACTAAGTGCTTAAATATATCCGATTTAATAAGTAAACTTCAAATTGAACAACCGGCGGAAGATAATAAATGCAAAAAAAGAACTTTATTTTAAAAAAGTAATGGAATTTAAATTTTCGAAGTTTTTTAAATTCACATGAAATAAAATCAGTCGAAGTGCCCAAATATATAAATGCTTCTTTTGTCTATGACATCTCAAAATTCTCTCAATTCAAGTCTCCGGCTCCTGCTTAATGTTAATCTGTTTACCACGTTTGGTTCTGCTCTTAGTTGGAGTTCGAACTCCGATCATAAAACCTTAAAAATTGAATATTTAAATATCCCTTTTGAAATTTTCTCATAGAAGTAATATAAATATTATATGATATACCGTATTTACTCGAATAGAACTCCCCTCTTGAATAGAGCCCCCCTCTCGGTTATAGCCCCCCCCCCTTTTAAGGGGGGTTGAACAATAAAGCCCCCGGGGGCTCTATTCGAGTAAATACGGTATGTATCAGGGATGCCGCCGATCTCAGATTTGAAAAATCGGAAATCGGAAAACCGGAATTCCGATGCCCAAAATTTTCTCGGAAATCGGAAAACCGGAATTCCGATGTCCAAAATTTTCTCGGCAAATCGGAAAATCGGAATTCCGGTCCAAAAATCATCGAAAATCGGAAATCGGAAATTTTTTTTCTAAAAAATTACTAATTTTTTTTTAATTTTTTTTTTGACCAAAAACTTCTTATTTTTCGAAAATTTTTATTTATTTTTGAGAAAATTAATTCCGCTTTTTTCCGATTTTTCCCCAAAAATATCGGAAATCGGAATTCCGATGCCCCAAATTTTTTTCGGAAATCGGAAAATCGGAATTCCGACCCCAAAAACATCGGAAATCGAAAACCGGAAATCGGCTGCATCCCTGGTATGTATGTGGTAAATTTTTGAAAAAATGTTGCTTATTAGCGTGTTCACCAACTTTTGTTCTCCCCTCAAATCTGTGCCATTTTGCCAAGGATTCTTTTTTACGACTTTGCCAGGGAATTTTCAATTTTTCCCGAATTTCTTTCTAAGGTTAGCCAAAATCGAATGGTTTTTTTACATAATTGTTGAGCTTTCCCTCAAAACTGAAGGTGGTGGGGGGGGGAGATCTTTCCCATTTATTATTTCCTGAATATTCCCCTCTTTTTTGTGGGTTTCTGCTCTTCTCTTTACCATTTAAGCTTAGCTGTGTCTCTGATTCGGCATTTTCTATTGGCTTTTGCGCAACTGCAACACTTTTGCCTTTGTTCATTTGCTGCGTTTTTGTTGCTCCTTTGTTTGCTGAAAAGCTTATAAACTTTTTTTTTTTTGCATAGATTAATAATTAGGGCCCGGATTTTAAGGACTTTTTATGCCTTTTTCATGCCTTTTTGCAAATTTTATTCAGAAATTTCAAAATTTCTCAAGAAAAATGAAAAGACTCCTAAAGATCGGCTTTTAAATTTTTTTTAAAAGTACACCTCTAAAACCTAGAACTTTTTCTAAAAAAATCACCACCTAAAGTTGAAAATTTCTTTGCCAAATATGAACCAATTTTAAAATTTTAGAAAATTTAATCCTAACTGAAACAGCGAAAAATTATCACTTTTCATGCTGGAAAATATTTAATGAAAAATTTTTAATGCTGCCCTTTTCCAATTTTTTGTGCCTTTTTTGCCATTCTGGTGCCTTTTTCGTGCCTATTTAGGTGCTATTTTAATATTTTTCGTGCCTAAAAATCCGGGCCCTACTAATAATATGTCATTCTGTGTGCCGAAAATTTCGGGGGTGGGGGTCGTTTTCATGTGCGCGCGAATAAGAACAAAAACGACCCGGTCCGTTTCCACCTATGACATTACGCAAAAGAAATAATAAACTTTTGCGCTTAATTTTTGAGAAATTTCCCATTCTTAGGGGTAAACTTTTTTAAAGTTGAATAGTTGGAAATTAGGGTTCTATTTTTCAAGCGTGCCATTTTTCTTAGGGAATTTCCTCAAATTTTGAAAATAAGCACTCAAAATGGCGAAGCATTTGGCAAAAACTCCCAAAATAGGCAAAAATTAAAAAGTCTTCATAAAAGCTCCAAAACAAGTAGAAAATGCTTTTCCATGCTTATCTCAATGTATCAAGTGCGCAGAAATTTCAGGCATTTGCCTAAGAATGGAAACCTGATGATTAGTGCCAGTCGATTTTTCACTTTTCTTAGTTGTTTTTTTTTTTGAAATTTAATGCCAGTCCTTTGGAAATTCAACCCTAGTTAAGAAATTGTCTATTTAAAAGATAAACATTTTCTTGGCGACATTTTGGGGGCTGGCTGCGAAAAACTAAATTGAATTTTTTCATAAAATATCAGTTTGTCTCAGTGTTACGTGTTACCCTTGAAAATTTCCCGGAATAAGTACATCGCTGGTCAAAAAAAATTTTAGGGGTCAAAAAAAGTATATTTTTTGAAAAGATTGTTTTGAAGCTTAATCTTTCAATTATTCATCAAAATCAGTATGCGCGACATATTTCTCTCCGCCAATAATTTTTCTGAGGAATTCCGGCTTTGAAATGAGAAAAAAAAAAGGAAGGGTCGGCGGTGCCGATAGGCGCCGCCGGGGGAAATTTTGAAAATCGAAAATTGTTAAGAATAAAATTCGCTTCAAAAGATAATTTTTCTTTCAAATATTGCTATAAATATCGGAATTTTCCTTTGAGTCCCAAAAATAAGTACATTGAGCTCAAATAAGTACAATACTTACAAATAAGTACAAAGGGTAACACTGGTTTATCTTCACTGTTTGTACTCAGCAGGTCATTTATTAGCAAATTTTCTTCCTTGGTGTGAAAATTTGTGAGGGCGAGGGGCCAATTTGCGGGAGAGAATTCCCGCAAAAAAGCTAATTAATTGCCTTCGACAATTTGGGTTAATTAGCTTCCCTTGTGATTGCTTACTTTTCCCTTTTTGCGGTTGTGCCTTCCCTGAGGATGCCATTCCCTTCTTCCTCCCCATCTCATCTTCATCATTATCTTCATCATCACTGGCAATTTGCTTGCCCTTTGCCCTCCCATCGGCACTTCTTGCGCTTGTTGCACCTTTCTTCCTTGCCCATGTCGTGGCTTCATCTTCGGATGAATCATTTTCGGATGAGTTCGGACTTTGCTCCTCCTCCTCCTCCTCTTCCGTTGACTCTTTTCTCCCGCCCCGTTTTGTTTTGGCGTTTTCCTTCATCAGTTTCTCAACATCCAAGTTCTCCAGCCATTCGTCAATTTGTTTCATTAACGCATCATCAACTGAGAGAGGCAAAACACAATTAGTAAAAACGACAAATTTATCGTAGAATACTTTGTTTGTTTGTCACCAATCACAATTAAAGAAATTGTCGTTTGACGTTCAAGATTTGGCATTTGTCGTTAGTAATTGTGATTAAATTTAACGACAAACGTTAAATTCCAGACGACAAACGACACATATCTGAGGGGTGCCCTAAACCCACCTCAAATTTGTCGTCTGAGAATTTTTACCCTGAAAAAGCACTTATTTTGAGCTTTGATCATATCTCAAAAGTTAAGCAGTACCACGAAAGACAAATTTACTATAAATATTCAATGAGTTTTAGGTGATAAATTTGTGTAGCAATTTTAGAAAAAATGAATGTCGAACTTGTTTCGAATTCGGGTCTGGGTTAGGATTTTGGCGGAATAGGTATCAGAATCGTAATCAGCGACCCTAACCCAGAACATTTGTATCCGATTTAAAAATCGAACTTTCTAACATAAAAGGGGGGAGGATGGTAAAAATAAAATTATTTTGCCTTTCAAACGAATTTGTCGTTTTTTGTCTTACTTTTTGTCGTTTGCCTGGCCCCTCCTGCTGGGCCTTTTCGTCGTTTCGAAGTGCCAACAATTTCTTGGTCCGAACTTTCACTCGTCTTCCTCTTCGTCTGCTTAAGACTTTTCGACTTTTGCAGCATCGGCCCCTTTTTTGTTTGGCCCCTATTATTTTCGGAGCTTTCGTCCTCCGATCCAACAAATTCACTGCTGTTGCTGCTCGTGTTGTACTGCTGGAAACTCTTCGACTTTTGCAGCACCATTTTGGCCCTTTGCTCTTTTTGACTTAGCTTTTTGCTGCCGCTAGTGCCCGGGGTCGACTTGCATTTGCCCTTAAGCTGCCTAACAATTTCTTCGATGTGTTCCTGATCGTCGGAGGAAGCCTCTGCGGGTGACAACGATTTGTTGGATGCCTCCTTTTGCCATTTGCCCTTTGGTGGTGCCACCACCATTTTTTTCTTCGATTGTACTGCTCCATCTTCATCACTGTTGTTGTGCTGGTCATCGTCCGTGTCCGAAATGCCAAAGGCATGCGATGAATACGACTTTTCCATCTGCGATTCCACTTCGTCAGCAGAATCCGCCTCTTCTTCACTGCCTTTCCAGTCTTGGTCCGAAGAGTTGTGTTCCGACGGTGATGATGGGAAGTCCTCTTCTTCTTCTGGGTACGCATAGAGCGGTTCCCTCGCGCGGGGCTTCCGCTCTCTTTTCGGTGGCAATGGCATTTCCGCTTTCCTCTTTCCCTGCGGCTGCTTCTCCCCTCCGCCGGCCCCTCCTCCCTGCATTTGGTTTGGGCCGGTATCGATGGACGAATGCGCCGAGTCGCTCTGCTCATCCGCTGCCAAATCTGCCGGACCAGCCGCATTTACTGCAACTACTCCATTGATGAGCAGGCAAATCGTTGTGATAAACACAACAAAAATAATTCGCGACATTTTGAAACCTTAAAAAATGGGGGAGTAGAAATTTTTATAAAATAAGGAAATTTAAGAATAACGTATATAATTGTTTAAATTAATATTTTTTTTCATAAATTAACCTAACGATAACTTTCAGAGGTAAGAATATCCACTATGTATGCGTGTGTTGGTTTGGCATCCTTTTTTAATATATTGGCCACGTAAAATTAATTGATTTACGATTTTTTTTTCTTGCCTTTCTACGCATTATTTGCATACATTATACATACATAATATTATTCAGTCCTGCCATACACGGAAATATGTGCAATAAAATTTACAATGGTGACGAAATTTTGTGTAAAATGAAAATACGTCAAGCAAATCAAATTTATGTACACATACACAAGAATGATGAAACAGGGATGGAATTTTAGGCACAAAATCGCAAAATAAACACCTAAAAGGCAGAAAAATCCACCAAATGTAGGCAAGAAATAGACACAAAAGTCCCCAAAAGCCAAAAGGCATAAAATAGGCAAATATATTTTTTGGTTAAAAATTAACGTGTTCAAAACGAACAACCTTGCCAATTTTCTAAATTCTTTTTATAGGTGGAACAATTTTGACGGCAAAAATCTAACCGATTGTCGGGTAGAGAATGGCAAAACAACTGTTTTATTATTAGTTAATTTGCTAAAAAGGGGAAAAAGTTGTTTTGCCATTCTCTACTATCGAGTAAAAAAGGTCGGGCACATCTTGACCAGGGCTGGGACGCGAACCGCGATTCGCGTATCGCAACCGCGTCAAATTTCAACAGTGACTCGCGATCCGCGGGATTGTTTCATCCGCGTCCCAGCCCTGATCTTGACGCCGTGCAACAGAATTTTTCTCATAAGTGACCAAACAAAGTATTCTTAGTAACGCTCGATAACCCTTCGTGTTTTCAATGGTTTGTTATGACTTTTTCTGAGCGTAACTTTTTTTTAAACTGGGCCAAATTTTTGGAAATTACTTACATTTCGCATGGCGCCAAGTTTGGCGGTTGGTGTTGTTAGCTTTTCTTGCACCAATTTACCAAGTTCGATTTCCTGAAAATCTGCGCTCCTTTAATCATGCAGGGTGAACCATCAGTAACAAAAAAACAAAAAACAAAGCTTATCTTCAGAATTGGACGATCTGTTGCCATTGACAAAGAAAGTTAATTAAAGACAATTTTATTTTAAATTTTCTTTCGGCAATGAAGGTTCTATTCTTCTGGTAGAAGACCTCTATTAGAAGACCCTTTTTTTGAGAGGATTGAATTATAATTTATAAAAAAGACCCGGTATTTGGCTTTCGGTTTTTTAGATTTTTCTGATCGGTTTTCCCAGCTTTTCCTCTCTCTCTCTCTGTCTCTCTCGCTCTGTCTCTCTCCTCACATGCGTCTTCTTTTTCATTCACAGCATTTCGTTTCGCATTTCCGCTCCAATTCACTCTCTCCCGTCTTTCTCCGTCTGCTGATCGCCCCGTTTGGTTGGTGATTCATCCTTTGATTCGTTTTTTCTCTCACGCCATTCGTTTGGTTAGATATTTTATATTTTACTTATTTTTTCTCCTCAAACAAAGGAATGAATTGAACGAACGAATGACGACGGAACGGATGTGAAATTAACGAAATGAAAATTGAGCAAAAAATGTTGGTGACTGACTGATGATGACTGACTGGCGAAATTTCTGTTAATGTCAACTCTATTTAACTGAGCTTAACGACACCCTTCCCTCCATTATTATAATGAATATTAGGGACTGCCATTTTTAGCTCTTTTTTTTTGCAAATATTTTGTTAATTTTTATATGAAAAAACGGGAAAAAATTTCGCTTTTTATGATAGCAAAATTTCCTAGGTTTTCGAAATAAGTAATTGAACCGTTGTTCCCTTTCTGCACCTCTAAGCCTGGTTTTAATTTAAACGGCTCTATTAAATAAAAACTCAAAAAAAAAACAATTAATTAATTCGCAAACTTTAATTATTTTATATTAAAAATCATCTATTATTTTAAATTTTTCAATAATAGAATTAATTGTATTTCCTGTTAATTATCGAATGTTCGTCAGTTAGTCCCTATCTCCGAATTGAAAAATTATCTGTTTGAAAACGAATAAAAAATACAAAAAAACAAGTAATAATTAAATAAATAATATTTAATTTTAGTTCTGTAATACTTATCGAAATTTCTGCTTAACAATGCCAAATCCTCTCGGTTCAGCGGTCCAGGAAATGGTGGTGAGTAATTTTTGCTCTTTTTTAAACATAATTTGACTTTTTTTCAAATATTTGTTGTGAAATAAAAATTGTTGATGGATTTGTAGGTATAAAATGGGTGATACATACACATAAAAGCAGCCCAAATGTGAGGAAGGGCGAGCGGACGGAACAAATCAATGCCCCCCCCCCCCCCCACAAATAACAAATACTCTGTGACAAACCGAGGAATTTGATCGTTTATTTTCCCATTTGGCAAATGTCCGTCGTCCCTTCACATGCCATTTAAGTCTTTTTGTGTTTGTCAAGGACAAAGCGATCCGTTTATTTATTTAATTACTTTTTTAATAATAATTCATTTTTTCGTACTTTCGTCAGACAAATACAATTACGAGCAAAATTCTCGGCGGCAATAAGAAGAGTGACGGCAATTACCATCAGCAAACCAACAAAACGTCATCACCGTCTCCGTTTGGTGGCGGCACAGGCAGCGGTTTCTTGAGCAAAATCTCTTCGACAATTGCATCGGCTGTCAATTCGACGAACCAGGCAAATGCGTGAACAAACAAACAAACATTACTAATTCTTAAATTCTCAAAAGATTATTATTTTATTTCAGAAATTTAAACAAAATTGACATTCTAAAAATGAATTAAACAAAAAACCGTTGGAATATTTCAAATTTGCAAAGTTATTCTTTCACATATTTGTACAAATTTTGATGGTCTAAATTTTAGTCAACTATTTTATTTCTAACAAATTTTCTTATTTTATTATTCTTATTTGGACAATCCCCCCATTTTTTTGTTTAAAATTATTTCATAAAATCTTTTTTTTTGATGTAAAATCTTAAAACTTAAATTGTCAATTAAGGGAAAAATAAGAGAATTTTAGGAGTTATGCCAATTGATTCTTTGGTACCAAATTTATTCAATTTGGTCTGCTTCGAAAAGCTAACGCGTCTTAAACTTAGTTCAGACGGAGTTGTTCCATTTTTTTTTTTATTATTTGTAAAAAAAACCCTTATATAATTTTTTTTTATTCTTAAAATAAATTTTTCCTCTACCGTTTTTGGAACGTTTTAAAAAAATATTCAAAAATACAAAAAATGCCATACATATGGCGAAACGCTCAAAACGGCTCACTTTTTTTAGAGTGGCAGAAAATGAAGATTGAGAACTTTTCTGCTAAAAATTATTTTCATGTATTTCTTACCGTAAAAAGACAGAAGAATTAAAAAAAAAAATTCGTAACCAACATCATTTGTTCCTCAAAAATTCAAGTTTTTGGTTTATTTTTTATGTCCTAATCTGCTGGATAACTATTGTATTTATAATTTCTTAATTTTCTACATTTTTTGTTAATAATTGTGCCTTTTAGCAATACCCAACACCAGAACAATCTCAACAAATGTCCGGCGGTGGTTATAATCAGTCGCATTTTGGGGGAGCAGGTTATCCGCAACAACCACCGCAACAGTACGGCAGCAACACCGGCGCAACTGGCGGCAGTGGTTACCCACCCGCTGCTGTGCCTCCAACCGCGGGTGCCTATCCTCCTCAGTCGCAACAGTACGGCGTTGGTGGAGACGCATACGGCGGCACTCTCCCACCGTACGGTGGCACCACGGCGGGCGGTTATCCGCCTCAAGCACAGGCACCCTATCCGCCTGCAACAGCAGGTGGCAGTAATACAAAGGAATAAAGTTTTCCTATCGTATTCCTTTTTTCGGTCGTGATTTCCTTTTTGTTTTAGGGTATGCCCCTTCTTTGGGTGCTCCCATTGGCTTTAACATCGAAGCGACTTCGACCACATCAGGCGGGGGAGGCTATCCGTCGTACCAACCCAATTTGGGTGGCGGTGGGGCATCGATGGCACCGCCGTACGCCGCCCAACAAACGACGTATCCGTCCAGCGGTGGAAATGCCTATCCAACAAACATTTATGGCAATCAACCGCAACAGACGCCATACAGTGGTCAACCTCAACAGACATCATACGGTAGTCAATCGCAACAGACACCATACGGTAGTCAACAGACACCATATGGTGGCGGCAGTGGGTTCGGCTACCCCCAAATGGAGCAACAGTCGCGTCAGATGGGTGCCGTTTCACCGTCACCAGGCAAAAGACCACACGAGTTATAGAAATTGAAAAAGGCTTCAACAAAAGAATTAATTCAAGATTTTGGTTAGCACATTTTTGCTCAATTTCGGCCGCCAATAAACGGCCGTGGACGGAGCGATTCGCTCTTGTCAATCGATTAATTCGTTTCACCACTCTTTTGTCCATCCAATCATCCGTAACAAAAAGGGATGACGAATGAATGATTTGGATGGAGAGGGCGAGGGGAAGGGTGAAAAAGGCGATAGGAAAAGGGGGGGGGGGGGGGTGAAGAGAAGAGGAGAGACGGTTGTTGTGACGACGACGAAAGGGCAAAACATTTGTACACATTCGTAATCAGACGTATACATTAGTATATGCACGACATTTTGCGTTTAAATTGGTAAAAAAATAATGCCAAAAATATTAAAAAAAATAAATGATTAGTTATCGGGCCACCAATGTTTGGGCGCCAGAATTTTTTCAATATTTCACTATATGATAGACAATAACGCTGAAAATTTCTAAAATTAATGCCGATCTTAAATTGTCTTCTCGTTTTTTAAATAAAATTGGTTATGGGGTTTTCAGGGTCGGAGAATCCGAATCTGACACCCAATTCGTCCCATTGCGAACTCCAAATCAGATTTCGAACAAAAAGTAGAACAATTTTCGTGCATCTGAGTCCATTTTGTTGCGTAATAAATCTCGAATTTTTTAACCTTTTGGTTCGGGGTTTGCCATGAGACGAATTGGATGTCAGAAATCGGATTTTAAAAAACAAATTTGTTTCAAAATAAATTGAAGAATTTTTCCCTATAGACCATTTTAAGGGTTGCAAGCAGGGCTGCACGAAAACCTCAAAAAATTTTCGGAAACTAACTTATAAATAAAAATACTTTGGCGCCCAAAAGCGGGCGCCCAAACGTTATTGGCGCCCAAACGACCTGTACCCCTACAAATTAGTTATAAAAGCAAAAATACAAGCCTTTATTTGTCATCTTCCAGGTCAAAACAAATTTGAAAAATTGCCTTATTTCTTTAGCAATGGCCTCTCCATCCATTCGGGCGAATCCAAATTTCAACGCGCAAATGACGGCTGAGCTGCTGCGCAAAGCTATGAAAGGCCTTGGCTGTGACAAGGGCAAAGTGATCCAAGCGCTGGTCAACTGTAACAATGCACAACGCCAAGAGGCGAGTGGAAAGCGAAAGGAAACCAAAGCCAAAAAAAAAAAGAAAATAATTTTTGTATCGGGAAGAAATGAATGAAAAAAGCTTTTTCAAAGACAAACAAATGTGCTATATTAAAACAGAATAGCATGTTAGTGCTTTCCAGAAAATAAGTTTCATAAGATTTGGTTGCTAAGAACGAAGTTATTAGCCTTTAACCTTTAACACCATGGCCTCGCGAAATCCCCCCCCCCTGTCGGCTTTTCTCGTTTTTTTTTTTTTAATTTTTTGTTTTTTGCTCCGCGTCCCTCACAAAGAGCATGATCACAATCTATGCTATGTCAACTCTTTTACACTTTTTGCCGTTTTTAGGTCATTCGCACGTTCAAACAAATGTACGGGAAGGATCTGATCAACGATTTGAAGAGCGAGCTGTCCGGCGACTTTGAGGATTTGATTATGGCACTCATGGAACTGCCGGCGGTGTACGATGCCGCGCAATTGCGCCGTTCAATGCAGGCATGTCATGGGAAGACAAAAACAGTTTATAACTGCGAACGACGACAATTAATGCTCTCATGTTCCTATTAGCTTAATTCAGTGTTTTCTTTTGACTATTAATTTTTTTTAGGGACTTGGCACCAAAGAACATGTGCTCATTGAGTGCGTTTTCCCAATGTTCATCCCAGTTTCAATCATTTTAATGACAGGGTTATGACCACCCGAACAAATGCGCAAATTTATGCCGTCAAAATGGCCTATCGGTGGGTTTAGATTTCCAAATTGTCAAATTCATTTGCTTTTGCAGTCATCTATACCACTCGGACTTGGAGCGTGACATTGTCGGCGAAACTTCCGGCTACTTCCAACGTCTGCTCGTCTCGTTGTGTTCAGGCGCTCGCGACGAACAAATGCACATCGACCCAATTAAGGCCAATCAGGCGAGTGTTGGTGGCGCAATTACCATTCTAAATGCCTTTGTTCGTTTCTCTTTTAGGATGCTCAGCGATTGTGGCGCGCCGGCGAAGCACGCCTTGGCACTGATGAAATCGCCTTCAATTCCATTTTGGCTGTTCAGAACTTTGCGCAACTTCGTTGGTATATACTTTTTTTTTTATTATCTTCAATCAAAATTTGGTTTTTTGTTTTTCCATTTGATACCGTTCCATGGGATGGAAGGAATGACAAAACGAAAAATATTAATTTTTATGACATCGCCTTGATTTTCTTTAAGGTCTTCGAGGAATATCAACGACAACACGGCCATTCCATAGAGCAGGCAATTGCCAACGAGTTCAGGTGAAAAGGGGAGAACGAATGTGTGCCTATTTTGCACTGTGAGTATTCTTTGTTTGGCTTTTAAGCGGCGACATTCGTGATGCGAATTTGGCATTGGTGAAGAGCATACGGAACCGTGCCGCCTATTTTGCTGAAATGATCTACAATTCGATGAAGGCAATCTATTTTTTTTAAAATTCCATTTATTGTTTCCCCATTTACCAATTGCTTTTTCAGGGCTTTGGCACTCGTGACACTGATTTGGTATGTTAATGAATTTTGCTGTGCCTTTGAGTTGCTTGAACCTTACACCCACACCTTCCCACAGATTCGTCTTGTCGTCACTCGTTCTGAAGAAGATTTGGGCGACATTCGCCAAGCGTACCAGAATATGTACGGCACTCCACTGGAAAATGCCATTGCGAGTGATTGTTCTGGCGCATATAAGGTGAGAGGGGGAGAGACGGGATTTAAAAGATGAGAATTCCCTCCAACAAAATTCTGATAGAGAAAAATTGGCAATTTTACAATTAATATTTACTATGATTTTTTGAATAAATACATCTTCTGAGTATGCTCAAATGGGCACTTTATTACATCAAAATTTATTATTTCTTTTTAAGGATGGTTTGGTCGCTATTGTGAAAGGCTTTTATCACTGATTCATCACTCTACCGGAAGAATTTCAACTTCAAATAAAGAGAGGATTAAACAGAAAAAAATATATAAATAATTGTTATTGATATTTAAAACTTTTTTTAATGACCCATAGCCAAAAAGGACACGACTTGCCCTGTAAAATGCTAATTAATGGTGACTGATCAATTGATTGTCAACAATGTTATAATATTTGTGTATTTTGCTATAATATGGAATTCGATAAAGTGTTTAAAACTATAATAGAAAAGGCCAGGAAAATTCTTTTTTTTTTTACCGGGATTCTGTCCCGATTAAAAAACAATTTGAGTTGTTTCATTTAAAAATGGTCTAGTAGGGCTGCAATGGGATGTCTGGGGCGGGGCTGCGACGCGGACCGTAAATCCCGCGGTCGCATCTCTTTTTGATTGTAATTGGATTTGAAAGGTTTTAGATCAGAGCTCCCATCGAAAATTTCCCGAAATAAGTATATCGCTGGTCAAAAAAAAATTTTAGGGGTCAAAAATAAGTCCCTTTTTTGAAAAAGTTGTTTTGGAGATTAATTTTGCGTTTTATTTATCAAAATCAGCATGCGCGACATATTTCTCTCCTTCAACATTTTCTGAGCAATTCCGGCTTAAAAATGAAATGAAATTATTCAAAAAAAGGAAGGGTCAGCGGTGCCGATAGGCGCCGCCGGGAAAATTAGAAAAAAAATCCCTTTTTATGCCCTTGAAATTCACGCTCATAATCAGCGTGAAATTTATATTTGCGCGAAATAATTAAGCTAAAAAATATGTATACATAGAAATTTTTGTCGAATTTTTCAATGTTTAGTGAATTTTGTAAGATTTTGTTTAAAAAATTCGTTTAAAAAATCATTTTCTTTCAAATATTGCTATAAAATCGCAAAAATAAGTACAAAATAAGTCCATTGAGCTCAAATAAGTACATTACTTACAAATAAGTACATTTAAAATTTTTGTTTTGTACTCTCCATATCAGTAGAATACCTACAAATAAGTACAAATGGGAGCTCTGTTTTATATTATAAAATTCCATGAGTTTTATGCAAAAATTTGCCTTTGTCCATTCTAAGTTGATCCCGAGATCCGGTCCCGCTTTGAAATTCATGGCCGGCGCCGATCCCCGCTTTATATGTCCCCGTTCTTTTTTTCCTATCCAAATGTTGAAAAATTCCGGCCTTTACCAAATTAGAGAACTAAACACTGCCTCATTCTGTACCTGATTTTACATGATCCTGACTGGAAAAAGCATCATTGTGCATATTATTAATTTCGAAAATAATTTTTGCGGGAAATAAGAGAATATTCTACCGACGACTCATTTGTAGCCAAACAAAAAATGTCTTGTTCCACACACACACACTTTGCTGTTGCCCTTCAGATTCTTAGTGACGTGAGGGGGGGGGGGGGAGGGAGGGGAGCAGGCTTTTCAGGCATTGCTAAACATAAAACTTTGTCATAAACAAAATGCTGGAGGAATTCAATTGGTATTTACATTTTCAAGAAATTCAGCTTTATTCATCGAAGGGCTTAACGTCTGACATTTTCCACCGAATGTTCGCGAAGGGTTTAATTTAATGTCAGCAAAGGAATAATAAGCAATTCACCGCTCGTTGTGTTGCCGATTTGTGAATGTTGAGTTTTTCGTGAATTTGCCAACTCCTTTTTTCAGTTACATTTGTTTTGGCGATTAATCATTGCACAAAATGGGAGAAGCAAGAGGACAAATATTGCATATAAAAGTGGAATTGGAGAAGCAAAAAAAAACATAATAAAAAGTAAAAAAATAATTATATTTAATAAATAAATAATCCTTAAAAAATTTATTTAAATAACCACATATTTTAGTTTCAATTAAAAATGGATTGGAAGAAAGTGCTGTTTCTTCTGAGCATTGCAATAATTGGAACAGTAACTTGCTATTATACTCCACCGCCAACAACGGGTTAGACAATATTTATTAAAGAATTAAATAGTCAAAATAAAATTTAGCATGCCCCCCGGTAACATGCCAATGTGGTTGCAAAGAATGTTATACAACATCAACGGAAGAACCGAGCACTGAGACACCAACACCGCCAGGCGAACCGAGCACGGAGACATCACCGTCTCAAGGACCTGGAACACCAACACCGCCAGGAGAACCGAGTACCGAGACACAACCACCGACAGGCGAACCGAGCACTGAGACACCAACACCGCCAGGCGAACCGAGCACGGAGACATCACCGTCTCAAGGACCTGGAACACCAACACCGCCAGGAGAACCGAGTACCGAGACACAACCACCGACAGGCGAACCGAGCACTGAGACACCAACACCGCCAGGCGAACCGAGCACGGAGACATCACCGTCTCAAGGACCTGGAACACCAACACCGCCAGGAGAACCGAGTACCGAGACACAACCACCGACAGGCGAACCGAGCACCGAGACACAACCACCGACAGGCGAACCGAGCACGGAGACATCACCGTCTCAAGGACCTGGAACACCAACACCGCCAGGAGAACCGAGTACCGAGACACAACCACCGACAGGCGAACCGAGCACTGAGACACCAACACCGCCAGGCGAACCGAGCACGGAGACACCAACACCGCCAGGCGAACCAAGTACCGAGACACAACCACCGACAGGCGAACCGAGCACGGAGACATCACCGTCTCAAGGACCTGGAACACCAACACCGCCAGGAGAACCGAGTACCGAGACACAACCACCGACAGGCGAACCGAGCACTGAGACACCAACACCGCCAGGCGAACCGAGCACGGAGACATCACCGTCTCAAGGACCTGGAACACCAACACCGCCAGGAGAACCGAGTACCGAGACACAACCACCGACAGGCGAACCGAGCACTGAGACACCAACACCGCCAGGCGAACCGAGCACGGAGACATCACCGTCTCAAGGACCTGGAACACCAACACCGCCAGGAGAACCGAGTACCGAGACACAACCACCGACAGGCGAACCGAGCACTGAGACACCAACACCGCCAGGCGAACCGAGCACGGAGACATCACCGTCTCAAGGACCTGGAACACCAACACCGCCAGGAGAACCGAGTACCGAGACACAACCACCGACAGGCGAACCGAGCACTGAGACACCAACACCGCCAGGCGAACCAAGTACCGAGACACAACCACCGACAGGCGAACCGAGCACGGAGACATCACCGTCTCAAGGACCTGGAACACCAACACCGCCAGGAGAACCGAGTACCGAGACACAACCACCGACAGGCGAACCGAGCACTGAGACACCAACACCGCCAGGCGAACCGAGCACGGAGACACCAACACCGCCAGGCGAACCGAGCACTGAGACACCAACACCGCCAGGCGAACCGAGCACGGAGACACCAACACCGCCAGGCGAACCGAGCACGGAGACATCACCGTTTCAAGGACCTGGAACACCAACACCGCCAGGAGAACCGAGTACCGAGACACAACCACCGACAGGCGAACCGAGCACTGAGACACCAACACCGCCAGGCGAACCAAGTACCGAGACACAACCACCGACAGGCGAACCGAGCACGGAGACATCACCGTCTCAAGGACCTGGAACACCAACACCGCCAGGAGAACCGAGTACCGAGACACAACCACCGACAGGCGAACCGAGCACCGAGACACAACCACCGACAGGCGAACCGAGCACTGAGACACCAACACCGCCAGGCGAACCAAGTACCGAGACACAACCACCGACAGGCGAACCGAGCACGGAGACATCACCGTCTCAAGGACCTGGAACACCAACACCGCCAGGAGAACCGAGTACCGAGACACAACCACCGACAGGCGAACCGAGCACTGAGACACCAACACCGCCAGGCGAACCAAGTACCGAGACACAACCACCGACAGGCGAACCGAGCACGGAGACATCACCGTCTCAAGGACCTGGAACACCAACACCGCCAGGAGAACCGAGTACCGAGACACAACCACCGACAGGCGAACCGAGCACTGAGACACCAACACCGCCAGGCGAACCGAGCACGGAGACACCAACACCGCCAGGCGAACCGAGCACTGAGACACCAACACCGCCAGGCGAACCGAGCACGGAGACATCACCGTCTCAAGGACCTGGAACACCAACACCGCCAGGAGAACCGAGTACCGAGACACAACCACCGACAGGCGAACCGAGCACTGAGACACCAACACCGCCAGGCGAACCGAGCACGGAGACATCACCGTCTCAAGGACCTGGAACACCAACACCGCCAGGAGAACCGAGTACCGAGACACAACCACCGACAGGCGAACCGAGCACTGAGACACCAACACCGCCAGGCGAACCGAGCACGGAGACACCAACACCGCCAGGCGAACCGAGCACTGAGACACCAACACCGCCAGGCGAACCGAGCACGGAGACACCAACACCGCCAGGCGAACCGAGCACTGAGACACCAACACCGCCAGGCGAACCGAGCACGGAGACATCACCGTCTCAAGGACCTGGAACACCAACACCGCCAGGAGAACCGAGTACCGAGACACAACCACCGACAGGCGAACCGAGCACTGAGACACCAACACCGCCAGGCGAACCGAGCACGGAGACATCACCGTCTCAAGGACCTGGAACACCAACACCGCCAGGAGAACCGAGTACCGAGACACAACCACCGACAGGCGAACCGAGCACTGAGACACCAACACCGCCAGGCGAACCGAGCACGGAGACATCACCGTCTCAAGGACCTGGAACACCAACACCGCCAGGAGAACCGAGTACCGAGACACAACCACCGACAGGCGAACCGAGCACTGAGACACCAACACCGCCAGGCGAACCAAGTACCGAGACACAACCACCGACAGGCGAACCGAGCACTGAGACACCAACACCGCCAGGCGAACCGAGCACGGAGACATCACCGTCTCAAGGACCTGGAACACCAACACCGCCAGGAGAACCGAGCACTGAGACACCACCGACAAGAGCTTCTACATCGCCAGGGGGACCTAGCACTGCTACTCCTACACCTGTGCCCTCTTCTAGGCCTCCAACAACTCCTAAACGTTTGTCTTGGAAGCAATTTTGTATGATTTGATACCGTTTTCTAATTTAGCACCTCCATGCTGCTATGGCTGTGATATGCCCGTCGACTGTCATAAGAATGGAAAGGATTGCGACAATACTCCGCTACAGCCCCCGTACCAAAGTGAGCCGTACTCCGTTGGCAAATGCGTTTTCAAAAATGTTACTTGCGCCGCTCTAAACAATGGCAAAGTTCTTTACATCAAGGTGGGCTTATAAATGAGCAAATAAATTCCTCTCATTTTGCTTTATTTATTTATTTTTTACTTTTCTTTCCCCCACATTTATCTCTTTTCAGCTCAATGAAAACAACAGCACCGTTGTGTCGTCCACCGTCCCTCCGTTTAACAAAGTCACCATCGTTTTGCAGTGCACTTGCAAGCCGTACGCTCCCCCCTTTTGGGTCCAAGTGGGCGTTGACGGCAACCCGATCAAACCGGTCGACGTCAAATCGGTCAGTTTTGGCTCTTTGAACTCTCCGTCCCCTCAACTTTTTCTCACCTTCAGGCGACCTGTGGTCGTTATTGCAAGTATTAAATGGTAATTGTTCTCATTAATAAATTTTGTTTTTCAATTAATGAGGAAGCCCCATTTACAGAGAGGGAGCAGCTATGACCCAACACAATTGAACAATCGGAAAGTAGAGAACAAATAGAGAGAAAATTGCAGTACAATTTTTGTTTTTGTTAAATCAATAATTATAGTAGTAGAATAAATTCTTTATTTTTTGGGTTGAATTTTATTTTGGCACTTTGTCATTCCTCCTCCCTCCGCAGAATCAATCCCACGCCCATTTCTTTGGAATGCCATTGGCTGTGTCGAATTATCCAAGTTCTGTCCGACAGCCCTCCCCCCGTTAGAATGCCATTGGCTGTGTCGAATTATCCAAGTTCTGTCCGATCAGACCTCCCCCCCGTTCGTTTCCTCAACTTTTCGTTGTTGCTTTACGAGTTCATTTTTATTGAATGCTAAATTATTTGCAATGTGTCGGTAAATTTATTTAATGCCAAAAAACTGCCCTCTGTGCCGCCAATGCCATGGAATTTTATTGGGAATTCTTCAGTCAAAAAGTTTCCTTTTCAAGATTTTCAAGTTGTTTAGTGTCGAGCCTTTTGTTACTTGGGTTTAATTTCTTCGGCTGAAGAAATATTTTCAATGCCTTTTCATTAATACATAAAAAAAAAACTTTAAAATTTTCGTTGTACTCTGAATTCAGTTTTTCTGACTTAAATTATGACCTATTTCGAATTAATAAAGACAGAAAATTATTTCCTTTGTGGCAAAGTCTCTTATTTTCGTAACCCAAAAAGTTGAGGGTTTTCCCTTCCTTTCTACACCTATTTTCTAATTTTTTGATATGATTGACAATTATTCGACTTTGATTAACCTTGAAAAATTGGGAATTTTTTTAATCTTTGGCCCCAAATAAATAATGAAAATTCTTTCGGCACTTATGTAGCCTAGGGTGCTAACCTTATGTAGCTTAAGATGCTAATTTGAAAACCAAAATGGGGACCCTTTTGATTTTTTTTGACAATTTTTTTATTTTATTAAAATGTGTTTCAAAAAATTTTTAAAGATCGCTAATAATAAATATTTATTTTGGCTAACTCTGAAAAAATAAGAAAAATTGTCAAAAATAATCAAAAGGGTCCCCCCCCCTTTGGTTTTCACCCAATCCAAATTATTTTTTGTTTTTAAGACTAAAAGTGTTTTTTTAGAGTTGATAAAAAATATGACATTTATATTGGTCAATTTTGAAAAATAAAAATTGTCAGAAAAACAAAAGGTTTCCTCCCCCTTTGGGTTTCAAATGAGCACCTTAGGCTACAAGGCTACATAAGTGCCGTTCTTTCTTTATCCAAGGGATAGTTATATTGAAAAACTTGAGCGCCCAATTCTTAGGAAAATAATATAAAACGGACAGGTTTTATTAATAAATTCTTCTTTTTTCATTTTATTTGCTCTATTTATTAATGATTTATTTTAAAAGTAATTTTCTATTTTATTTATTAATTCTTCGCTCATCTTTTTTCTTTTGTCTTTGTGCTGATCAGCTTCTGTTTTTTATCCTTTTTGCTGTCTCTTTTTTTTTCTTTCTGTTTGTTTTTCACGTGAATTTCAATTGCCGGACTTCCTCCTCTGAATTTGTGCGGAAATGCCATAACTTATGCCTGTCCATAATTTCTGTTAGTTTTTATCGTAAACATTCTTCTTCCTCAGATTGTCTTGTCTTTATCCAATCGTCGCTTCATTTCCTCCGCCACTTTTTCCGTAGGGTATTTAAAATGGATTAAATTTTATTTAAAAAATAAAACTTTTGTTAATTATATTGAAACTAATAATTATTTATTTTTTTTACAACTAAAATTAAATTAATAAACGCATTTAAAATGTTTACTTATAAAAGCGTTCTTTTGGTTTTGTTTTTTGTCTCTATTACAAATGCAACACCGGGTAACTAATAATAAAATTTAATCAGTAATTATAATTTTATTTTTTAGAATTTTCCCGAAAAATTAATCTGAGAAACGGTCAAGAAGTCACAATTCGCCTAATTCGGGATGAAGACATTAACGAATCGGCCGACATCATTCGAGAAGCATATTTGGATGACTGTAAGAAAATTAAACATGCTACGTCAAAGCAACGCGATGAAATGCGGACAGTGCCATTGGAAAGAACGCGGATGGCACTCCGCAATTTCAAAGCGGAAGAGGACAGCGTACTTTTTGTTGCTGAAGTTGAAGGGTGGGGACATTTATGAAAGGCAGAGATTTAAAAAAAGGAGACAAAAGAATGGAACAATGAATAGATGAAAAAGGGCAATTAATGCCGAAATGCACAGAGGGCATACTGTAAAAAGAGAAAATTATTTCGGGGCGGCAGAGAGAGAGAGAGAGGAAACAGAAGGAGAGAGAAAGAGAGGAAGGGAGAGAGAGGAGGGGAGAGAGAGAGGGCGAGGGGGAGGGAGAGAAAACACAAAGAACCCATTGATAAACGAATAGTTAAATTGACATCAAAAGGAATTCGGGTGGCACGGAACTGATGGGCTGCATCAGAGTGAAGCTGAACCTCAAGGGAAACACAAAGGAGGACAAGGGCCCATTCGCCCAAATTGGACCGTTTGCCACTCGGTTGAGTTCTCACGGAACGGGCATTGGCCGTGCGATGATAAACGCTGCGGAAGAGTACGCTACAATCCATTGGAAAGTGTGCGAAATGCACCTGGACGCACACGGCATTCCCGAGCCAAAGAAGGGCGTTGTCCACGCGTCGCCCCCACTGCTACAATTCTATGAACACAGGGGATATCGGCGGATTGGAAAAGTACGCTCAACGGGACGCGGGGCGGGCCACAGAACGCCGAATTTGCCATACCCTAAAAGTTGCGGAAGATGTTTTATACCAGGGATGCCGTCGATTTACGATAATTCCCGGTGTTTTTTGGACCGGAATTCCGATTTTCGAAAATTAGATGGAAAAAACGGAATTTTTTCATAAGACAAAAAGAAGCATAAAAAGCTTAAACTAACGTGGCGAATGAAACAGATTATTCAGACATTTTTATTGCCTTTTTACAGTAGGAATAAAAAAAAATTTATAAAAAAAAATGATTGGTCATTTTGTTGGAAAAAAAAATCCGATTTTCCGACCAAGTTCCGATGTTTTTTTTGGGTCGGAATTCCGATTTCCGGGTTTTTAAATCTGAGAGCGGCAGCATCCCTGATATATCCTTTTAGACCACTCCGTTCGACCCGGACACAGCAAATTACGTAAAAATAGAGGGCTCTCTTTGTCATCTCGAGAGGATGGTGAAGGACACATGTTTGGTATCGGAAAAGGACGGAAAAGCGGGCAAAAGAAAGAGACAGAGGACGGAGGGGGAGAGCAGCAGCCCAAAGCGTGGAAAGATGCACATGGACAGCAGCAGCAGCACGGGTAAATGCAGGAAGGACTTTCAGATGAAAATTTATAATAGTATCATTCGAGACAATCATAATTCGACGAATTTTATTCCAACGGCAAAAGAAAATCAGCAAAAATGATCAATTATTAAAATTTCAACTTTACACGATTTTAAGTATTTTCGGCTTGTTTTTCTTTAATAATGCAAAGGGGGGTCTGTCGGGGGAAGGGAATTCTGAAAATTTGCGTGTATTTACAGAGGTGATTAGAAACTACGCACTTGATGCTGTAAAGAAACAAGATGATCAGATTGACACACTGGCGGAAGATATCGTCGATTTTGCCCACGACATGGGACTGATCAGACGTTTGGAGGACGACGAATCGCGGAAAAGGTGACATTGCTGATCAGCAGGAACAGACGGGGGACGAGTGTGTTCCAGACAAACTTGAATGTTTTCAGAACATTCAGCGTTGTGGCGTCCATCCAACCGATCAGTCTGTTCCCGTCACCATTCCCACGTTCGGTGTACCAACAGGCGATGGACGTGCACAGAGTGCAATTTGAAAATTAAAAATACCACCTAAAAATTGAATTTCTTTTCTCTTAGGGCATGCAAAAGTTGTACTTTCGCGTTTCTTGTGACTACGAATATTTGACAAACGCAAGCGAACAAATTATCAAAACGAATGCATTGTACGAACGAATGGCCAAAATGATGGAACAAATTCAGAAGGAACGCATAAGACAGCCGTATCAATTATTTTTGACACGATCGGTCAGTGTCAACTTACAATATTAATGCATTAGTAAAATTAAATAAACTTAATGAGACCAATGGTAATTATCCCCCCCCCCCCTTAAGGATTATATGGTGGACAACGAACAGAATGGACAGCAGCAACAATTTGGCCTAAAGCAGGTAATTAATTAATTAATGTTAATTGTGCAATTATTCCGAAATTGCTTAATAGGCCAATTAATAAAATATATGTGCACAGATTGAGATGAATATCGGCAGTGTGGTGGGCTCCGCAATGGGCTCCCGGACATCCGAAGTGCACCGGCGAATGCTGAAAAAGGTGGGCTTGGACGAGACGAATGTGCCGGAAAACAAAGCATATAACACATTGGCACGGGGACTTTTCCAAGCATGGTAAGTGGCAGAGAAAGATGAATTTACAAAAATTGAATAATTTACGTATTGTATGAGAAAATCCAAAAAAAAAATTGTCTAAAACATTGCAAGAAATACTGAAAAACATGGATTTGTTTTAGGCTCCGATTTGGCGATCCGAATGCCGTCGTCGTTTTTGCCGTTCTCCAAGGGTCGGTCCATCGTTTCGACGAGCGTACCATTGAATACGAACTGCAGAGAATTTCCGATTATCAAGTGCAAGTTGTGCGAATGTCGTCGAAAGAGGCCTATTCAAAGTGAGTGGAGGCGAAGAAAAAAAAGCGAATTAAAATATTTAAAAAATAAAAGGATAAAATTTATTTATTTAAATAATGAAAATTCAAATAAAAGGCGTCAATTTTTGTGAAATTTACTCTTCTCGCTTTCCAACTTCGTAAGGTTACTTCTCGACGACGATTTCGACCTCCGTTTGTCTTCCGACAATCGAAGGGTCGCCCTCGTCTACTCGCGCAGTGGGCCATTGCCGGAATGGACGGAGGAGGAGTGGCAGGCACGGCTGAAGATCGAACGGTCGACGGCCATTGTAAGAAGAGAGAAGGCACAATGCCGTAACTCGGCAATTAGTGGGCATTTTTTATGCCCCCACTGCTAAATTATGGGCCCATTGGAAAACCCCCCAAAGAATTAAATAATTAATTGTCTTAAAATAATTTTGAATACCTTTATATTTTTTCAGAAAACTTCAACAATGTTTAGTGCTTTGAGCTGTTCAAAACGGATCCAACAAGTGCTGCTCTTTGATCCTTTTCAATTGTCCATTTGTTTTTCCTTTGAAGTTGTTGGCACAGCCCGAAATGGTCGAACGGTTTTTGCCCGAAATGGAAGAAAAGGAAACGGTGAAGGCAATTCGGAGAACATTTGTTGGACTGTGGGGATTGGAGAATGACGACGAAAAGACACGCCAATTAGTAAAAGTAAAACATAAATATTTGACTGAATTCTTAAAATTGGTCGGAATATCTGACACTTTGTTACTTTTCACTTTTTGCTTCCCCCGCCCCCCTTCTTCTTTTTGGCACTTAATTTGGCCTTTTGTTCAGCGTGCCATCGATAATCCCTCACTTTATGTGCTGAAACCACAAAACGAAGGCGGAGGACACAATTATTTTGATGAGCAACTTCAGAACAAACTACGGGAATTTACGCACGAACAACGCGCAGCACACACACTGATGCAGCGAATTAATCCAGTAACAGTGAAGGTAAAATTGGGCAAATTACTATTCATCATTACGGTATTTATTTTGTAATTATTATAACCCGCAGCGGATTTTGTACCGTAATTCCATTTCTCGAAACTTTTCATAAAGCCTTCTCGATGAAGCGATTAAAATCAACAAATGGTTTTGCAGAATTACTTGGTCCGTCCTACGGACGAGAAGCCCGTGCTGGACGACGTCGTGGTCGAGTTGGGCATGTTCGGTTACTTGCTGGGTAACAGAATTAACAAAAGCATTGTGAAAAACGAACAGCACGGTTATCTCGTCCGCACTAAACACGCGTCGTCCGCGGAGGGCGGAATCACTGCCGGAGGCGTGTACGACTCGCTGAACTTATTCTGAACAAACCGATAACGATCACTCTCACTCATTCATTGTTACAAAAAATGCCCAAGATTCCCGGCGTCGCCTATCGGCACTGCCGCCCCCTCCTCTTGGTGAAAAATATAAACAAACAGAATAAAATTCATATTTATTGCTTATGGCTAAATTTAAAATTAGTAATTATTTTAATGTGATCAAAAAAGCTTTACACAATTTCTCTACAAATTTCGTAAATTTTTCAAAAAAAAATTTCGGCACCGCCGTCGGACATCTTGCACAACAAATCCTCAAAAAAAAAAAACCCAAATTGATTATTTTTACAAATTTTCAAGTTCCGGTGAAAAGGATCAAAATTATAGTCCTAAAATTTAAATGCAGAAAAATTCTTTTAGAGCAACAAAAAAAAACCTGAAAAAAAAAAATTATGTCAGCATAGCTATTTATGTTTATCACAAAAGATGCCTATTCCAACTCGATCTGATCACTCTTTCATGGTGATTTGAAAACTCGATAATGGCTATAAACTCGGGAACAAATTTCTAGGGGGTTTTGAATTTTTTATTTTGTAAAAAACAATATGTCGGACAGAGAGAATGAAATCTCTACAAAATTTCTTTTGTATCATAGGTCTATCTGTTTTCTCTAAGCAGAGGATCGTAAGATCTTGTTTCCGAATTCCATTTTCCGTATTTTTTGAGTGTCCGAATTGCGATTTCCGAAAAAAATCTTGGACGTCGGCTGACATCCCGGTATATAGGTATGAGCCAAGCAATGATGGTGCATTACGTGCTTTGGTTGTTGAATTTATTCACTTTTTAACTCTCGCCAGAGCAAATTATCAACCATTTAAGGGCCTTGCAATATGGTCAGCTTCAAATAGTTTTGACCGATGGAAATGATTTCTCAGCCTTTGGCTTATAAATGTGTAGTTTTTCTGGTTTTTGGGACTTCACTATGGCCAAATAAATAGAAAAATATTTACCTAAATTATGTACATTTTAATTTCTTGAAAACCCATTCTTGGTTCAAAGGAGGTCTACAGAAGAGGGCCAGGCTCGTTTCGGCCCCGGCCCGAGGTCGTTTCGGCCCCAAGCCAAAAAAGGTAAAATCGTACCCTAATTTTTTTTTGAGAATCCAACCCCCTAATTTTTTTTGAAAATCCAACCCCCTAGTTTTTTGAAAAATTTTTCATGAAGGGTGATATTTATGGTCGTGTCTTTTTTTAGGGTCGTGTTAACTGCAATAGAGCCTTTTTAAAAAAAAAAAAAAAATTTTAACTAGGACTAGGTTTTCGAGGCTAGGGTTAGGTTTCAAAAAAACTAAGCGGGTTAAGTTTACAAAAAAATTTGAGGGGGCTGTTTTCATAAAAAAAATTAGGCGGTTGCTTGTTTTTAAAAAAACTAGGGGGGTTAAGTTTTAAAAAATTTTTGGCTATTTAATTTTCTCTATTTTTGGCTTGGGGCCGAAACGACCCCGGGGCCGAATCGTGGGGGCCGAAAAACGGGGGCCGAAACAACCCCGACCCACGGAAGAACGATGAAAATGTGGGCGGAATTAAACACCGGAAAGTTGAGCACTAATTAAAAAAATAATAATTTTCTTATCAGAGTTCAACAATTGATTATTTCATTCTGTTGAAAAACAAAAATATTAAATTTTTAATATTTTCAAGCCAGTTTTAAAATTTAAAAAAAAACATTACTGTCGCTGAATATTTAATCATATAAAAATTGAAAATTGATTTGCATTTTCATTAAATTCGCTTCTCCCGCCCAAAAGCAAACATAAAAAGAAAGCTACTATTGTAGTTACCGTATGCATAAAGTGGCAAAATTTCTCAATTGAGAATAATAATAAGTGAGGGCGGAACAAGACAAACGATTGCCGACCAAAAAGTTGCCGGAAGATAAGTGCCAAAGAAGTGCTGGTGCGTTTCTTAAATTCCGCCAAAAAATGTCTAAAAAATTAAAGAATATCCAAAAGTTCTAGCGGGCTCTTTTTTGTTTCAAATTTTGAACCCGAAAAATTTATAACGAACTATTGAAAACAAATCCTATTTCTTTAAATTTTAAAAATTTGTCGGTTTTGGGTTTAAAAAAATAAACCCCTAATTTGTAAGTATGACACTTATGAAGGAAAAGTTGGGGTAAGAATTAATGGGAAATTGCGCCAAATATAAATTTTTTATAATTTTGGAGCTGGTCGAGGTTCATTTTGGTTGTGGCTTTTTCAAAAATTTACATATGATGGCGTCAGTTCACTTTTTATTTGAAACTTTTCAAAAATTTCCGGTCAGAACTAAGTCTACGAAATTTCATTTCACTTCGGAAACTTTGAGGGTGTTACCTTTCGAATTTAGCAAAATTCGAACAAATAGACTAAGAATTTTCTTAAAAAAATTAACATTCTATTTTCAATCAGACCTAAACATTCAAACTTTTGCCCCTGTGGCGCCTCACCACGGACCACCAAATTTTATCCGGAAAAAAATTTTGGGCATCGGAATTCCTATTTTGCTTTTTTGATACCAGCGATCGGCTTCATCCCTGGTACATGTATTATTGTCGCAATAAAGATATTTTTTAATTAGGCCACCCAGTTTGGGTTAACCGAAATTGCGAAAAAATTAAAAAATTTAAATTTTTTTCTAAATCTTTAAGAAAGAATTAAGGGGTTTTAGTTGAATTTGTGATTTTAAAATTATTTAAAATTTTTGGCATCTATTATTTTTTTGAATATTAAGCTTTTTTTTCATTCGTAAATTCCTAAAAGAAATTTCTCGGGGGAGGGGGGGGGGGATGGCGGGATTTAAGAAATGCACCAGCACCGCCAAAGAACTTAAAAACTCTTTCAAAAAATTCAAAATAATCAAAAAAAAAAAAATTCAAGAATTTTTAAAAAATTTGTGTTTCTGGCATTTTATTTAAAAAACACGAAATTTTTCTGACAAAAAATGCGCCGAAGTGAGGGATTGTAATGAGCACAGATCATCATCTTCATTCATCCAACTTCATTTATGCAATACTCTAATTGTGTTTGCTTCTCATCGCCCATTGGCAATCAGAACAGAAACGGCGAGTCGTGCAGTCCGATGCCAATGCGAACGCCGCCCTCCCGCGCCTCGGCCGGCTTCGTGCGCAGCATGTGCCCCCGTTGCACGTTGTCAATGGTGGCCATTGTTTCGGCATTGCCCAAATAATATCCATTAATGCCCACTTCGCTGGTCTATATTTATTTATTATTTTTTGTCATTTACTAATTGACTGACCATGGCCCACATTTTCGGCTTTTCCCCTGTGCGAATTGAATAATTCTGAAATTTTTAATATATAAATTAGAAATATTTTCCAATTTTCATACCGTCACTTGAAGTGGCTCCACCTTTTCCATTAAAATTAGTCCCGCGCGTTCCGTTCGTGTCATTGTGCGCAGTTTTTCAACAAGTTGTTCGTCCCAAAAAGTGTTACCACCTCCGTCCCGGTTCATTTTTAGCACAAATTTCTCCGGCTGTTTAATGGCCTCCTGAAATTTAACATTTTTAAATTTAAGTTTTCCACTTTTCATATTGTGCTAATTACCTTAATGATAGCGTGAGTTTCTTCGTCGTCTTTTTCCAGGCCCCATAATCCGGCAAATGTTTTGCGCACGGCGTTAATTGTTTCGGCACTTTCTTCCGGCAAAAATCGCTCCAACATTAGCGGAAGTGCCAAAGCCTGAACACTTTTTGTAGACAAAACGAACACATTTATTTGGGGTTAACCTGCTGAACTTTTTTTGATGAGGCCAATTCAAAGCGAACATTTGATGTGAGCTAATAGAAATAATTATAATTTTATTTAATGGCATCGATTTGTTAAATTTTTCATTTCACTTTATTTATTGATGGCATTGGGTCGTATTTATTCATTTTCCTTACAATTGCATTTGATCGTTCCAATTTTCGTCGAATGTCCCATTCCTTTTCCGTTGGCCAATCTTTCTCGAACAGAAAATTGCGCTGATAAATTATCGCCACTTTCCTTCCTTTGTACAAAAGTGATGAATCATTTGGGTCCATAATCATTCTTAAGAAAAATAAATGCCGACAAAATGGTAAATCCCCAAATTAATTTATGCTTAGAATTTTTTTTCGGGGGGGGGGGGATAAAATGTGCCCATTAAATTCTGGGCCGAATGGATTCCCCTTCTCGTTTGGCATGTTTAATGAATTGGAATGGCATGACCTTAACATTTATTGGATAATCGTGCCTTTCATTTTTTCCGTTTTTTGGCATTGCCTTAAAAGAACAAACTTTTCGCCACATTCCTGCAATGTAAGGCGCACAATTTTGATTTTATTTGCCGAAATCCGCTCAATTTCGTATTCCACAAGCCTTTGGTCAAAAATACCCTGCACAATAATGTAGCTCATGAACACAATTATGGCCGAAGGATCGTTGAATTGTTTCCTAATTATTTTATTTTCATATTTATTATTATTATTATTAAAATTAAATATTATTTTATTTAACCCTAAACAATAGCCCTTTGGTCTTTAACCCAATAAAAGTTAAATAGCCCATTTTTTGTTAATTGATTGACCATGCTTGGACCAGCCCTTCGGCGGTGGCTGTGCATGACTCATTGACTGGCAAACTGTCGGTGGACAGTCCCAACTTTGAGAACACCCGCCGGTGCACTTCGCTGACGCCTTGCGTTCGCGCATTTCCGCCAATTGCGCCGAGATTCACTTCAATCTAAAACAATAACAATTATTATTAATTGGAATAATAATCGTATGCATTTGTATACTTGTTTCAGTTCATATTCTCCGTTTTGCGGATTCACATGGCACATATAATCCTGAAAAATAAAACGGTATTTTATATATTTACATTTGCTAATAATAATAATAATTATTATATTTATTTGTAATTTGTCAAAATGCAATTGTTTATTTTACGGCTCTTTGCAACATCAAATGGATCGGCTGTTTGACGCCCTCTTTGTGCACATCGTCCAAAATGTCCAATACGTGGCGAAGGAAATTGTCTGTTTGGCCCGCTTCTTCGAGCGTTGTCTTCAAAAATTGGTAGTCCTGTGACACGCGAAAGTAAAGCAATTGGAGCGTCTGAAATTTATTAATGAAAATTAAAAATGTGTTTTTTCTATTTTAAAATAAAAAAAGTGCCTTTTGAACAGATTTTGCCTCTTCAAAGATACGACGTGGAAAAGGTGACGGAAACAAAGCGAAGGGCACAATTTCCACGACATCACTTCTATGAAAAAAGGGAACCACAAATAAACAAACAATGCCAAATGGAAGCCGAAAAAAGGGAATTCGAAATGGCGCAAAACAGATATTTTAAGAAATAAGTACATTCAAAATTTACAAGTTTTGGCCCCTCTAAATAAGTAGAAATGCGATCTCTGATTTAAAAAAAAGTTTTTAAAAAGTGTTCAGCAAGTAAAAAAAATAAAGGCGCTGCCGATAAGCGTCGCCAGTGAAAATTTTGAAAATTTGCAGTAACGTTGCTATTTTGGGAATTTTATACTAATTAGAAAGAGGTAAGGAAGATATTTGGTGTTTCTGTCTATTTTGAATAACTAAGTTATATATTTTTAAGATTATAAAATATTTTAAAATTATTTTGGAAAAAATAAAAATGTAAAATGCGATGTGGGGGATTCGAACCCAAGCAAAAGTTAAGTATGTAAAAGCAATAGTCATAACACCACACGGAATTAACTACTGTCCAAACGCTAAAAAATATTCTATAGCGAAATTTTCTCATAAATTTCTTTTTTTTTTCTCAAATTCCTCTCCTATGTTCTCTGACTCCATTTCTTAACAGTGATTATTTTACTGCGACTAAATATTATTGCAAAAATTAACGTTTTATTAAAAAAATTCATCATAATATTTGGACATTTTAGCATAATATATTGAATATGATGGCCATATTTTTTCTTAAAAAAATTCTTACGTTACCTTTCTCGGTGCTCTCTCACTCTGTTCACTAAACTGACAGTTTGTGCCCAATCAACAGCTTCTTGGATTATAATCTCGAGCTCGGCATCGTTTTCTTAAAAAAAGTTTTTTTAATAATTTTAATTGCGCCTTTAAAAGTGTACCGTCTTCTGCTTCAACAGAAGACCCTTCGGCACGGTCTGTCACCTTTGGAGGAGTGGCATAATGGGCGGGAAAAAGGGTGACAAGCAAAAGGGGGCAGAGCAGCAAAAAAACAAACGCAAAGGGCGAATTTGTCATTTTTAATATAAATTAGAAAATTATTCAAAAAAGTTTATTTATTTGTTTATATACCTAAAATAATATTGATTTAATAAATAATAATTATTAATTAATGAATAAACAGGAAGCGAAATTGACAAATGACAACCATCAGTTGTTGTTGTTGATTTTGCATTCACATGAATTTACACAATAAAGTAAATCAAATTGGAAAATGCCAATAGGAAATCCGATGAAAAGCGAACAAAATTGATAAAATGTGATGAATGAATGCCAATGACATGTTTAAAAATTGCCAGGTTTACTTGGATTGAAATTTGGATTTATTAATACCTCAGCTCAGCAAAGCTAAATCGACAAAAAGTCGTAAAAAATGGCAAAAAAGGCAGGAAAATTTAGTACTTTTGTAGCAATTTTTAGTCAAATCACATTGAAAAGCCAAATTTTCTTATACAAAAGACAGGAAAATAAATTTAATGATTTGGAAATTAAAAAAAAAAACCCTAATCGTGGTCAGCTGATCAGCGACCCCAAAACCAATATCTCGATCATTAATTTCCTTCAAAGAGACGCATAAATTTTTCTTAAAATTTTTTTAATCTATGTATAATATAAGACCAAACAATAAAAAATTACGGAAAAAAGACAAACGGAGGAGAATTTTCATTTGCTTTTCTAAGGTTCGTTGCGTGGAAGTCCGTCCTTTTCCCATTCGCGCAAGCCAAAGCCTTGAACCGGTAATCGGCGGAGGGAGAGAATTAAAATTAGAAAAAAGTGCTAATTTCAAGGACAGAGGCATCTCCAAGGCATTTTTACATTAATTTAACCGTAGTGAAAAATTATTTAAACATTTCTCTTGTCCTTTTGGAAATTGAAGAATGTGTTGGAAAATGGATCTTTTAACCGTGATTTATTACTCTGCCTCGAGGTGACTTATGAAGATATCTTCAAATGTGAAACACCTTCACATATTTTTACGGTGAGCGAGAAGTTATTTTGGTACATTAATTTTGAGAAAATGTGCGCGAATGGGGTCCGGTGGTGCCGATAGGCGCCAATAAATATTAGCCTTTACTCTTATAATTAAGTCTCGGTCTCGAATCGTTAAGTTTTAAGTCTTCGAGTAGTGTATTACTCTTTATATGTCCTATCTTGAATTTTCTGGTGCCCAAACTTCCCGGTGCCCAAACTTCCCCCTGCGAACCCAACTGTTTATACGACTTTTGCGGCCAAGACATTTGCGGCCCAGACATTTGCGGCCCCAACAGAAATCAGAAATTTGCGGCCCGACTTTTGCGTCCTAGACATTTGCAGCCCAGACGTGCGGCCAAAAATGTTAAGAGTATTTTCAGACATTTGCGGCCCGTATTTTTGCTGCCCATTATTAATACCCAATTATTTTTTGTCAAATTTTGCACCTTTTCGATTTCTTCTGTATCATAAATGTCAAACATGTGATGAGAAAACTAATTATTTTTTAACACTTTTTCATTCGGTTTCACAAATAATTTATTTATTTATTTTGTTATGTTTATATGTTCCTTTACAATTTTCTTCACCATAAATGCCAAACATTTTCCTACCTTTTATAATGAGCTTGCTGAAGGCTCTAACTAGCCATATCCCAAAATCGGATTAAAAAATATGTTGAAAATGATAGGGCCATCAAAGCTTTAATTTTGCGATATGACAACAACGAAGAAAGGAATGATGAAACATTATTGCAACATTTAAGCGCGCTCCAATATCGTTTTGTAAATGGTGTTTTTTGAATTTTGCATAACGACTTGAAAAAATAAATAAAATCAAAAATCTGTTGTTTATCATGTTTCTGATCACGTGTTTGGCATTTGGATGAAAATGAATTCAAAAGGTGCAAAATTTGACAAAAAATAATTGGGTATTAATAATGGGCCGCAAAAATACGGGCCGCAAATGTCCGATTTTGGCTTGGGCCGCAAAATTTCTCATAAATTTGGGGCGCAAATGTCTGAAAACTCAACGTTTTTGGCCGCAAAAGTCGCAACACCACCCAACTATGGGCTCAGGAACCAGCAAAATTAATTATTGCAATTGGATTGGGTCAGATCATCAACAATGGCACACAAATAAAAATATACTGCTATTTTATGCCCCGGTCGATACTCAATTCTCATGAAGAATGAATATTAACAGAAATAATTTATATATGAAATTATTTTACAAATTATTAATAGAGCTTTTAGGCACAAAGTGAACTAAAAAACTATTATTTTTAATTGAAGTTATGAATCAATTCCGACTTTGTGATGGCTACCGATCCGAGTGCCGAATGGTCCGAGTGCCGAATGGTCCGAGTGCCGAATAGAACAAAAACAGTCCGAGTGCCGAATAGAACAGAAAATGTCTGAGTGCCGAACGTCCGAGTGCCGAATGGTTCGAGTGCCGAATAGAACAAAAACAGTCCGAGTGCCGAATAGTGTTAAAAATGTCCGAGTATCGAATGGTCCGAGTGCCGAATGGTCCGAGTGCCGAATAGAACAAAAACAGTCCGAGTGCCGAATAAAAAATCATTTTACAATTTTTAATATGAAATTTCCAAAACAATTAACTAACAAATAAGTATTCTTTTTGATAATCACCACTAATTAATTTTTTGTTCCTTTTAATGTCAAAAATGAATGTACGCGAACTATTAGTCAATGCAACTACAAAGCCCAAACAACGTCAAAAAGAAATAGTGAAGGTGCCAGAAGAACAGTGTGAAGTTACAGCGGAAAGCCCAAACAATGGCACAGAGACAGTGGACCACCAGCAAGTGAAATTTGATATCGGTTGTTCACGCCAAGGCGGTGAGATATTGTGGCATGAAGGTAGTAATAAAAGACGATTACTAATTTGAATTTTTTTTTTTTAATAGGTTTCCGTTTTTCGTTCAACAAAAAAACGAATGCAAATGTTTACTGGCGGTGTGCATCGAGAAAGAATGGTTGTCCAGTGACCGCAATCACTGGACTCAACGACTACGGAAATGGAAAAATTTTTCCTTCGGCCTCTGCAGATCAGCATACGCACCTTCCAAAACCATGTGGACTTCTGGTAATTAAGTGAAAAATATAAGGAAAATGAAACATTTGGGTTTGTTAAGGTGGAGAGACGCTTGGCCAACTTCAACAAACGCGCAAGGACGGAGCCGGACATACCATCAACTGACCTAGTCACTGACGCGTTGAATGTGCCGGATGATGACAACGAGCAGTTTGCGCTCATGCCAACTGCCGAAGCACTTGCGCAGCGTGCAGCAAAGAGACGTCGTCCTTTCGGGCGAGCGCTTAACGGCAACGAAGTGACCAATATTGTTTTGCCAATAGAATTGTGTCAAAAGGATGGCAATCGGTAAGTCTATTTAATTTTTGGCACAAAAATTCATTTTCATTTAGTTTTTTGTTGTATGACTCGTCAGAAAAGAACCCAAGCGTTGAAGATCGGACTATTCTTTTTGCCAGCTATAAGGTAAAAGTTTTTTCTTCTATGCATATAACTAACATTTTAGGCACTGTCTTTTTGCGAGAGACCAGAAATTGGTCCGCTGATTCGACCTTTTCAGTGTGCCCTCGTGTCTTCAAGCAGAAATTAGTTATTGGCGCATACATTCAGCATCGAATGTTTCCTGCAGCGTACGCGCTGATGACACGGAAGACGCAGCAACACTACATCGACGTATTTCAGCGCCTGAAGACCGCATTGGGCGATGTCAGCCCTGAATCCGGTTACTTACTTTATTAGTTTCCTACAATCTTTTTCATCCTAAATTCAGTTCTCACTGACTTTGAAGCGGCCGAAATTGCTGGTATTAAATCTGTATTCCCTGTGGCGCGCATTCAGGCTTGCCTTTTTCATTATGGGCAAAGTCTTTTTAGGCGGCTCAAAGATGAGGGACTGGCAAAGTTTTGCTACAATGAATCGCCAATTCGTATGACATTTCGTCGTTGCATTAGTTTGGCATTTTTAACACCGAGTGTTGTTCGTCGTGGAATGGCACTCATCATTGAACAGTCGCCGAATGGAATGGAAGGTGGTGGAAATTATATTGATGTAAATTTTCCCGAACAATTCCTTAGGTTTTTTGTTTTACGTCGCAAAAAACTACATCGGTCTCTCGGAATGGGAAGTTGCAGAGAAATCCGGTGCATTTCGAGGAAACTCGGAGGCGTGTTCTTACTGGTATGGCAGGGCACTCAACTCCGCGGGGTAATAGATCCATTAAAATTTGGGTCGAAATTTAAATCCCTTTTTAGCTTCTACATCAATTTACAGTGTCAATGAAGTGCGTTCTCTGATTCTCTCGTCGTACAGTCGTCATTCAAATGAACATTCTTTTGGGAACGCTCACCTGTCGGCTGAGTCAACGATAATCGGCGACATTATGGGCCCAAGATACGCTGAACCAATTATTCGTGACCCACTTTTCCAAATACCATTTTGGAATGTCAGAAACCGCGTGAAGGAAGATCTGCCGAGAAGCCAAGCTTCGATGGAGGCGACTCACTTAGCGTTTCAAGTGAGAATTAGTTTTGAAACTGAATGGTTTTTTATTTAGAAAAATTGCAAACGGAGGCCACGTATGTTCGATTTTTTGACCGCGCTGCACAAATGGGACACGAAAAAAATGCAGGAAGTCAGAGAAGCCTCTAACAAAAAGTTACCGAGGTTATCATCCTTTTTTATTTCCAAAATGAAATTTTTATGTAATTAGGCGTCGCCCGGAATTCATTGAGATGGACCGACAACTTCTGCATTTCGTCAATTCGACTGCTCTCGAGACTGACCATCAAATTATCGTGTTTCTTGATGCAATTTCGATGGCACTCCAACGCATTGAGCCAAACTTTCAAGCGGGTGTCGTTGACGATAATCAAGAAGAGATGGCGGAAGAAAATGTGAACGAAAATATGCCATCGTTTTGTCATATTGATCACGATTACATTTAGCATTCTCGCAAAAAACTATTTTTCCAGTTATTTTTTTTAATAAATTCATTCTGGCGTTTGATTTTGGGTACCAAAGACGAATATGGAGTGACTCAATTGCGGACCAGCCAACTTTAGAACCTCATAACTTTTTCTAACTTTATCAACTTCTGCAATATTAGTACCATTCGAAAAACCTTCAAGAGTTCTATTAGTTCTTCAAACAACAAAGTACTGATCTGTAAAAAAGTTATAAACCGAAAGTCACAAAAATTCTGACTTTTTTCGGACCATTCGGCACTCGGATTGTTTTTGTTCTATTCGGCACTCGGACCATTCGGCACTCGGATATTTTTTTTTCTATTCGGCACTCGGACTGTTTTTGTTCTATTCGGCACTCGGAACATTCGGTACTCGGATCGGAAGCGAGGATGGCATAATCCTTGACGTGGCAGCGACTTTTTTGGTAGAAACAATTCGGCAGTGAAAGAAAGATCTTTCTGTCCTTCCAACGAATTTTACAATTGACAAATATTTTGTTCTGACATTCGGCGGCTGTTTATTATATTTTCAACGGCACCTTTTTATTTAGTGCAATTTTCTTTCTATTTTCAGAAAATAATTACAAACTTAATTTTTAAAGTTTTTACCACCTTTTTGCCACCATTTTTAATCCCGGCGCCACCATTTTGGACTTTCGAGATCGCCACCCTGAGCAGTTCCCGTGTTCAAGAAGGGAAGAGCCGATCGATGCTGAACCGTCTGCCGAAGGACAGCCTTTTCGCAACAGCAGTTCACGCCCCAATTCCGCGAATCGCGTTTCGCGGAATTTTTAGAAAACATACAAAATTCAATTTTTTTAGCTTTAATCAACCGAGCTCGTATCAATTGTTGGCTCTTTTACCCGCGGTTGCGCCTAAAATTTGCCGCGGTCGCAAATCGCGGAAAACGGCACGAATCGCGGTCGCGTTAACGAAAAAAAATAAATCTTGGCAATTTTTAGAAAAGGCAAAAAAATTAGGTTCTATTGCACTTTATGAGTCCAATCAGAGTTTATGAGTCCTATCCATATTTTATGAGTCCAATCAGAGTTTATGAGTCCAATCAAACTTTTAAGAACCCACTCGGGGTTTATGAATCCATTCACTATATATATTCATATATTTTTTCCAATTTATTTCAGTGTCGCCAAAATGACAAATATTTACAAGCACATTTATTAGATTGGGTATTGATTGATATCTAATTTCTTCAAGAATATTTTGAAAAATTTCCGAATTTCCATGAAAGCGACGGAACATATATTGGTAAAGATAAGTTGGTAACATGTCAGAGTTAGTACCGTGCAAGTGTCGCAGACTAGTTTTAAGTGCGCGCCAAGTTACCTCTATTCCTTGTGTGTGTGTACCCTAGGGTCATTCGGATCCACAAAAAATAAAAATAAATTTGACGTATTTTAAGTGATCGGGATTGGACTCATAAAATATTAATTGGACTCATAAACTCTAATTGGACTCATAAACTCTGATTGGACTCATAATTTCTGATTGGACTCATAAAGTGCGATTGGTCTCATAAAAGTCGATTGGACTCATAAAGTGCAATAGAACCAAAAATTAAATTGATATAAAAAACATTAGAATTTTCGAGTTATATTTTGAAAATTACTTTTAATTAAATTTTCCAAATTCTTCCAAGAATTCAAATTTTTATTTTTATGGGGGGGGGGAGGGGGTCTTTTTTGAAAATTTTACAAAAGTTCATTCTTAGAGATGTTTTTTTTTGAAGGTTTCCCTTTTGGAAACCAAAATTTCACCAACGAAAACGAATGAGATTTCATCCATCCCTGATGCTGAGATCGAATAAGCTTGGAAAATTCCCTAAAGGGCTGGAAATTTTTTGTTGTTGAAGCTTCATATAAAATATATCTTGGTTGTGTGTCTTTTTTTAACGCGATTTGGTTATTCCTTAAAAAATTTCATCCTTCCTTTAAAAATTGGTCCAAATTTGAAGGGCGACTCCTAATTATGACAAAGTAAGCTTCAAAATTTTAAACATAATTTTATTCTTTTATTCTAAAAAATGATTTGCTAAATACTTGGTCATTTGTCCTCAAATTTCTCCTCCGAATTCCTCGCCCATTTTCTCATCCTCCCATTCCAGTAAATCTTCATGTACTCGCCCCAGTGGTACTGAGCAATAATAGCGAACACAATAATGCCGAGACCAAATTGAGGGCCAATCCGATAGAAATTGCAGTATCTATCCCTAAAATATTTTATTTTAGGAAATTTTTCAGTGTTATATAAATGTATGTATTTAATTGAAAATGTACCCGAACACTTTTAGCTTTTGCCAATCCATGGAAATATTATTAGTGCTAGAAAACAAATTACAAGCTGAAATAGAAAAAATAACATTTTTAGAGAGCAATTTTTTATATTATTATGCATAAAATACACCATGCGGTTTCGGGCTCGTATTTTAAAAAAGATTGAATTTTTGTCACACGTACGATCAGTGGGTAATGAGACGGTCAAGAAAAAACGGGGAGTGAAGGTTCAATTCCCTCGCATGTATGAATGATTTTCTTTTTATTAAGTTGTCGAAACGAAATTTTTGGAAGCACAGATAGGCGAGTAGCGAGTTAGAGGGTCCACTACTATTCAGTGTTGCCGATTCAGTGTTGCCGATTCAGTGTGGACACTTTAACGCTACTAATTGGTTTTTTTTTCACTTGATTCGATTCTCTTCAAAAATCTGGGCCAAAGATTTTGTCTGAAATAGTTTGATTTATTTAAAATTTAATTTAATTTTTATCTATTTTGAGTCAATAATTGACAGATTGCTAATGTTATTATTGAGGAGTCTTTCTCTTAATCTGAGCGGAAATCCTGCTTATTTATCAATGGCCCAATGCCAATGGAAGGGTTTCAAAACAGAATTATTGCCGGACGGAGCCAAGGCCTTCATTAAAGGCGAGTGTTTAAGCTTTTTTGCAAAAAAAAAAATTATAAATTCATAGTGAGAGATTTTAATTATAATGTAGGCTAAAATTTCTGAGAATTTCCGTTTTAACAAAGAAATATGCATTAATTCGAGAGATTTGTGAGGATTTTCATTTTATTTACTAGTAGGAGTATTTCTTTTTAATTCCCATTTTAAGGTAAATGGATCAGCGCGTCCAGCGGCCACGAGTTCAGTGTAGCAGACCCAAACACCGGCGAATTGTTGTGCGATGTAGCAAATTGTGGGCCACAAGAAGCGCAATTGGTCACATAAACTTTTTTATAGTATTTATGTGCGAATTTTCAGAGTTTGAGTGAATAGAAATCTCAATTTTAGAACCCAAATTGTTTAATTCTTGAGGATTGTGGTCTCTCCAGGAAATTTATTCTAGAGTAAAAAGCATATGTTATTATTTTTTTAATCAAGTACTGTATTTGATGCATTAGGCGGCGTTACCTAACACACAAAAAACAATTGATTTGGAAATATAGATAAAAATTGGGCACTTCTATAGCACAGGGGGCAAATTGAAAACCAAAGGGGGGACCCTTTTGATTTTTTGACACATTTTTTTCAATTAGCCCTTTATGCTATAGAAGTGCCTAACATTGAATCGGGATTCATTGTCAGTCAAACATTGAAATTATGAACGACTTATCTTGTTCAAAACTTTATGTTTACAATCATATTAAAATCACTGATTCCAAAATCTGAGTACAGATTCATAATTTACCTAAAAAATAAATTGATATTCTGGGGAGATCCCAATTCTCCAATTTAACCGAAATTGTGAGCGGGCAGCGGGCTTTGTGTTATTTTCATAATAAATTATCGGATTTTTTTTAAATATTTTCTCGCAATCTTTTCAGGCAGTAGCTGCGGCCCGGCAAAAGTTTCCGCGTTGGGCGTTTGAATTTACGGCCAAAGAACGTGGTGCCATTTTGCGAAAATGGTGCGAAGTAATCGGCGAAAAGGAAAAGCAATTGGCTGAACTGCTGACAAGAGAACAGGTTTTTCGTACTAAAGGGTAACCGCGCAGTCCGTACAATGGACGATTGCGGTACGCGACATTTCTTTCCCGCCGTTTCTTTCCCGCCATTTCTTTCCCGCCGTTTCTTTCCCAGGACACTTCTTTCCCGCCGTTTCTTTCCCGGGACATTTCTTTCCCAAAATTCTTTTTAAAAAAACTAACCACCCCCTGGTTTTTCTGAAAAACCTAACCCCCTAAAAAAGCTAACCACCCCTTAGTTTTTCTGAAAAAATTCTCTTATTTTTTAAGGCCTTAAGCCCAAATTTCTTACTAGAAACCTAAACCACTTTTTTCTGAAAACTTAAACCTAAGTTTGTTTGAAAACTACCCCTAGTTTTTTTTTCCAAACCCAAGCCTAGTTTTTTTAAAAATCTAAAGAATTTTCTATTTCTTTCACCAAGACTTGGTGGCTTGTTTTCATGAAAAAATGATGGTATAGGTTTGATATTCAAAAAAAAAATAGGTTTAAGATATCAAAAAACAAGGGGGTTAAGTTTTTCAGAAAAACTATGGGGTGGTTGTTTTTTTAGGGGGTTAGGTTTTTCAGAAAAACTAGGGGGTGGTTAGGCTTTTTAAAAAAACGATTTTGGGAAAGAAATGTCCCGGGAAAGAAATGTCCTGGGAAAGAAATGGCAGGAAAGAAACGGCGGGAAAGAAACGGCGGGAAAGAAATGGCGGGAAAGAAGTGTCCTGCTCCGGGACGATTGAGAGAGGGGCGGGTTCAAATGACGTCGGTGCCAACTTTCCACCGCTTTTTTCATCCACCTTCCGGTGATTATGTTTTTTTTTACATATCCACGAGTTGTTTGTTTTATTTTTTTCATAATTTCCGAAAAAGGAAGAGCAATGGCGCCGCCAGGGAACATATTCCTTTAATTGAAGCTGTAATGGGCAAACAAAGTCTGAATATTTGAATCAGGTTTTCAAACGACAATTCACTGCTAGGCTCATGAAGAAGGTTACTCCCCTCCTCCATCCTCGTCCTACCGAGCAATTCCCATTGCTGCGACATAAAAAATTTTTGCAACCTCCCCCCTTCTTTAGGGAAAGCCGTTGGCCGAGGCGCGTGGTGAAATTCAATACGCTGCTTCCTACTTGGACTGGTACGCGGGCGAGGCCCGTCGCTGTTATGGCCAAGTGGTACCTGCGACGAAGCCGTTCCGCTCGCATGTCCATTTGCGCGAGCCATGCGGCGTTTGTCTTCTGATCACCCCATGGAATTTTCCGGCGGCAATGATCGTCCGAAAAGCGGCAGCCGCGCTGGCGGTTGGCTGTACGGTGGTGGTGAAGCCGGCGGAGGACACACCGCTGACGGCGCTCGCTCTCGCCCAGGTCGACCACAGTTTGAAAAAGGAAGGGACCAGCGGGGCTTCCTGGCCCAAAACTAATTTAATGGGGCCATTTTTCTTTTGGTTAAGTCACAAAACAAAATTTTATTTGGTAAAACAAATTTTCATAAAGATTGCTTGTTCACGAATTCCATACTTATTTCGACTTTTTCTGAATCATGAACCCAGAATTCGGCCAAACAAATTTTAAGTGACCATTGGTGTCAAAAACTCTTTTTTTTTTTGTAACTAAAAGAAAGATTGATTACTTACATTCCTGCGGCTTTCCCTTAATTGACTCAAAATAGATGAAAACAAAGTTTCCAGTACTTTATTTGCTATTTTTCAGACTTCATTAGAGGCGGGCTTTCCCTCCGGCGTTTTTAATGTCATTCCGGCAGATCGAGAGGAGACAGCCGAAATCTCCAAATACCTCTGCGAATCGCATGACGTCGACTGTGTTTCCTTTACAGGCAGCACGGAAATTGGAAAGGTTAGTTAATTTGAATTTGTCTTACATTTATTGTTATTATTTTCAATAAAATTACACTTCCTTTTCAAATTTGGCTAATTATAATATCTTAAAATAAATACAATACCTCATCTGAACAGCTTCTTCTCTCGCAATGTGCTTCCACAGTGAAACGCGTCAGTTTGGAGCTCGGTGGGAACGCGCCTTTCATTGTGTTCGAATCGGCAGACATTAGCCAAGCTGTTCAGGTGCCCAACTCTATAAAACACAATCGAACTTACAATTAACACTTTTCGCGAGAATCTCTGTACTGTTAAGCGTCAATAAAAACGGCCAGGGAAACTAAGATTGAGTATAGTTTAGGCACAAAAAATGGAAGATGTTTTGGGTTAAAGAGGAGTTGAAATGATACCGGCAATAAACCAGAGAGAGGTCCCGATAGCAAATTAAGGCTTGCTTAAATACCAAATCATGGCGGAGAAGTGGGAAATTTGTCGGGACGTAAAAAGTTCTGGGGTTGGAGGGTCGACGAGACTTCAGTTTTAATGAAATATCAACAAATGGGTTTCTTGCCAAGAATTTTTTAGCCCTTCATTTTTAATACTTTTTTTCATCCGATTATCAAACTCTGTCTGACCCAATTTCAATGTCAATCTCCCCCTCCCCGTCCTTTAGGGTGCGATAGCTTCCAAATTTCGCTGTTCTGGCCAAACTTGCGTGTCCTCAAATCGTTTCTACGTCAACGCAGCCATTTTGGCTGATTTTGTTGATAAACTCAAGGAACAGTTCAAACAGCTGAAAATGGGCAGCGGAATGGACAAAGAAGTGAATGTTGGCCCACTGATCAACCGAAAGGCGGTGGAAAAGGTGCACAAATTCAGCGAATCATACAAAACCAAACCAATTAAAAAAAAACATTATTTTTGCTTTTGAGGTCAAATCGTTGGTGGACGATGCGGTGTCAAAAAAAGCTGAAATAATTTGTGGCGGAAATGCTTTGGCGGAGACCAACTTTTTCGAGCCGACCATTCTGATCGGTGTTAATGACAAAATGGCCATTGCGCATGCCGAAGTTTTTGGCCCGGTGATTCCCATCCAGACGTAGGCACTCTTTCCTTAATAAAAATTTACTTCCTAGTAATTGCCTCTTTAAAGATTTGAAACTGAGGAAGAAGTAGTTGCCAAAGCGAACCACTCGAGGCATGGTTTGGCCGGTCAGTCGCCGTTTCAATGATTCATTTACAAAATTTGCTTGGATTTTAGGGTACATTTTTTCTAAAGAATACGCGCAAATTCATCGCGTCACCAGAGCACTTCAAGTTGGGATGGTGGGCGTTAATGAAGGTGAACAGTCATTCATAGAGAAAGGAATGGTTTAGCCGGGAAAGCGGCAAAACATAAGCCTTTCTTATTAGTTTCTCTTCCAGGAATAATGTCGTGTGCGGAGGCTGCCTTCGGCGGTGTCAAAGAGTCCGGCATCGGTCGGGAGGGCGGCCAACAGGGCCTTGACGAGTTCACACAATGGAAGTACGTCTGCTGGAACGTAGAATAGAGAAAGTTTTATTTATTTTGCTATTTTGTCAATTTTATCGGTGATTAAATGAAGATAAAACGCATATTCTAATCGATAAAACCACCGCAAAACCAACTCAATCCCGACAAAAAAATGTTGACTTTGCTGAGAATTTTTGAAGAAAAATGAGTCTGGAATAATTGCAATTTACTACGTTAAATTGTATAACCGCAACACCGCCCATATTATAAAAGCAAATGGCACTCTGTGGTCGGAGTTATTTTGGAAACTATTTCCGCAAGAAAAATACCAATATTTGTCGGAGAGTTACGTTGTTTTTTTTCTTATACATGCTAAAGGTTGGTTGGGTTCGAAAAAGGTGCAAATGTTTAATCATTGCATTTTTTTTTTTGTTGCTTTTTTATATTTTCCGTGTCTTTTTCTATGTGCCATTTTTATGGATTATCGAGTCAAAAGTTTGCTTTGTGTAAAACTAAGCATAGCAAACACAACGGTACTACGGGAGTTGGTATCCCATATTTTTGCAAATTTTTTTCAAAATTTTTTTTTCTCTTTTAATGTTTAAATCGCTAAAAAATAACAAATAAATGGCGAATCATGTGTTTATAGGATACAATTCAGCAATTTGTGACCACAAATGAAAGAAAAAAACCGGTCGAAATGGCTGTGTCGGTGAAATGTCCCACCGGCGCTCGAAATGACAATAGTCCATTTGAGCGCCGTAATTACAAAGTAGTTTTTTAACACAAAAAACGGCAAAATTCTCCGAAAAAACTTATTCAAAGTAGCGTTAAGAGTAAAATTTTGAAGCTTTTCCATTATTCTGAAGCGATTTAAACATTAAAAGAGAAAAAAAATTTTGAAAAAAATTTGCAAAAAATATGAGATACTAACTCCCGTAGTACCAACACAACCAGGTGTTGTGTCCATACGTTTGAAGATGGGGAAAAATGAAAATCAACCCTCGGGGGGCCTCGTTTCTGTGGTCGGAGCCATTTTGGAAACTTTTTGAGCAAGAAAAAGATTCGTGTCTTTTTGCCATTTTTATGGTTTGTCGTGTTAAAAGACTGCTGTGTGTAAAAATAAGTATAGCAAACACAACCAATTTATTTATGCCTATTAACAACAAATAATCATAGACAGACAACACACATTTAAAACCACAAAGGGGGATAAATGGTAAACACAGTGGTGAAAGAAATCGTCTTTGGCCTCATTTAGTTTCTGGCTGCTGTTTGTTGTTGTTGCTACTGGCAAGATAGACTATGCGGCGGGGCTTGAGCGGTCGCATCATTTCGTCAAAGCTCTTAAACCAAGTTGTTAAATTTAACTATATTATCCGTTGAAGAAGAAATAGACGCCGTTAAAGAATATTTGGAGAATTCTTTATAATTTTTTGATAGATTTTACGACAAAAAACCCCTCTCTTCAGTCATTGTTAGGAGCCTAATAAAAAAATATTTTTTTACCATTCTTGGTGTTGCCCTTGCAGTGCCAAAATGTTCGGCATCAAAGCCTGCCACGCCACGAAAAGCTGAGCGGAGGCACTTGATGATATAGTGCACAGCTAAATAAAAGTAATATAGATAAATGACGGCATATCGGTTAATATTATTTTTTTGAGAATTTTCTAAAAATAAGTTGAATACGTAAAAATCTGTTTTCGTAATTTCCGGGTCTCAAAGACCCACAAAATAATGACCCGTTGTTATTGCCTTCACTTACTGTCCTTAGGCACGCCTGCTGTGCAGTTGTGCGACAAATGTAAAGGATTCTCCACGCAGAGGCCAATTTGTTGTTGGTCGTCACAGCCAACCTCCTCCTTCCTCGTGCGTTTGCTGTACAGTTTGGCGGTGCGAATTTGTGCAACATCAGTGGAGGTGTCGAATTGGTAGGCGAAGTAGAAGAGAAAGTTGTGGAACAGCTGCGCCAGGGACTGAGTGTTCTTGATGGCAAACTAAAAACAAAGAGGGAAAACATTAAAGCAGAAAAATGAAGAAGGCAGGGAAACCCAAGGTCGACCTGTTCAGGAAGTTCACGTTGAAAGGACACGTTCCATCCCTCCACATGCTCCCCTTTGCTGTCCTAAAATATTTTTGTAAAAAAACAAACAAAACAAAAAAGGAGACGTTTTGCAAAAACGGCAGCACGGGCGGCTCAACACGTTGCAGAAATGCGATGAGCATCACCATGTAGGCGAACGAAGAGATTGATCCCGTCTACACGCAATAACGGACAACAAATTTTATGATTTTTTTAAGACTGGATGGCATGATGCCAACTGACCGATGCGTCGTTAATGCCGTAAAGTTTGGCCAGTCGTTTGACAGCAAACCCAAGCGGTGCCACACGGTCGTCAAAGCAGGTGTAGAGACGAAGCAACTCGGTGTTGTGTAGTGCCAGCCCATTCTCAACGCTTATGCTAAAAAATTAAACATGCCTTTACTGATTGATCATCACCGTTTTTTTCGCTTAAATTGTTTCTCGAGTCCAATCAACTAGCTATGTTTCTTGGGCCATAAATTTATTGTTACTGAATATGGCCTATACCTATTTTAATGGATTATTTTAACGCTTAAAGAGAATGAAAACAAAAAATGGGCCCGGAAAAGAGGATAATTTCCGCCCTTTTCTTTTTGAACATTTTTCTGTTTTTCGAATTTTACAATACGACATATCTTTCCTACCAAAATAAAAGGAAAGATCCAACAAATCGATAATATTTAATTGAGAGACTAATAAAAGTCAATGACTTTACTATTTAAATTCCGATAATTTTTCACTTACTCTCCATGGAAGTCATCACCGTCTCCGTGGTGCACAAATTTCACAATGGGAGTCCGCGCATTGGGCAGCGAAAACACCGATGTGTTGCGTTCAGAGTTCCGTAAATACTTTGCGAGCCGGTTGATCCATTCTCGACGTTTCTGGAATAAATTTTTTACCATAAAAATGTAAAAAGTACAACCAAACGCACAAAAATTTGGTCTTGCCCCCTTCCCAACCCTCAAGTAACTCACCTCTTGTGCGATGACCTCGTTTTTGTTTTCTTGATTTGTGATGCCAGTGTCGACAAGGCACAAGTCAACGTCACAGTCGTTAAAGCCGAAACCATTCAGTACAGAGCCGAACAGTTTGAGATTCAGCGAAGTGTTGTCCGTGTTGGCGCGCAAACCATCTTGCAGTTCGGCAACAAATGTGTCAATGGACTGACGTCGCGCTTCGGAGAGCCGATTTGCTTGGTAGAAGGCGACTAGCATCTCGTCAAACCATGCCGAGAAGGAGTCAGACAGTGGCATTTGGTTGTTGCCGTTGGTAGAATCCCCGTTGACACTTCTCCCATCCGAATCAGAGTCCGGCTCGTTGGAAAGCTGTAAAAAGGAAAGGGATGGATTATAGGCTTGTTTTTAGTAAATAAATTTTATTTTTTTCTTCTTAGAATAGTAAAAAGTTAAAAAAAAAGACCAAAAGAAAGAGTTGACAATTGTGCAACTCTGTACAGAAAGAAACAGTTTCCCGAAAAAGCGTTTTCTTCCCTTTTTTAAGCACTTAATTTGATTACCCTTCCTATTGCTTTTTTGTTTTACACATTTTGACCAAAAAAAACTTCTTTCCTCACCCATATCCTTGCATCGATTCGCTTGATTTGGAAGTATCCGTCTGCGTTAACATCACCCGCACCCGACGGGAAAATCCACAGTTGAACTTTGTGCGGAACTTCCTCCATGTCTGGCTGTTCCTTTTGTTGCCCGTGTTCGTCACTGTCCGTGCTGCTGCTAGTTGTACTGCTCGCCTCTGTCGATGATTGCGAAGTGTCATCAGTAGTTGTGCTACTGCTCTCGTTCAAATCGTCGTTGTGCTCTTCGTCCTCGTCCGGGTGTTCCTTGTGTTGTTGTCCTTGGTGGTCATTGTCTGTGCTGCTAGTTGTACTGCTCGCCGTTGTCGATGATTGCGATGTGTCGTTGGTGGTTGTGCTACGAGTGCTGCTCTCGTCCGCATCTTCAGTTCAGCTGTGCGTGGGTCAACTTCAGCATTCCCAATGGGCACTTGTACAGACGGGTGTCATCCGCTGGACAATGGCGTTTGTAAAAGGCGGTGACAAAAAACTAAAAAAAAAAATGCACTAATGCTGTTGATAATCAAACTAATTACGGACGAATTTCGAAGGGACAAACTGTCAAAAATAAAGGAACTAACGAGCAATTGGTTGTCCTCAATGCGCATAATCAAACGTGGCCGACAGATGACGGCCCTGTTGGGAACAAGGACAGAAAAGTCTTCGCCATCACGAGGCACCAAGGAACGGAAATGTCTGATGACGTTCAAGTCGTCGGGAAACAGCAAACGAAACCAAGCGCCCGGTTGACACGAATCCGAATGGAATCTATGGGAGAGGGGGGACAGCACAAAAGATATAAAGATCTGAGTACAAAAACGGAATCATGAACTACAGTTAATAAAACATAGAATCATGATTCGAAAATATGGAGCAACCTTTTTTTTTCTAAACCATACAATTGTCAATGATTTTTTTTGATTTTTTATTTTTTTGAATTCTGATGATTGAATAAATTTATATTCCACAAAAAAAAACAAAAGCAAACTTTGTACGGCGAATCTTCACCAGATGAAAAAACCTGCGCTGTTTGAAATGGTAGACAAAGAAGTCGACCATTTCCTCCTGATGGAGCGTTGAGAAAGCGAGAACCACACCGATAACAGTGTTCTTTGACTTCTGAAATATTGAAATGTTTTTATTAATGAAATGCATAAGAGTATAGAACACCTTCGAACGATCTCGCTTGTTTTTTCTGCGCCTATTATCACTCATTAGTTAAGTTATGTATATGTTATATATCTGTAAAAAAAAGAAAACAATTAAGGTTTGACAAATTGAATAACCCCGGACCCGAATTCGAACAAAAAAATCGAGTCCAAAAAAAAACAATTATTGACTTTCTGTTCGAATTCGGGTCCGGGGTTCGGAATTGGCCAAAATATATGTTATATTTGTAATCAGCGACCCCAAAAACCCCCTAAAAGATGTTTTTATAACTTATAAAAATTAAAAAAAAAAATTCTCGAAAAATGGGGGGGACAAAGCACACTATTACCAAACAAACCAGCTGTTTTTACTCTTAGGTGCTACCTTTTTTAGTCTTTTTGTGCATAAATTCAAGTTTTAAAAAACAATCTCGAATTTGTTCGTACAAGGGAAGGGCTCTATGTTTAAAGTTTATATTCGTGGTCAGCGCTCCGGAGTTAAAGGCAAAAATATTTGCACGCACGACAAAGTAAAATAATACAGAGACAAAGCTAAAAAAAACAGTTGATGAATGAATAAAAATAAATTAATCAAATTTTTGTTTTTTATAAAATGCTTATTTGGAAAAAGGAAGGGTCGGCGGTGCAGATAGGCGCCGCCGGAAAATTTTTGAAATTTAAGTCTATTTTGGTGACAGTTTTTGCACAAAAAAGACCAATTTTCAGGTTTTTTAAATAATTTTGTGAAAACTTACCTGAATTTGTTAAAAGATTTTTCTCCAAAAAAAGGTAAAATTTTGAGCATTTTTGAAAAATCCTATTTTTTTCCTCACAAAAAAAGAACAAAAGATGAGCAGTGCCGAAAAGGAACATTTCTTAGAAAAAAAACATTTTTGATTTAAAAGATTCGACCAGCAGAACATAAGGCATCTCTGGTTTAATAAAATAACAAATAATAAGTTTAGAAAGGAATAATATTGCAAAAGAATGATGAATAATTGAATAAATTTAAAAAACACTCCCTTCTTACAATTTTTCTCAACAATCTCTTACCCAGACCCCATTCTTGCCAGTGCTTATTCCAGTCCCAGTTAATCCCGATGCCACCGGGACTGGGAACGTAATTCCGATTTTTGAAAAACCGGGAACGGGACCGGTATCCGAAAAAGCCGGGATACCGGGACCAGTCCCGGCTGGGATTCCGGTCCCATAAAACCCTAGTTAACTGAATTTTTCCATTTGTCGTCAATATTCATTACTAAAAAAAATATTTTGGGTCTTTTTTTTAAATATTTATTTCAATATTTTTTGTAAATATTTGGCATTTTCGACCTTTTTTTGTAAAAAACCAAAAATGTACACGAAAAGTAACCCCTATTATGATCAAGCCTTTTTGCAAATTTTATTCACTTTTAAAAATTTCGCCAGAAAAATGAAATATAGACTCCTAAAGACCGATTTTTAAAATTTTTTAAAAAGTACACCCCCAAAAACCAGGAACTTTTTCTAAAAAATCACCATCTACAGTTAAAAATTTCTTTGCCAAATATGAAGCAATTTGAAAAAGTTCGAAAAATTTAATTGAATGAGTTTTACACTGGAAAATCATCAAAAAATCCCGACGTAACTGAAACAACGAAAATTATCATTTTTTAGGTGCTGGTGCGTTTCTTAAAATTGCCAAAAATATTACAATAAATATTTAAAAAATTTATCAATAATTTAACGTAATATTTTTAATTAAAAATTAAAGAATTGATATTATATTTTCACAACCGATTGAATAATTTATTTTTTTTGTTTGTGCCAATACTTATTTGCTGGAGCTGTTATTTCAGGTAAGCCAATAAATAAACTGCAAAAACTCAATGATTGTGATAACCTATTTTTAGAGATCGGAACAGGACCGGATCCTGTCAGGATTTTTCCGGACACCTGATCCGAGTGTTTTTGTGAAAATGGACCCGGATCAGGAGTCCGGAAAACCAGGATTTTAAATCCGGTCCGTCTGGTCCGGGTCAATTCCCTAATCCTGATCCGGAATTTTCGGAAATTCCGGTCTCTACCAATTTTGTATTGTCTATATTGCGACTACCTTTTTTAAAACTATAAAAAAAAAAATCGGGAAGCAAAAATTTTGATCACATCAGGTCACTATGACGAAGTGATCTGACCGAGTTAATGTAGTTATATTTTTTGATCAGCATAAAAAGATTTTTCTTTTTTCGTGCCCAAACAAAAACGTTATTTGTATTTGAAGTTTTGAGTTTATAATTTTGGGACGGAGTATATATTATGTTCAGTTTTGTTATGCTGGTCAGTTCATCTTTTTGGTGTGCCAAAATTGCAATAAATAATTAAGTAAACTTTTGTTCAGTAATTATTATTATTATTTTTGTTAAATGGCAGTTTTAAGAAACGCGCATGGGTCGCAGTTTTTATGGCTGGCAGTTTTAAGCAGGGGTGGTCACGGACACCATTTGTCATAGCCGTGTCCGTTTGTAACCGTCCCAATTTTTAGTCATATCCGTCCGCGGATCTCCGCGGATATATCCGCATTTTAGTGAAAAAAAAATTGTCAAAAAAAAAATAAATAAATAAAATCTCAATTAATAAAGAAAAAGACTAAATGTAAAAAGTAATTTGAATTATTATTGTATTTAAGAAATAAGAGCATCTTTCAAGGTTTTTAAGAAGGGTTTCCAGTTAAAAATATTTCAAAATCATAATTGGGGTCAAAAATAATTTTTGAAAAATTATTTTAAAAGCAAGAAAATACAGTAAAAAGCTAAAAACTAGCACCCTGGTTTTTGGTTTTGGTTAACCGAACGGAAACCGACCGCGACAAGCCCTAGTAAAAAGCATTAAATAACTTTTGGAATTCAAAGGGAAGGAGCCGTGGTGCCGATAGGCTAGGGATGTTAGATGAAAATTTTCAAAAAAAGAACATCTAGTCCAAAAAAAAAGATTTTGGGTTCAAAAAAAAGAACATTACTTAAAAATGGTTGCAAGACAATCTTACATAAATTTTTTCGAGAAATTTAATAATAAATGCAGGGATGGCATATGAAAATTTTCGAAAGCCTCATTTTGTATGGCAAAAAAACCTAATTTTGAAAATTTTATTCAAAAAGTGAAAAAGCCAATAAAAAAGTTACCGGTACTAACCGGACCTTTTTTCAAGGAAAAATTTTGAAAAAAAAAATCAAAAAACTAAACCTTTGGCCAATTAAAAAAAGTCCGTATCAAAATCATGGATGGAATATAAAATTTAAAAAATTTTTGGGTTCAAAAATTTGGTATGAAAGAGGCCCAGTTTTTGTGGTTCTTGAGATAAATTTTGAGAAACCCTAAGCGAACTGGGGTCCGGTGGCGCCGATAGGCGCCGCCGGGGAAAATTTTTAAAACCAATATATTTTGTTAATAGATTTTGAACAAAAAATGTCAAATTTTGGTGAACCTTGAGATAAATTTTGATAAACCCTAAGGGAATTGGGGTCCGGTGGTGCCGGTAGGCGCCACCGGGAAAATTTTTTAAGAATTTGTGTCAAATTTTTTAACGGGATCTCGCCTAAAAATGGCCAGTTTTGAAGATTTTTCTCAAAAAACCCTATCTTTAGGGTTGGGTTTTCGTTTCGTGTTTAGTGTAAATTTACTCGAAACACGAAACGAAACTGGCAAATTTTACAAAACGAAACGAAACACGAAACGCCTAAAAAAGCATGAAATTCACGAAACTCGAAACGAAACGGAACATTTCGTGCATCTCTAGTACAGATAGACAGACGGCTCCGGGAAAAAATTTGAAGAATTTGTGTGGTAAATGGGGTTGGGCGGGGGTTTCGGCTCTGGTCGGTTTCACGCGTCCCATAACCATTTTAAGCGTCCCAATTAGTGTTCGGCAAATGAAATTTTCGGTATTCGGTATTTATCGCGGTATTTTTTGGTATTTCGATAGTAAAATACCGATACCGTGCCGAACATTAGTCCCATTGTCCTTTTACGCATCCCATAACCATTTTAAGCGTCCCAATGTCATTTTACGCGTCTCATGACATGTTACATACAACAATCATGTCAACATTTGAATATTCATTTAAGAATCGATCAAGATAGGATAATTAATGCGCATTTCCTCAAAAATATGCAGAAATATTTTTTATAGAAACTACTAGACGGACCGGAATGGGGCCCCGGCGGGGATTTCCCGGGGGTCCCGTTTTCGTTCCCAGGTTTTCATGGAAAATAACCGGGAACGGGGGCCCCGGAAAAACGGGGATTTTTGCCCCGGTTTTCCCGTTCCCGGGTCATCGTCGGTCCCCGTTCTCGTTCCCGGAATATGAGAAACAGTAAGGGACCAACACCATCTCTAACATTCTCTCATTTTGGCGCACTGTCTATTTATGCAATGGACTAAAAGCACGAAAAACATATTTTTAACTTGGTTTAAAGCTTCTAGGACGCATTTTTTGCTAAAATTTCTGAATTTACAATTTATCCCCCTAAGAATCAACTTTTGAAAAATTTTGAAAAAAGTATCCTAAGTAAATGGAACGTTTGAATTTTTTGAGAAATTTTTAACAAACGGGTTTTTGTGGTCTTTTGAGAAATTTGAGGTTTTTTGAGGTTTTTGGATAAAAAAGTGACAAAAGTACAAGAATTTTTGAAAAAATTAAAGAAAATTTTGCATAATATTCGAATTTTTCTTTAAAACTTTAATATTTTTTCGCTAAAATACTTATTTTGCACTTAAAATCCTTTCACAAACAGACCCAATTTTCGGTGGTAGGCAGCTTGCGGCCCGAATTAAAGCAACAAAAAAAAACATTCATAAACATAATCATTCCTAATTGAAAGTAAGGGTTTGGGGCTGGAAAAACGGCTTCTCAGCGTACGATGGTACCCCTCTATTGCATTGTTAGTTCTTGGTCTCAACAATATCCAATTAGGTTATAGGTAATAACCATTCGAAGTACGAGGAACGTCATGCAGGGTAGAATTTGCGTAATAATTAGATCCAACAAGAAGGGTTTCGAATATGCCGCGAGCCAAGAAATACAAAAGCAATGATTAGCGCTGAAACTAATGTGCGGCAAATGCAATTTTCGGTATTTCGGTATTGGTTTTCGGTAAATACCGATACCGACAAAATACCGAAATTCCAAACTTTAGCCCGTACATGTTACAAGCGTGACAAAGGAAAAAATTAACGAAATTATTTGAATTGAATGAATATGTTTATGAATTTAGGTAACCTTCGGGGCCGCTGATCACGAATTTTACTATTTTGACCAATTCCAAACCCGGACACGATTCGAACAAAAAGTCGAAAAAAGAAACGGTTTAAATTCGTTTTGGGGTTCTTTCAACATAGCATATGTGCAGAAAAATATGAAAGACCATTTCGGGCAACTAGAGATCTGACCGGTCGAATTTTTTTTCGACTTTTTTTTCGACGTTAAAAAAACCGAGATCATACCGATGACATTTTGGAAAAGGTCGAAAAAAAGTCGAAAGCTAATTGCACTCATTTAGAGATAATTTCCTAAAATTTCAGTAGACAAAGTGAGTGAAACATTGTGTTGACAAATGGCTTAGTGGTTTCGTCTTGGTCTTAATTAGAACCGGACCCAGCTCGGTCTATTTTTCGGTTAAAACCCGAAAAAAACCGAAATAAAAATAAAATCGAACCTAAAAATCGAAAATTTTTTTTTCGATTCGCACGAAAAACATGTTTTTAGTTTGTTTGAAGTTCTAGGATGGTTTTTTTAAATCCATATTTTCCATATTTTTCCATATTGGCGATTTATGTCCATATTCCATATTTTGTCCATATTTTGGCATTTTTCCCATTTTTATGTCCATATTTTGGCATTTTTGAAAAATTTCATGAAAAAAATGCAATAAAAACGAAAAATACTCCCTAAAAAAATTCTTGAAAATTATCAAAAAGCCCTCAAAAAAAAGAAAATTCGAGTTTTTCTAAAATTTTTTCCAATTTTTTTTCTATATTCTGATCAAAAAAAATCGGTACACTACAACTCGGCGCTCACGATTCGGCGCCAGCCAACTTTCGGGCGCCATATCTTTTTTGCTAGGCAACCAAATTTTTAAAGTTAGTGTGTTTCGAAGGCTGCTTATGGACTCTATTAGTGTTCTAAAAATTAAAAAAATTTACCCTCCTATAAGAAAGATATGACAAAAATACAAAAATTCTGCCTTTTTTGTGTTCTTAAAGTTGTAACTTTTTAAGTGTGGTCAATCGCTTAGAAATAGCTTATTCATACCTTCGAATACTTATAGCTTCAATTGATATAGAATTTGTAAAATTTGGTCAACAAAGAAAAAGTTACAAAGCTCTAAACGAGTCTGGCGCCGAAGTGGAGCACCGAATTGATGGTGTCCGAAAAAAATTGATACGAATGCGTTTTTCACCCCAAAATAACGCTTGAAAAGATAAACCTAACCCCTAGTTTGAAAATAAAATTTTTAAAAATTAGGGTTCGGTTTTTTAATAATTACTTCTTTTCAAGCTTGTTTATTGTGATTGTAAGAAACTTTTGATTGGAAGCTTCGTAAAAATCACTAGGATGTGTAAAAGTCTTAGTCAATAATTATTCCCGTAGCCAAAAAAAATATTTTTTTTGGGGCTTGGCGCCGAGTTGAGTGGCGCAGAGTTGGTGGCGCCGAGTTGACCACCACCCGGTTTTACGACCACCGGTTTTCGGTTTTTGGGACACCGGTTTCGGTTTCGTTTTTGGCTTTAAAAAAAATCCAAATTTTTGCGGCCATAGTATATGTTCAATAAAAATATTCTCTGTTGATCAGCTGCGGCATTTTTTTTTAATCAAGAAAGATGTTAGTTTCGGAGCCTAATACGAAAAAAATTCCTTCAATATACCCTCAAAATCCAAAAATAGTAAAATATGGCATAAAAGTGTACTAAAAAATGTCCAAAGTTTTGGCTTAATTTTCAAAGAAAATTCCAAATTAACAACTTTTTTAATATTATTATTAGGGCTTCGATTTTTAGGCAAATGCCTAAAATTTTTCGCACTTGTAACGTTGAGATAAGCACAAAAAACGAGTTTTTAGCTTAGTTGGTGCTGCCTATTTGTGCCTATTTTGGAATTTTTGTGCTTAATGCCTAGGCGCCTATTTTGTGCCTATTCGGCATTTTGGTGCCTTTTTCAGGATTTTGAGTAATTTCATAAGGAAAATGCCTTAAAAAATGAAAATAGACCCCCTAAGATGGGCTCTTAAAATTTTTAAAAAAGTATACCACTAAAAACAGGAATTTTTCTTAAAAAAAATTACCCCTAAAAGTCAATTTTTTTGGCAATATGGAACTTTTTTTAAATCTCCCCATTCCATTTGAATGGGTTTTACGCAGAAAACCTTGAAAAATTCTGATTTGTAACACCAATAAAGAGAAATAACCATTTTTGTGCTCAAAAATCGTTAATAAAAAAAAATTTATTTTGCCATTTTATGCCTTTTTGCCAATTTTTGTTGCCTTTTGCGATTTTTTTTTGCCTAAAAATCGAAGCCTATTTATTATAGAGGTGCTTGTGAGGTTTTTTTTTTTCTTACAAAAATAAGAGGCCTCGCTGATGAAAATCTTGTCCCCACATTTGCGCCTATGTCCACAACCGAGTTCAAATTTAATATTAATCAACCCAACACAATAAAAACTTGATATATATGAATTAAAGGGGGCAGGGACCGGCGAGTCGGAATAGTTTCGGCCCAGGAACATTTTAAGTATCAAAAATGTTTTCTCGTCAACCAAATGCAAAAAATTTATTATCATCCGAAAGCTCCCCAGGGTTCTATTTGACCTAAAAGTCATAAGAATAGCGATCTACAAAAATTTATGAACCAAAAATGCAAAAATTCTGACTTTAGCGTTTTTCATGTTGTAATTTTTTTGTGAGTTGATCATTCGCTTACAAAAGCAATAGCTTATTAATACCTTCTAAACACTTCAAGTTTTAGAATGATACTGAATTTGTGAAAATAGTGACATAAAAAAAAAGTTACAAGCCCTAAACGAGCATGGGGCCGAACGGTGTTACGACAATTGCGGATCGGCACTTGCGGACGCGACAATTGTTGGAGCAGCAATAAATTGGCAAGCAAATTTATTCACTAATTTTAGTTACAAATAAGGTACTTTCTAAATTCTCAGGCAAAAACCTAATAGTGTTCAGACAAAAAATTTTTTTTTTAATTTTGAAAAAGTAAAGATTGTAAAATATTTTAAAAATTTTCATTTAAGGGTTTTTTTAAATTTTTTCTAAAGTTGATTCTTAGGGGTGAATTTCTCGCGAAATTTTTGAAATTTAAAGAAAAGGTTGAAAAATGTTTCAAAATATTTACCAAAGTCTGACAAAACCTAAAATATTGAGTAAAAATATAATTCCCAGCCCTAGTGATTAATGACAGATTTGACAAAAACTTCAATTACGATTCGTCCGGACGACGATTCGCCACCTGCCAAAAACTACGATTCGTTCGCCCAGCTAAAAAGTGCCAAAAGCACAAAACTATTATTAAGGGTGCGCTATAATTCATATGTGCAATTTAGATGTTTAGGGTTGCGAATTATGGGTATTTTTTTTTAAAGTTTTAGCTCAACATTTTGAGGGTTTGCCAAGGTGATCGACTTATATTGCAATGATCGTTGTCGGGAATTTGATTAGTGACGTATTTTTTTATTAATAAAATTTAGAAAAAAGTCGATGACTTTTTTCGATGGCTTTTTTCGAGTTTTTTAATCGAAAAAACCCGTCCGAACTTTGTCCGGTCTTACGGCAACCCCTGTTGGCGAGTTATATAACGAGACTGGATTGTCCCGTGAACCCAAAATTTCTTTTTAATGAAAAATTACGGGCACCTTCAATCGGCGCCACACGATTCGGCGCCAAACCAAAATTATAAAATTCGCCTCCCTAGTTTTTTTGAAAACAAAAACCGGGGTTGATTCAAAAAAAATTAGGGGGAGGGGTGGATTTGAAAAAACTAGGGGTTGGGTTTTCAAAGGGGAATTTTAATTTTGGCATGGCGCCGAATGTGTGGCGCTGAATTATAAAGGGCCAGTCCGTCCCAAACATTTTTCATGTTATTTTCTTAATTTAACTTTATAAACCAACGAAACGAGATAAACCGAAACGATATTGCTGTATGTATTTCCAAATTAAACAAGACATACCTCTTAAAAATCACAAAAAATCAGTAAGTGAGAAGAAAAATTTTAGAATTTTAGACGAAAATTGACTCAAATTTGCATTCAATTAATATGAAGTCGAAATTTTCAAAGGAAAAAAATTACTTTTCGTAAAACTTTGTGAAGATAACTGCACCAATTTAATCAGACCACTCCTCCCTAGATTTCTGAAAACTCGAAAATACTGAAACGGGGTAAATTCGGGAAAAATCCTAGGGGGTTGGGAAATGTCGGCAGAGCCGACGGAAAAAGAAAGAAAGGGAAAATTGTGAAGAAGTGAAAAAGGAAATTGAGAAGGAAAAGAGAAAGGAAAATATGAAGAGATAAAAAAGATGTTATAAAATTATTATTAATTTTTATTAAATTTAAATCTTTAATTTCTGTGTTATTTCCTTTTCTATCCTGTGATATTTCTATTCTTCATAATCTGTGATTTCCATTTTTTCTGTCACTCCATATTTTTGCGCGGTGATTCATCTTTTATTTACTATTTCATTTGTTCAATTTCATGCTAAAATTGCTCCTCCCCCGTCTTCTCCCTCCTTTATAAATTGGTCGTTTCCCCTTTTATTTACTTCTATTTAATTTATTGCATTTGAATAAAATCTTTCTCTTTATTCACTTCGGTTGGTTGAACGACAGTTGGACTGTCTAACACTGCCGTGTCGATCCTGACACACTCTCACCCATCCCCTCGGACCCTCCCCTCTCCCGTGCCTTTCCCTCTGTGTCCGCGTGCTTGTCCTTCCATCCCAAAGTGAGCCAATCGCTCGGTGCGACAATGGTGCCGCTAGCAAAATAGATGTCTTCTGCACGATGCCGAATGGCCTTGGCCCCGCTCTGTTCCGTCTTCGACAGCACGTCACCGCTGCCGAGGACTGCTAACGAGGACGAGCTGGGGGCAGCGTCGACACTCTCAGACAGGAACGGGACCATGTCCTGCGTGTCCTGTTGAGAGTGAGGCTGAAGTGGAAGCATGGGGTGCCATCATGAGCGGACTGGAGGGCCCGGCACGGGAGGCAGAAGAAGCGCTGTTCACGCCTTAGGAGGGACGATCGGCACATAACCGATTGGTGGAATGGCGCGAGAGACGTTGGCACGTATCGCAGATGAACTCGCGACGAGCCATCCAAGCCCATGTGGCGGGAGGAAAGCAGCAAGCCGCTGCTGTTCACCACCTTTGGCACTGCCCGTCGTGCCGCCAGCCAATAATGCCGTAGTGGGGCAACAGCCGGCTGCTGTTGTCAACCCACCGCCACAAATGCGTGCTGCCAATCTCGGCTACGTTCCGCCTTTGGTGCCAATGCCCAACCTCGGCAACTTGCCTGTGCCGAACATGCCGAACTTGCCGGTGCCGAACATGCCAATACGCGCCCATCCAACTTTCCATCCAATTCGAGGACTTCGATCGCTACGGAGGAGGACCTCACGAAGTGCCACGCAGTTGCCAAGAGCCACACCGGTTGCTACTCCTGTCATGCGGCTCTCATCTCCGATTGCAATGCCACAACCGATTTTGGCACAGCACTTGGCTATGTGCGATGCTCTGATGACTCGGAATTTACTGTCCTCTGTCGCAAAACGCCAGAAATCCTTAATGTGAGCCTGTCCTTCAACCATGCCGAAGTCGACTTCAATTGCTCCATGAATGCAGTGGCGGAAGAAACCCCTTCATAATCAAGGCCATTTGCGCTATGTCCCAAACAATTCCAAATGCCGTCCAGCGGTCAGGGAGAATCTTTTTCCGCCGATGCTAAGCCCGATGAATCCTGCTGGCTGTGTGCGCTGATTTGAACTTCGATTCTCCGATGTTTTTTGGTTCCTCTTTGGCTTCCACAATGGGTTGGCACCATCGGAATAATTGCCTGGCATTATTCACCGTCTATGTCCTTTTGCGCTTCAACCCTGCCTTGAGGACGTGGAGAGCTGCGAGCCGACTCATACTCATGGCTTTTGTCCTTTGGCCGTTGCCCTGTAATTGTCGCGGGGAGGGAGCCCTTCGCTCAGCTTTCGACCATTCGCACAAAATTTGCCATTCATCGACGAAAAGACAATTGGCGGCTCTGTGATAACCATTCCGATGTTTACGGTTCGGAATTAGCTACCAGTCCATCGATCGAGGCCAAGTACTCCGACCAGTTCTCTATAAAAGCAGCACGACCTTATTAACCACCATTCTTCCAATTCAGCAAAAAAAATTCTTCCCTTCCTTCATCCGCTTCGCTTCCGTCAACTATGGTGACCCTGCTCTCCTACCTGGCCCATTCGCTGGAGATTGATGCCGATCGCTTGGGCTGGCGCTTACGACTTCTAACCACCGCTGGAATGACGCTCAGGCGATTGTGCAAGGACTGGCCCAACGCGGTTACGTGCTGAAGACCCGACACCTCCACCCGCCAGAGAGGAACGCGCAATTGCACGATACGGAGCTGACTCGAGAAAGCAAATTCGTCATATGCTGAGAACAGAGAAAATTAAACCATCTTAGTATTATTTGATAGTATTAGTTAGCTCTATTTCTTTCCAAATTTCAAAAATTTGACCAGTTATAAGTAATCCATAGCGGTCAAAGTGAAAGTAATTTGATGCCCATATTTTCTTAAAACGTAATCATTTTTTTTGATATTTGGAAGGTCATCGGACGATTCAAAGATTATTTAAATTACCTAATGGCTAAGTTTTTTTCATATCACAAGAGGGCATTAACTGTAATAAAATATGCTTTTAGAACATTTTAAAATTATAATATCTTTTTTTTATATTAAATTTCTTTATTATATAATCTTATATTTTTATTAGCTTTTGTTTACATGATTTTCATTGAAAATAACTAATTACTTTAAAAAGCTCGCGTATAAAATTATTAATATCTACCAAATATCTCAATGTTAATTCATATGGACTCATCTTCGACTTTCTCTGTGGAATTAGTCCTATTTATTAAATGTGATCAAAAATCCAACTAATCCGAGGCCAATATAATGTATATGCTCCTATTTAAAAAGCGAACCCAAAAAGAATGCCGAGAAATCATTCATTTAATATGCCTCATTCATATTCTGGGAAATTTATTTCAGAATAATTCTATAGTACTCTCCAACCTACACTCGACATGGAACCAAATGCACATTAGAATGAGAATAAAATGAAAAAGCAATAAATTCGATCACCAACATATTAATATAGCCAAAATTTTGATGAAAAAATCACTAATTAACTAGGTAAAAAAGATATATTCTCCAGAACAATTCTGGAGTTTAAAGATTTAAATTATTGTAGGAAAAAATACTGCCTGCATTAAATATATAAGCGTTCTCTGTTGGAATTAGTCCTATTTTTAAAGTTGATCAAATTCCAACTAATCAGAGGCCAATATAATGTATATGCTCCTATTTAAAAAGCCAACCCAAAAAGAATGCCGAGAAATCATTCATTTAATATGCCATTTCATATTTGGGAAATTTATTTCAGAATAATTCTATAGTACTCTCCAACCTACACTCGACACGTACCAAATGCACATTAGAATGAGAATAAAATGAAAAAGCAAAATTCGATCAACATATTAATATAGCCAAAATTTGATGAAAAAATCACTAATTAATAGGTAATAAATGATATATTTTCTCCAGAAACTTCTGGAGTTTAAAGATTTAAATTACTTGTAAGAAAAAATACTGCCTGCATTAAATATAATAAACGTTCTCTGTTGGAATTAGTCATATTTATTAAATGTTGATCAATTCCAACTAATCAGAGGCCAATATAATGTATATGCTCCTATTTAAAAAGCGAACCCAAAAAGAATGCCGAGAAATCATTCATTTAATATGCCTCATTCATATTCTGGGAAATTTATTTCAGAATAATTCTATAGTACTCTCCAACCTACACTCGACATGGAACCAAATGCACATTAGAATGAGAATAAAATGAAAAAGCAATAAATTCGATCACCTACATATTAATATAGCCAAATTTGATGAAAAAATCACTAATTAACTAGGTAATAAATGATATATTTTCTCCAGAACATTCTGGAGTTTAAAGATTTAAATTACTTGTAGGAAAAAAAAAACTGCCTGATTAAATATAATAAGCGTTCTCTGTTGGAATTAGTCATATTTATTAAATGTTGATCAAATTCCAACTAATCAGAGGCCATATAATGTATTGCTCCTATTTAAAAAGCGAACCCAAAAAGAATGCCGAGAAATCATTCATTTAATATGCCTCATTCATATTCTGGGAATTTATTTCAGAATAATTCTATAGTACTCTCCAACCTACACTCGACATGGAACAAATGCACATTAGAATGAGAATAAAATGAAAAAGCAATAAATTCGATCACCACATATTAATATAGCCAAAATTTGATGAAAAAATCACTAATTAAACTAGGTAAAAATGATATATTTTCTCCAGAACAATTTTGGAGTTTAAAGATTTAAATTAATTTGGAGGAAAAAATACTGCTGCATTAAATATAATAAGCGTTCTTGTTGGAATTAGTCATTTTATTAAATGTTGATCAAATTCCAACTAATCAGAGGCCAATATAATGTATATGCTCCTATTTAAAAAGCGAACCCAAAAAGAATGCCGAGAAATCATTCATTTAATATGCCTCCTTCATATTCTGGGAAATTATTTTCAGAAAAATTCTATAGTACTCTCCAACCTACACTCGACATGGAACCAAATGCACATTAGAATGAGAATAAAATGAAAAAGCAATAAATTCGATCACCAACATATTAATATAGCCAAAATTTTGATGAAAAAATCACTAATTAAACTAGGTAATAAATGATAATTTTCTCCAGAACAATTCTGGAGTTTAAAGATTTAAATTACTTTGTAGGAAAAAATACTGCCTGCATTAAATATAATAAGCGTTCTCTGTTGGAATTAGTCATTTTATTAAATGTTGATCAAATTCCAACTAATCAGAGGCCAATATAATGTATAGCTCCTATTTAAAAAGCGAACCCAAAAAGAATGCCGAGAAATCATTCATTTAATATGCCTCATTCATATTCTGGGAATTTATTTCAGAATAATTCTATAGTATCTCCAACCTACACTCGACACGGTACCAAATGCACATTAGAATGAGAATAAAATGAAAAAGCAATAAATTCGATCACCTACATATTAATATAGCCGAAACCTTGATGAAAAAATCACTAATTAACTAGGTAATAAATGATATATTTTCTCCAGAACAATTCTGGAGTTTAAAGATTTAAATTACTTTGTAGGAAAAAAATACTGCCTGCATTAAATATAATAAGCGTTCTCTGTTGGAATTAGTCATATTTATTAAATGTTGATCAAATTCCAACTAATCAGAGGCCAATATAATGTATATGCTCCTATTTAAAAAGCGAACCCAAAAAGAATGCCGAGAAATCATTCATTTAATATGCCTCATTCATATTCTGGGAAATTTATTTCAGAATAATTCTATAGTACTCTCCAACATACACTCGACACGGTACCAAATGCACATTAGAATGAGAATAAAATGAAAAAGCAATAAATTCGATCAGAATAAATTCGATCACCTACATATTAATATAGCCAAAATTTTGATGAAAAAATCACTAATTAAACTAGGTAATAAATGATATATTTTCTCCAGAACAATTCTGGAGTTTAAAGATTTAAATTACTTTGTAGGAAAAAAATACTGCCTGCATTAAATATAATAAGCGTTCTCTGTTGGAATTAGTCATATTTATTAAATGTTGATCAAATTCCAACTAATCAGAGGCCAATATAATGTATATGCTCCTATTTAAAAAGCGAACCCAAAAAGAATGCCGAGAAATCATTCATTTAATATGCCTCATTCATATTCTGGGAAATTTATTTCAGAATAATTCTATAGTACTCTCCAACCTACACTCGACACGGTACCAAATGCACATTAGAATGAGAATAAAATGAAAAAGCAATAAATTCGATCACCTACATATTAATATAGCCGAAACTTTGATGAAAAAATCACTAATTAAACTAGGTAATAAATGATATATTTTCTCCAGAACAATTCTGGAGTTTAAAGATTTAAATTACTTTGTAGGAAAAAATACTGCCTGCATTAAATATAATAAGCGTTCTCTGTTGGAATTAGTCATATTTATTAAATGTTGATCAAATTCCAACTAATCAGAGGCCAATATAATGTATATGCTCCTATTTAAAAAGCGAACCCAAAAAGAATGCCGAGAAATCATTCATTTAATATGCCTCATTCATATTCTGGGAAATTTATTTCAGAATAATTCTATAGTACTCTCCAACCTACACTCGACACGGTACCAAATGCAAATTAGAATGAGAATAAAATGAAAAAGCAATAAATTCGATCACCTACATATTAATATAGCCGAAACCTTGATGAAAAAATCACTAATTAAACTAGGTAATAAATGATATATTTTCTCCAGAACAATTCTGGAGTTTAAAGATTTAAATTACTTTGTAGGAAAAAAATACTGCCTGCATTAAATATAATAAGCGTTCTCTGTTGGAATTAGTCATATTTATTAAATGTTGATCAAATTCCAACTAATCAGAGGCCAATATAATGTATATGCTCCTATTTAAAAAGCGAACCCAAAAAGAATGCCGAGAAATCATTCATTTAATATGCCTCATTCATATTCTGGGAAATTTATTTCAGAATAATTCTATAGTACTCTCCAACCTACACTCGACACGGTACCAAATGCACATTAGAATGAGAATAAAATGAAAAAGCAATAAATTCGATCACCTACATATTAATATAGCCGAAACCTTGATGAAAAAATCACTAATTAACTAGGTAATAAATGATATATTTTCTCCAGAACAATTCTGGAGTTTAAAGATTTAAATTACTTTGTAGGAAAAAATACTGCCTGCATTAAATATAATAAGCGTTCTCTGTTGGAATTAGTCATATTTATTAAATGTTGATCAAATTCCAACTAATCAGAGGCCAATATAATGTATATGCTCCTATTTAAAAAGCGAACCCAAAAAGAATGCCGAGAAATCATTCATTTAATATGCCTCATTCATATTCTGGGAAATTTATTTCAGAATAATTCTATAGTACTCTCCAACCTACACTCGACACTGGTAACCAAATGCACATTAGAATGAGAATAAAATGAAAAAGCAATAAATTCGATCACCTACATATTAATATAGCCGAAACCTTTGATGAAAAAATCACTAATTAAACTAGGTAATAAATGATATATTTTCTCCAGAACAATTCTGGAGTTTAAAGATTTAAATTACTTTGTAGGAAAAAAATACTGCCTGCATTAAATATAATAAGCGTTCTCTGTTGGAATTAGTCATATTTATTAAATGTTGATCAAATTCCAACTAATCAGAGGCCAATATAATGTATATGCTCCTATTTAAAAAGCGAACCCAAAAAGAATGCCGAGAAATCATTCATTTAATATGCCTCATTCATATTCTGGGAAATTTATTTCAGAATAATTCTATAGTACTCTCCAACCTACACTCGACACTGGAACCAAATGCACATTAGAATGAGAATAAAATGAAAAAGCAATAAATTCGATCACCTACATATTAATATAGCCAAAATTTTGATGAAAAAATCACTAATTAACTAGGTAATAAATGATATATTTTCTCCAGAACAATTCTGGAGTTTAAAGATTTAAATTACTTTGTAGGAAAAAATACTGCCTGCATTAAATATAATAAGCGTTCTCTGTTGGAATTAGTCATATTTATTAAATGTTGATCAAATTCCAACTAATCAGAGGCCAATATAATGTATATGCTCCTATTTAAAAAGCGAACCCAAAAAGAATGCCGAGAAATCATTCATTTAATATGCCTCATTCATATTCTGGGAAATTTATTTCAGAATAATTCTATAGTACTCTCCAACCTACACTCGACATGGAACCAAATGCACATTAGAATGAGAATAAAATGAAAAAGCAATAAATTCGATCACCAACATATTAATATAGCCAAAATTTTGATGAAAAAATCACTAATTAAACTAGGTAATAAATGATATATTTTCTCCAGAACAATTCTGGAGTTTAAAGATTTAAATTACTTTGTAGGAAAAAATACTGCCTGCATTAAATATAATAAGCGTTCTCTGTTGGAATTAGTCATATTTATTAAATGTTGATCAAATTCCAACTAATCAGAGGCCAATATAATGTATATGCTCCTATTTAAAAAGCGAACCCAAAAAGAATGCCGAGAAATCATTCATTTAATATGCCTCATTCATATTCTGGGAAATTTATTTCAGAATAATTCTATAGTACTCTCCAACCTACACTCGACATGGAACCAAATGCACATTAGAATGAGAATAAAATGAAAAAGCAATAAATTCGATCACCTACATATTAATATAGCCAAATTTTTGATGAAAAAATCACTAATTAAACTAGGTAATAAATGATATATTTTCTCCAGAACAATTCTGGAGTTTAAAGATTTAAATTACTTTGTAGGAAAAAAATACTGCCTGCATTAAATATAATAAGCGTTCTCTGTTGGAATTAGTCCTATTTATTAAATGTTGATCAAATTCCAACTAATCAGAGGCCAATATAATGTATATGCTCCTATTTAAAAAGCGAACCCAAAAAGAATGCCGAGAAATCATTCATTTAATATGCCTCATTCATATTCTGGGAAATTTATTTCAGAATAATTCTATAGTACTCTCCAACCTACACTCGACACGGTACCAAATGCACATTAGAATGAGAATAAAATGAAAAAGCAATAAATTCGATCACCTACATATTAATATAGCCGAAACCTTGATGAAAAAATCACTAATTAACTAGGTAATAAATGATATATTTTCTCCAGAACAATTCTGGAGTTTAAAGATTTAAATTACTTTGTAGGAAAAAAATACTGCCTGCATTAAATATAATAAGCGTTCTCTGTTGGAATTAGTCATATTTATTAAATGTTGATCAAATTCCAACTAATCAGAGGCCAATATAATGTATATGCTCCTATTTAAAAAGCGAACCCAAAAAGAATGCCGAGAAATCATTCATTTAATATGCCTCATTCATATTCTGGGAAATTTATTTCAGAATAATTCTATAGTACTCTCCAACCTACACTCGACATGGAACCAAATGCACATTAGAATGAGAATAAAATGAAAAAGCAATAAATTCGATCACCTACATATTAATATAGCCAAACTTTGATGAAAAAATCACTAATTAACTAGGTAATAAATGATATATTTTCTCCAGAACAATTCTGGAGTTTAAAGATTTAAATTACTTTGTAGGAAAAAAATACTGCCTGCATTAAATATAATAAGCGTTCTCTGTTGGAATTAGTCATATTTATTAAATGTTGATCAAATTCCAACTAATCAGAGGCCAATATAATGTATATGCTCCTATTTAAAAAGCGAACCCAAAAAGAATGCCGAGAAATCATTCATTTAATATGCCTCATTCATATTCTGGGAAATTTATTTCAGAATAATTCTATAGTACTCTCCAACCTACACTCGACATGGAACCAAATGCACATTAGAATGAGAATAAAATGAAAAAGCAATAAATTCGATCACCTACATATTAATATAGCCGAAACCTTGATGAAAAAATCACTAATTAAACTAGGTAATAAATGATATATTTTCTCCAGAACAATTCTGGAGTTTAAAGATTTAAATTACTTTGTAGGAAAAAAATACTGCCTGCATTAAATATAATAAGCGTTCTCTGTTGGAATTAGTCATATTTATTAAATGTTGATCAAATTCCAACTAATCAGAGGCCAATATAATGTATATGCTCCTATTTAAAAAGCGAACCCAAAAAGAATGCCGAGAAATCATTCATTTAATATGCCTCATTCATATTCTGGGAAATTTATTTCAGAATAATTCTATAGTACTCTCCAACCTACACTCGACATGGAACCAAATGCACATTAGAATGAGAATAAAATGAAAAAGCAATAAATTCGATCACCAACATATTAATATAGCCAAACTTTTGATGAAAAAATCACTAATTAAACTAGGTAATAAATGATATATTTTCTCCAGAACAATTCGGGAGTTTAAAGATTTAAATTACTTTGTAGGAAAAAAAACCAAAGGTAAAAACTTAAATGTTTTCAAGGATGTGAGATGCGATTGGAGGGGCGCAAATTTCGATTCACCTTTTTAAGTGTATATTTTGAATTGAAATTTTTTAAGGTATTTAAGGACCACTAAGGAAACTAGCAAATAAATATTTGTAACATAAATATGAGCTTAATGTAATGCACAATTCTTGAAAAGTACTTTGAAAATTACTTTTCCTTTGCAAAATTACCATAATTTCTTAGAAAAAATACTAAGCCGGAATCATTGAAAAGAGACACATTTTGAAACCATTCTTACTTAAATGGACACTTCGACTAAAGTGGACCTTGGCCCGACTATAACAGCCCAAATATAATGACCCCTATTTAAGGATTTATTCTTTAAATTTTCAAAAATAATTCCTAATAACTAAAATTTGTAAAAAAAAATATTCTTATCGTTAGAATAAATGAAAAATATGTTTGCTCGTTATTTTGTTTATTGCAGTCGAGTATCGGTACCGACTTCCGGGTACCGGGAAATTTCTGGTAGCGAACAGCACTAGTGTTAAATGGGCGACATGAAGTTTGGGCACCAGGAACTTTGGGCACCATAATGCCAATTTTGAAAAATAAAAAGCCGTAAAAATTAAATATATATAATTTCCATGCTGAAATATGCCTTAACAATCCGAAAAATGCCACAATATATTTTACTGTAAATTTACCAAAAATTTTAATTAATGAAAAAATTAAAATAAATATTTGCTTTTACTCTTATAATTAGGTCTCGGTCTCGACTTGAGAAATTTTAGGTCTCGAGTAGTGTATTATTACTCTTTACATGTCCTATCTTGAATTTCTGGTGCCCAAACTTCCTGGTGCCCAAAGTTCCCGGTGCCCAAACTTCCCCCTGCGGTTAAATGAATGGTACGGGTCGTTGAGTCGGTCCGTTTGAGTCGGGACGTTTGAGTCGGAGGGGTCGTTTGAGTCGGGCCATTTGAGTCGGGGCCGTTTGAGTCGGGCCGTTTGAGTCGGGCCGTTTGAGTCGGGCCGCTTGAGTCGGAGGGGTCGTTTGAGTCGGGCCATTTGAGTCGGGGCCGTTTGAGTCGGACTGCCACATAAAGTATATCGGGGTTGAAAAAACATAAAAATCTAAGAAAAAAAACCTAATTTTTATTTGTTTCTATCAGATTTTTAAACTTATCGTGTAAAGCTATAGTAAACGAAAAATAAATATACAAAAAAGTTATTTCGATGATTCAGCTTTTATGTTAAGGTAGCAGGGGACTGGGGCTTTGCCGGGACAGGAAAACTCGGGGCCCGTGTCGGGGAGGCCGCCGGAACTTTTTGAAGTTTCTCTTCTGTTTTCTGTTTTTTCTCAGAACCCCCTTTCTTATTAGTCCCGGGTCCCGCCAGGCCCCAAATTTCAGGACTTAAAAGTATAGGGAATCTTTTTTGATCTTTTTATATTCTGAACAAAACTTAGTAATTTTCTGATTTTTTTTTTTTTGTTTCGAAAACTGAGTAGCAATAACCAATTATGAACAAATGAAACATAATGAAGCGTGGATTTAGCAAAGGCACATCAAAATGATCACAATTTAACAAATTGTTATCCTATTGATCCCGAATGTTTTTCTCGATGATGTTCTTCAAGTGTATGGTATGGTAGCCTGGCTTTTGTTTTTGTAGTATTAATTGTTATTTTTTTATTATATTTTTTAAGAAAAAAATTAATCCGTAACTAAAAAAATGAGATTTTGTATGGGTGGCTCTCCGACTCAAACGGTCCGACTCAAATGACCCTCCTACGAAATGGCCCGACTCAAACGCCCAGACTCAAACAGCCCGACTCAAACGGCCCGACTCAAATGACCTGACCATTAAATGAACGGGTTTTTATTAGGGTTGCACGGGACCGGGATCCCGGCCGGGATTACTCCCGGAATCCCGGCTTTTTCGGATCCCCTCCCGGTCCCGTTCCCGGATTTTTGAAAATCGGAATCCCGTTCCCGGTCCTACCGGGACCAGGATTAACCGGGACTGAAATAAGCACTGGTAAGAATGGGGTCTGGGCAAGAAATTGTTGAGAAAAATTGGAGAAAAGGAAATTTATGAGGAAAAAAGTCATATTAAATATATGTTTTTGTTAATCTCCTGCGAAGATTTTGCGGTGAGGTGGTAGAACTACTGTTTCTCCATCTTTTTTGCTTGGGTTCAAATCCCCCCATGGCAGGGAATAAAAAAATATGTTTTCAATTGGTTTTCCAAATATCAGTTGGGCCAAGTTCAAAAATATGAAAATAAAGTGATCCCCCAATCTGTTATAATTCATAAATTGACATTTTTTTCTGACGATTTCTTTATAAAAATTGCGCTTTTTTAGTTCAAAATCTGTTATCAAAACACACCCAAACTTCCAAAAATTTTCCCGGCGGCGCCTATCGGCACAACCGGCCCCCTTTTACTGTCTTTTTTCATTTTTTGAGCAAAATTTTTCAAAAATTTTTAAAAATTCCAGTCCCGGTCAGTCCCGTTTCCCGGTCCCGGTCCCGGGTCAAAATCACGGTCCCGGTCTGTTCCCGGGTTTTCTAGTCCCGGCCTTTCCCGGTCCCGTTTTTTGTCAAAAATCCCGGTCCCGTGCAACCCTAGTTTTTATCAAAATGTATTCAAAAATATTTCTACCCCTATTATGAGAAATTCAAAAAGAAAGAAGGCTTTAGGAATTCGGTTGGACAAACGAATTGATTAAAAAAAATGACTAAACCCCAACTATTCCCTTCAAGTATATGGCACCACGGACAAACGCGCACTAATTATTAGGGCTAGTACTTTTAGGCACAAAAAATCCCCAAAAAGGCGCCTAAAAAAGGCACAAAAAATAGTAAAAAAGGCATGAAAAAGGCAACGAAATGGCAAAAAAAAAATTGGAAAAAGGCAGCATTAAAATTTTTTTATTAAATATTATCAAGCATGAAAAATGATAATTTTTCGCTGTTTCAGTTACGTCGGGATTTTCAAGATTTCCGATGTAAAACTCATTCAATTAAATTTTTCGAATTTTTTTTATTGATTCATATTTGGCAAAGAAATTCGAACTTTAGGTAGTGATTTGTTTATAAAAATTCCAAGTTTTAGGGGTTGCTTTTTAGAAAAATTTAAGTCGATCCTTAGGAGTCTATTTTTCAATTTTCTGGAGAAATTTTTAAAATTCTTATAAAAGTCAACATAGAACTTCAAACCAAGTTAAAAATGTTTTTTTTTCTTGCATATTAGCTCATCCGAAGTCAACAGAAAAAAAGGCATTTGCCTAAAAGTGCCAGCCCCACTAATTATATATTAGATTCCTGGAAAAGTTGGTTGTCTTTTTTTGAACGATTAACTCTGATATGATAAGTTGATAAGTAAGATAAACGAAATTTCAGTTTAGCAGATTACATTGGTAATGAACTTGTTCTATTTTTCAAATCGTTGGCTCATTTCCCTCTTTTTTTCGCTCCTTCCCACGAATTTTGCAATTGATTAAAATAAGTTTCCATTTCGGCTTTTTCTCCTGACATTCGACTCTTTTCGGCATTTTGTCCTGATATTGGACTGCTTTCGGCGATTTTCAATGGCAAAGGAATTTCTATCGGCCCCGTTCTGTTGTCACGGCAAACTAAGCTTCTCATTTGCAACGCAAATATTCGAACTTTTAGGTTCAGAATTGTGTGATAACTGAACAATAATAAAAGATGAATTGTTCTATTTAATAATTTAAAAACCATTAAAAATGATTAATTGATTTTATTAATTAATAATTTAAAAATATTGATAAATATCCCGTTATTTTGACCAAATCATTGTAATTGGCAGCATAAAATTTTTAATTGTGTGCACAAGGAATGCAATTTGAAAGAACAATGCCAATTGTTGCTCGTTGAAAATTTGGAAATAGTCATGCGAAAACAAAATGAAGGACAGCAAAAAGCCGACGAAATGGCAAATGAAATTGGGCGCCAATTGGCGCGCCGTCCGAATATTTTCAATTAGCTTAAAAAATAATTAGAATTATTATTTGAATTTAATATTTTTAAATAGCTGAGAGTCGTGGACAATTTTTTGTAACTTTATATTATTTTAAATTTTAATGTCCCCAATAGTAAACCGAAAAAATAAGATGGAAACAATTTACTTGATAACGGACAGTCAGTCGATTTGAATTGCCAATTGTTTCCCCGTGCCGATGCACAAACAATTTTTTGTTGAAATTTAAAATGAAAATAATACCCTATAAATTACAGTTTTTTAAAGAAAACAAAAATTTTTCTCACAAAAATTTCCACAAAACTTGCGACCATCAAAATAAAGTAAATGCCGAAAATGTAATGCGAAGTTACGACAAGAGAATTGTAAGAAAACAATTGGGTATAACAAATGGCAGAACATAAAGTGATCTTTAAAATTAGCGCAAAATTAATTCATAATTCAAATTTACAGTTTAAATATGTAATAACGATATAATATTTAAAAGAATATATGGAATATTTTGTTTAAATATCTGTTAAATGTTACGGTAATGAAAAGCCAAGCAAAAGTGAAGCCCCAACCCTTAATTGTTTCATATTTTGTGACCAAAACGGTGGCCATAATTCGCTCGAACATCATAACATGGCCGATAATGTCACAGAAAATGACCAGCCAAAGGCCTGAAAAAGCAGAAAAATCATGCTTTAAAAAATAGGTAAATTTCGAAAATCCATAATATACAAATACCCGCAACAACAACAGCACTTGTCGGATACCAAAAAATGTCGTGGTAAACGAAAAAATTGCCGACCAAATGGTAAATTCGGAGAAAAGTGTACAAAAATATTATTAACAATTGGAAAATTAAAATAATTTTTAGATTTTTGTGAATAAGCGAAGTTTTGAAGAGCATCAAAAAACAGCCGAAAAGCAGCGGAAGGGCCGGAAGACAAAGGGAAAGGTCGAAAAAGCCCAAAACGGAACAGAAAGTGACCAGCGAAGAATGGTTGGACAAAGCGGAAAAGGGACTGAGAGAAGCGTCGGAAGAGGAAGAAGAAGAGGAGGAAGAGGAGGAGGAAGAGGACATTGAAAATGACGAAAATGTTTAAAATGAAGCGAAATATATATGGGAGGACATTAGACGTCAAGTTTGACGAATTGAAACATCGAATGCCTTCGTAAATTGAGCGGCCGGGCCTATAATTGTCAGCTTTTTATATGACTATTTATGCACATCAGCAGCAGAAGAGTCTCATGAAAAAATAGAAGGACGAGCAATAAGCGAAAAAATGGAATTTGCGCGAAATCTTTGCTCCCAGGGCACCAATTAGAAGAAAAGTTATTAAATAATTTTGATATAGAAAAAGAAATGCCGATTTGCGTCGTGGCCTTTTGCGCTAAGTATTTGCGCCAATCAACATTTGCGCCGGGGACTTTTGCGCCGCTCACCCAAAATTGTTATGTTTTTTAAAATTAATTTTGATAAAATTTTTTAAACTGCCAGTACCCCCCCCCCCCTCCCCCCGCCCCACCGGTTATATTATATAATTAAGATTTTCCAAAAGGCTGTGAGCGGCACAAAATTCGCATCACAAAAGCAATATTTTTTTTGCTGAAATGAAGCTATTAGAGTAATTGTTATTAGGACAAAATAATGAACGATTAATTGGAAAGCCATTGGTCGATGATTTTTAACTGTATTTAAAGGGAAAACTGATGCTAATAGCATTCGAAAGTGATAATAAAGGAAATTAAAATTTGTCATTAATTTTAGAACCAAAAAATTGTGACTTTACTAATTATGCCATCAAAAAAGTAAGAAGCAATAAAATTGAACAACCCTCAGTGTTTTTATGTTTCGAAATAAATTTTGGTATTTAAAAAAATTAAAACATTTAATAATTAAACAATGGCTGTCATTTGTCATCCATTTTTTTGAAGTCAATTGGCAGTTTGCAATAGGTCAATGCTAAAAGAAAATTTAATATATTAAATTACCATTTTCATCAATATATTTATTGTTAATTTACGCTGTTTGGAGTTTGTTCGCCTCAGTGAAGAATGACCGTACCCAAAAAGTGTCCACCGTCGACGACGGATCAGCAGAAATGTCACGGTAAATTGGTGGTAAATTGAAACTCAAATTCGCATTTCGATATTCCTTATTGATTATTAAGCCGACAAGCCATAAGCGACAAAAAGCAGATTTACTTAAATTTATTTTTATTAATATTTATTTTAATGTTTTTTTTTGGTCGGAGATAATTTGAGGATTCATTTATGAAAGAAAATCAGTCCATTTTTGCTTTTGCAAATCCCTTTTTGTTTTCTCTTTTGCTTGCTCTTCGTCCCTTACTTGCTCATTTTGCATGCCATTGTCTCCTCCGATTGTTCTATTACGTTGTACTGCTCCAATTTCTCGGCCACTTTTTCTTCCTGTGCCCATGCCATTAAATTTTGACGTATTTTTGTGCGCTGAATGGCACAATTTTCAGAATACAATTCCGATTTAAGTGCGGAACATAAAATAATTGCGTAATGATCAAAATGTTCCTTATATTTCACTTCTTCAAAAACACTTTCCCATTTGCTGATATTTTCAGATAATTTTTCATTTGCTAATTTTGACATTAATTAATTAATTTTTTATTTTCAAATATTAATTTAATTTTAATAAATATAAATTTTTACCAATTTTAATTTCGTCAATCATTTTCTTGACAGTGAATTTATTCACATTAAATGCCGCATTTTGTTCAGGAAATTTTGGAGTTATCACATTCATTTGCGAATTTGCAAATATTGGAGGCCAAAAGCGTACGAATTTGTTCATTGTAATGGGCGTTAATTTGTCCAAAATGACCGGGGCACGACGGGGCCAATCCCTAAGAAATTGGTAAAAAATAAAATAAACAAACATCCATTTTTAAACATTGGTATACGCTATTTGTCCAAAAACCATCCCCCCCCCCGCCGGTGTTTTGCTTTTGCATTTGGCCAATGTTTTGGCCTTTACTTAGCAAAGTTTAAAAATGACCAATTTTCAAATTTACAAAAAAAAATTACCAATTGGAATAAATTGAGAAAAATTGTTGCAACAAAAATGACAAAGGCGCAAGCGGAAAAAGTGCACAAATTTTTGTTGCCATAATCGCCAAAGTCGCCCCATTAAAATAGCCAAAAATGCCGGAATAAATTATACGATCTGAAGAGGAAAAAAACAAATTTTATTCATTTTATAATTAATTAAGCTGCATTTTAAGACCAAATTCACTTTTTGCCCAAATTTTGACCATTTTCAGTAGCGAAGTGCACACCTTTTTGTTCGGAAAAAGAGACATTTGGAATTTGCCGGATAAATAACCTGTTGAAAATTTTCCTAATTAATTAGTTAATAATTAAAAAGTGACTAATTGACATTTTAATTTATTATTTTTTACTTGCTAATGAAAAAACGCCCGATTCGTAAGTCATTTGCCGAATCAGCTGGTCATCTTCAAGCTGTAGTTTCTTCTGCATTAAATACTCCTTCGGCACGGGCACTAATGACAGGTCAATTTCAATGGTCGAATGTTCAATTCTGAACATTTTGATCTTTCCCGATATCCAATGAATGGCATTTATGCCGAACAAATTCTAAAAAAAAAAATCCAATTTGAAATAATTCAGGAAACTTTTGTTTTAAATATGTTAGAGAATGACTTTTTTAAGGAAAGTGAACAAATTGTCGTCACTTTGGCCATGGAATTGGTCTACTCCAATTTCGTCGTTTATGACACAAAGCAAATCCAAATCGGACCAGTCCATTTGGGCACTGAACATTTGGGATCCAATTGACAGTAAACGCGGCTCTCAAATGGGAACAAATGCATTTTTTAAATGATTTAATTGAATAAAAACTCAACTGATTGCTGTAAATTGCTGTGCCCACTTTTCAATAACTGAACTAATGTTTTTTTGAAGCAATAAAATTTTCGTTTTTTTCGCTTCATTTAATTCGAATTTCGAAGTAAAAAGGGCCATCTGTTGAAATGGCAAATGAATGGAAATGATTGTCTTTTTTTGGTGATACCTTTTCCGAAATTTGCATTTCAATTGTCCGATTTTTCTGATTGGTTCGTATCAAATTGTATTGGCACTCGTAGGAAAGGGACGGCACATTGACGCTTAAATCTGCAAAAAAATGACTGTAAAGAATTTAACATAATTTATTGAACCCAATTCTCGCATTTCGAGCACTTTTCCCAACAAGTTCACATGTTCATACTCATTGTCAAGATAGTCACAGCAATTTTCGTTTGACGAATAATTTTCCCAATTTTGGTATTTTGACAATTTTAAATTAAAAATTGTTTCAAAATTAAAAATTCCTTTTGCCATAAGTGAAGAGAATACGGAATCTTCTAATTGGGTCAAAACAATGCTTAATTCATCGACATTTAAAGTGCCAAATTGGGTGACCTCCAAATTTTTCTTTTTTTCTTTTGAAATTTCGTTTTTTAGTTTCACAAATTTTCTTTCATCAATTTTTTCAACCATTTTTTCCAACAAATTATTTTTGGATGCGCTTAACAGTGTTTAATTCATTTAAAACGATAATAAACTTCAATATCCTTTAAAATACATTTTAATAATTCAAATCCAACTAATTTTTATTTAATTAAATAATTATTTATTTTTTCATTTACTCAAATGCAAATTTGTCAATTTCTTCGTGCAAAAAATATAATTTTTCTTTTAAAAATTCCAATTCTTCAATTTTGAGGTGCTTAATAAGAATGAAATTATTCCATTTTTGTTCAAATGTCTCCAATATTTCTCCTCCTCTTCCGTCCTTTTTTGTCCCTTTTTGGTCCCATCCTTTTCTAATGAATTTTAATTTCACTTCGATCGCTCGCACAAATAAAAAAACGTTTTTCACCAGCTCAATGTGCTCGTCATTCAGTTTCTTCAGTAAAACATTTTCAAAAACATCTTTCACCACCAAATCGTCCATTAAATCTAATTTAAATAATATGTAAATTAATTTATTCATTTAAAGAAATTAAAATTTGCCTGCCAATTTTCCAATTCCAATTTCTGCCAATGTTTTTGCGGGATTTTCCCCATTACTTTCAACACCAATAATGTTCATGGGTTCTCCATTTTCAAACTCATTTTTCAAATGAATTGCTTTCTTTTTCGTCTTTTTTGGCGTTTCCTCTCCCAACTTTTCTTTTTCCTCCGTTTTTTCTCTTTTCTCCCCCCATTTTTTCCTTTCTGTTTTCTCTTTTTCCTTTTCCTTCCCATTTTTCACTCCTTTTTTCACTTTTTCTTTATCTTTTGCCTTTTTACTTTGACTTTGTCTTATCCATTCGTTATTTTCCGTGTACAATTCCATTAATTCGTCGTCCATTTCCGATTTTCTTCCGTTTATTTCCATTATTTCTTTCTTTATTTTTTGCTCTTCTTCAGTCTTTTTCTCCATTTTTTCTCTTTTATTTTTCAATTTTTCCTTTATTTTTTCTCTCCCTTTTTCGCTTTTTTCCTTTTCATTTTTTGATTTTTTTATTAAATTTTCTTCCAAATTATTTTTCATTTTTCCACTCATTTCATTTTCTTCCTCCAATTTGTCCTCCGGGTCTTCAAATATTTCGTCTTCACTTTCCGACGATTCGACAAAATTTTCACTGCCCGAAAAATATTTGTCTTGCTGAAAAATGTAATGTTTTCCTTTAAAATTTCATTTTTTATTCTTAAATTACCTCATCCAAAAGTTTCTCCAACTTTTTTGTCCTCGTCGTGTCAATGAAAGTGTGCCATAAATTCCCTAAAAAAGTAAATATTTAAATGGGAATTTAATGAGGGGGGGAGGACAGTGAGTAATGGATGGCATTTATACAATATTATCACCCAAATGGGACACCAAAAGGCATTTATTTCATTTTTTAATAGGATGTATGTCACAAAATTTGGCTGAATCCCGACAAAAAACCCAATTTGTCAATCAGTGAGTTGCCGACTGTTTTCGTCCTAAACTCACTGTTTTGTGCCAATATTCCTCCAAATTCGTCCCATTTGTCCACCAATTTGGCCATTTTGTTAAAATGCATTTCGTACAACATTTGGTCTTCTTTTTTTCTGTTTTTCAATTTTCTTCCCATGCAAATGATAAATTTGCCAATTATTTCCTTCTCAAAATCCTCCAATTCCTTCGACTTCAGTCGCCTCCCCTTTTTGTGCTGTTCGACCGCTTCTTCGGTGCACACTCTGAGCACATGGTAAATGGAGGTGTCCTTGGGTCCGTTCTCCCACAAAAACATTTCACCCTTAAGCAAATTCATTCATTTATTAATTTAAGGGTCAATTCGTTAGTTCATTAATTAGGAATTTGGTTAAATAGTGGGCTGGGTGTCGATTCGTTCGTTAATTACTTATTTGCTTCATTAATTAGAGATGCCCCTGATCTTTCGTTAATTAATTAATTTTGTAATTTTGCACCTCCGCTTCTTCTTCTTTCAATTTAAACTGCATCGTCCCCCTCACTTCTGTTTAGCATTGCATTAACTAGCCTCACATTCCCCTTACTTTTCATCATCAAAACCTCTAATTTTTCTCTGAGTTTTTTCTCCTCCTTCCAAAACATTTCTCCTTGAATTTCCCAATATGCCTCCAAATAGCTCAAAAATGTCGACTGACTTCCCACGTTGGATTTATCTGTTAATTAATATATCAATTATTTTATTCATTATTTATTTATTTTTTATTAATTTATTTACCCCTTTCATTTTTGAAAAATTTGTCTTTCCATTCCTTGTACAAATTGAATTCTAACACCATTTTGCTTCTCCATTTGCCCAGTTGTGTACTATTTGCGAAAAATTCTCTGTAAGCCAAAGCAAATAAACAGACGACGGGAAAAGAAATTGAATAACCTAAAAAAGATACATCAAAAAGTTAGAAAATGAAACGAAATTGCTATATTTAAACAAAAGAAGGCTTAATTAAATGGTTTGGCCGCAAAAAAGCTAATTTTGGTTGGTCATTCATTCATTGGGGTCGAAAAACGGTTAATCATTCGAATGAAAGAAAGGGATATTATATCATCCATTTGTTAGTCTCAAATTCCGAAAAGTGGTAAGTCAAAGCTAAAGAGTTAAAAGAATGGAAATGCTAAATTGAAGTCCAAACGTAGGCTAGACTTAAGCTAGCTTAGCCCTTAGTGTTCATTTTGTTAAAATAAGTGCCAATTTGGCCTTTTCTGTGCCATTCGCCACTCGCAATTTTTATTCTTCATTCGACACTCATCCGACTGTGGTAGGTTTTCTTACACAAATTCTTTGCTTATCAAATATATTTGCCCTGTGCTATTTTTGTTTTTGTGCTCACAAAGTGTTGCCAATTCCGTCATTTGTTGATTTTCGCAAATCAATGCTGCCCTCGCACTTCCGAAAAGGTCAATAAATGCCATTTGCACTTCTCGCAATCCTTCGCGGCTTTTATTTGCCGATAAATCGCTTAAAAAAAATAAAAAATTTTCAACTAAATTTATTTTTACTTGAAATATTTGAGCAATTTTGGTCTTTGGCGCAAAAAATGGAGAAAATCGCTCAAAAGCATTTCTTTAATTTGCTCAGAAAATTCGTTGATAATTTCCTTGGCCCTCTGCTCATCTTCGCATTCGGTGCGCTCAAAAATCCTTTCAGTTCCGCTGTATGGCCTATTTTCACATTTTAAAACCACCATAATTTCCATTTTACTGCGCAACAAACTGCACATTGAATATTCGGTGATTCCGTAACGGGAAAACAACACTTGGAGCCTAAAAGAGCACAAATTGGCAAATGCCACTAATTACAGTTTTTGCCATTTTTTTATAAATTGTGACCTTATTAAATTGCTTTTGTGATTTTGATAAAATTGCTGCACCACTCCTTTCGGCATTACTTTGTTTTTCAACCATTTCCTTTTTTGGTCCAATTTATATCGCAGCATATAAATGTGCGTATAAATTTCAATTTTCATTTTTAATTTTTGCCGAATTGTTTTGTTTTGGGCCGTAAAATATGACCAATAGAATTCGTCCAGTAAAATGTTCCGCGCTTTGCCATAAGGGCAATACCGAAATTGGTATTCGCAGAAGTTCAGGTAAAAGGCTAAAGGGGTGGAGGGGGGGGGGGGAATTAATTAACTGAAATTATTGGCCCGGGGGACTAATTTAACATTGGTAGGTAATTAATTTCGGGCAGGGCTGGGCAAACTGAAAGAAATGCCCGAACCCGAAACTTGAAACGACAGAAATTTCGAAACTGAAAAAATTTTAAAATTTTCCTGAACTTACCAAAGTAAATCCATTTTTTTTGTCAATATATGAATAAAATGAGCAACATTATATTTATATGCAAAATGAGGGAATTTTTATGTTGAAAAATCAATCCTTTCAACAAATTTTTCTATTTTTTTAGGTGCTTCATGTCCAAGTATAAGTAGAAATGGGCTTAGATTTTAATGAGATATTTTACACAAAAAGACTGCACATCTTTTTTGTTTAATGGGGCGCGGGTGGAGAAATTTGTGGTAATTAAAAAAACATTAGGGAATAGCTCATATACCGCATTTCAGCCCGAGCCTTGTATTTTTCAACCCCCCCCCCCCAAAAAAAAGGATCTTCTATTTAAGGGAAGTCTTTTATTTTTCAATCCTATTTTTTCAAAGTTTTTAAAGCTTTTTTAAAATTATTATTTATGACTGATTTGTCCGTCCGTTCCCCGAAGACCCGTGGTCGGTTTATTGTGAAAACGTACAATTAATTGAATTTTCGCCAGGAAATGCATTTGCCGTTGAGAAGATAAAGGGAAAAAGGAAAGTAAAAACAATTAGTGGAGGCATTTGAGAAGAAAGTAATTTTATAAAAAATATAATTTAAAATTTATTAATTTCTGAAAATAAGAAAGAAAAATATTAGCCTTTGTTCAATTTAAAAATATTTTGTGAAGTAATAATGGTGGGCGGATGACGAAGGGTAAGGAAGGGGGAGGGGAGGGGGGAGGGGAGGGGAGGGGAGGAGGATGATTGAGGGGTAATGATCAATGATGACGGGGGATGGCACTGCGAATGCGAAGCAGTGCCAAACGACGAGAAATGTTTAAATCGATGGCTTAAGGCGCTGGCAGGACGGAAATTGGGAACCAATTTTTGTTAATGAGCGATTGCTCTGAAATTCTAACAAACACCATTGGTTTGTCGAATAAGCGTTGACATGGAAATGGAACAAATAAGCCCATTCATTCATTCTATAAATTATTATTATTATTTATTGTCAATTAATTTTTAGGAATTGGCAAAAAAATTTTAATTTCAAATTTTATTAAAAAAAGAAACAATGATTAACGGACGGCACCCTATTCGTGTTGGACGAGTTCGTACTGCCCCGATTCGTACTATTGACGTTTTATAAGTATAAGGACTGTCTAACCTACCGCTGTCTTCGCTCCAACACAAAAAAGCACGAATCGTGGCACTACGAATGCGCCGAGTACGAATAGGGGTTTTACCGAATGAACATGGGTTTGAATTATCCATTAAAAAACAAAATCGAGAACAAAAAGAACTGACAAAGCCACCGGAACCGCCACCTTGGGCGTTTCATAAATTCGATGCGGAGTCATTTGATAGACCTAAGCTTTCTATTAGCCTATAAAATTTCAGAAAATTCAATTTAATTTCAAAAAAGTTATGGCAAAAATGTTAGAAAAAAAATTTGGTTTTTTTGAGTTCTTTTGGCCATTTGAAATTAAAAGAAATTTTCTGAAATTTTACAAGGCAAAACGAGAAAAAAATTGTGACGAATTCAATTTGATTTTGAATTTTTTTAATTAAACTCTTTTAAAAGAAATTTTGTTTATTTCCATTACAATTGGCAAATGAAAGAGAAAAAGAGGAAATTGTGCTCAATTCTTTCGATCATTTGCTAACTGTGGGCACACTTTGACTTGTTGCACTGTGAAAGTGTTCATTTGTATAACTTTTGGTGGTGTTGGCTTGTGGAAATATTTGAAGAAAAAAGGAAACACTGATTGAAATGCCTGACGATATTCGGTGCTAAAATAAGCCCAAAGAAAATGAAAAATTAAATTTATTAATTTTTTATTAATTTTTAAACCTAAGAAAACAAAAAATTGCGCATCTAATTTTTATAATTTCTCACCTCGTAAAGTACAGAATGGGCCCGTTCGATGCGGCACTGACATTCAGCGGAATGCCGGTGATCACTTGCCAAAACCACGCGGTGATCGGCGACCGAATGGAGGGGCGGAAAAGTACCACGTAACCCGTGTTGATGAAGTAGCCGCCCATGTTGACGGCAACTGATCGCAAAAAGGGAGCGCAAAATGCGGCGATTGGTCGACGCGGAAAGATTCGATTGGGCGGAGGACAAAGCTGAAAATAAATTAAAAAAGAGGGAAATATTCAAAAAATAAAAATGCCATAAAACAGATCACCCGTTTTGACTTTGACGGTTATTCCGATGATCACATAAACAGCAGTGGTCACCAAATTTATGTACAAATTGGAGGGGGCAAAAAAGTCGACGGACGGACCCTAAAAATTGCATTTTATTAGCCAATGGCCTTTCTTTTTTTTGAAGTGATGCGATGTGAAAATTTCAAAATAAAACATTTAGTGCCAAAAAAAGATTAGATGTCAAAAATAAGAATATTATTCAAAGCAATCAAAAGCTTTAAATTGTATTTTTATTCTGTTGTGAATGGGCTGTACAAATCCCTGTTTTTTGTGGTTAGCATTTGCTTTTTCACCTGCACAATGTCCACAATGCATCCGGTGATCATCAGCCCTTTGAGCTGTTCAGCGGTCAAATACAAAGTGTAAAGCAACACAACGCAGAACAAAAGGCAAACAAATGTTATGGTGGCCAAATAAATGCGCAAATTCATTTGGGAATGCCTTTCCATTAAAATGGTTTTAAAAGATGAATTCTTTATTTATTTGCACTTACATTTCCATAAAAAGCACACAAATTAGTCGGTCAAGCCCAGTGAAAAACATTGAAATGGCAATGCCACCTTAAAATGGATAATCCTTTTTTGTTGCGGCTTTTGCCATGCCCATGTTCGCCTCACCCATTCCGAAGACGGAAAGTGCCGAAATCATTGCGGCCGTTTGGTACTCGACGAAGTTTAAGCCCGAAAAAGCGACAAATACAAACAGAAAATGGCAATGTTGGTGAAGCAACTCGAAGAAGGAGCAAAGTGCCAACAGAAAATTGGCGGAGCCATTTAAAGACCCAAAGGGAATTTAAAAACAAATTAAAAAATGGGGGGGGGGGGAGACGAACTTTGAACGAAAAGTCACAAAAATAACGCAAAAGTTAAAAAGCATTCCAAAAGCAGCGACAATGCCCAAGGGGAGGGCACAGCCGATGAGCAGCCAACTCGGATGCGCATCTTTGAACTCCGCATAAAGCTGAAGGTATTCATCATTTACTGCTTATGGATTAGTATGAAAAATATAATTTTTAATTTAAAGTCATAAAATTTCTATTTTATTATTTCATGTCCGAAAATTTCAAAACTTTTTTTTTACCATACTAATCCTTACCGAATTATTAGTGTTCGGGTCGAAAGCCATTCAACTTTTTCGATTGTTTAATAAAATGACTCTGATTTTCTGAAAATACTGTTGACAATTTAAAAAGGCCAACCTTTGGTATAATTAATTTACTAAACATACCAAATAATATGGACTTTATTATATTACAATGAATATTCTCGAGTTCATGAAAACCTTTAATTAATTGAAATTACGCTTAGGTCAAAGGGGCCGATGCACAAAAAAAGGTAAATTCAATTGGCCAATTTGACGGACAAAAAATAATGGTCAATTAGGTGGTGCAATTCAATTAGTTCATTGGTTATTCGTTTTATAAGTGAGGCAAAAACGAAAGAGGGCAAAAAAAGTGCATTTTGCAAAATGATGTGACCCTTAAAATGGGACAAATTCCCCCAAAATGGGCTAAAATAAATCCATGATATTGTATAATTTCAACTAAATATTAATATAATTACCATATATGCATGGCATGTCCCTTCATATTGTGCCCGTCAAATAAAGATGCGAATATGCTGGGCTAGGCAAAGTTTTATTTAAAAAAAACAAAGGGCAACAAATTTTTAATATTCAGCGAATGAAAGACATGCACCAGGCATTTTATGCGATAGTTCAAAGGCTCTAAGTTAGGCGTAAGCCGAGTAAGAAAAAGACGACTTGAAGTTTGGGCACCACAAAGCCATTTTTAAAAAGTGGAATTAAAGTATAAAAAAATATGGCAAGGCAACCAAAAAAAAAAGGCACCAAAAATCGCGAAAAAAACCCCTATAATAGGCACCAAAAATGATGGCAAAAAGACATGTAAAGGCACAAAAGCCTAAAAATAAAAAATATATAAATCCCTTCTCAAATATGCATTAAAACCGGAAAATAGCAAATAGGCCATAAATATGTACTAATGTAAATCTACCAAAAATTTAATTAAAATAAATAGTTTCGGTCTGATGCTGGTATTAACAATGCTAAAGATAAAAATCCGCAGCTATAAGGCTATACCGCTAGGGTATCTGCAGCTAAAATCCGCATTATTTTCTTTAACCTTTTGGGTCGCTGATGTAATAATGATTTTGTAGCCCAAGACAACGAAACATTCTCTTTTTACTATTTTGCTAATCACTTGACATTTATCAAAAACAATTCTTAATAAAAAAATGTCTGTCAGTGAAATGCCATCGTTTCGTTTCATTCTTCTTCTGATTCCTTTTTTCCATTTTTAAGTTAATTTTGTCATCCTTTCCATTTGTCTTCCCAATTGTCTCTGCTCTTTCTCCAATGATTCGTCCTCCTTTTCCATTGGCCTTTTATTTGCCCTTCTCATTTTTTTAAATGCTAAATTGGGTATATTCAAAAGTTGTTTTAAATTTATCTTAATTACGTACTTATCAAATGCAGACGATTTCGTAAGTCAATTAAAAACTAAATTTACATTTTGACCCTCTAAATTTGCTAATAAATCCGAATTGTGATGCTCAAAAGGACGAAAAATAGTAAAATTGAAATCGGCTGCCTCTCTCTTTCTCTCACTTACCGTTCACAAATTCTTCCTTTATTTTTTTTGCCCCATTGGCATCGATTCGATTGGCCACATTTTGCTCGGGAAATATTGGCGAAATGATTGGCATTTGCAGCCAATTTTGTTCTATGCAATTGGTATTCTTTTGCTGCTTTTTGTCAAACCATTCTCTCCCCGGTGACCAACTCAAAGGTTCCCCTTTCTTTGTGTTGTCAATTTTAGCCAATTGCAATGGAAAAGGCCAATTCCTAAAAATTATTTTTGGGGGTTTAGAAAAATAAAATTAATCAATTCAAAATTACCAAATTGAGTAGATGAAAAAGAACTTTTCAACCAAAAATGCCACTGAAACATCACCCGGGAACAGCAAAAACACTTTCGTAAGCATAATAAGCAGAATTTGCGAATTCAAATAGGCCAAAATGATAGTCGAAAATCTGTTTTTCTTTGAAAAAATAAATTTTATTTTTGCATTAATTTATTTTTTACTTTTTGCCCAAATTTCCAAATAAGCATAAGCTGTTCTGAAATTTCTAAGTGTTCTTTGATTTATCTTTTCTTTGTCCTCATAAATTCTGCTCAATTCATTTTTTGTCAGCAAAAGTTCCACCATTTTCAAATGGGTGCCGTGATCTTTAATCATTTGATTTTTAATTAGTTATTCATGTTTTATTTTCCAATTTTTATTTTTTTATTTCCCCCAATATTTCTTACCCCTTAAAACTTCCATCATTTTTTTCAATTTCTTAATTTTCTGTCCATTTTTATAGGCCTTCGCTTTGGCACTTTCGTTTGATCCATTCAAATCGGTCTCTTCTCCTCTTTTGGTCAATTCTTCACCATTGTTTAATTGTTCAATTTTGTCCAATTTTCTCATAATCTCCTCGTCGTCCTCCTCCCCCTCTAAATTTATTAAATAAATTTCATTTTATTTTAATTTTATCTTTTTAAAATTGCCCGTCATGAACAGCTCTTCCGTCAATTCCTTCTGCAGCCGTCCCCTTTTCTCCGCTTCAAATTCGCAATAATCCGAATAATTTTCGGTGATTATTTCACGCAAATCGTCGCCAAAATTTCTTAAAAGTGTTTGAATTTGTTGCGCCATATAATTTCCTCTCGGAACAAAAGGCAATTCGTGCAGAACGGCAAATTGAACCGTAAAACGAACGCCCATAAAATGGACCATTAATTTTGGGACAGTGCCGTCGGATTGAATTTGCACAAATTGCACCCTCAGGTCCTATAATGAAAGCACACAATTAGCCATTTAAGACAACAATTAACAAATAATTAGTTAAGGAAAATATTTGCCCTGCAAAGGACGCAAAAAAGTGAAAAATCCTTGCACAATTGCCGTTCCTTTAAATTGCAGTGATAAAAGCTGTCAATTTTTGTGGTCACTTTGAACCCGTCGGGGACCATGCAAATTGTGTTCAGCGATTCGCTGTTTCCGTTTAGCAAAAATGAAACGGGCATTTGAAAACGAACTTCATCAGACTGCAGCAAAAAATTTAATCATTAAAAAATTATTTAAATTATTTTTGCTTTTTAAATTTAATCTCAAAGATTAATTAAAGATATACCCAATGTGCAAAGATGTCCCGTAATTTGCTTATTACTTCCAATATGTTGTCTTCTAAGCGTTCATTCCTTTTGCAACATTTTCTTATCTAATTTATTTTTTATTAAAATATTAAAGTATTATTTATTTTATTTTTTCTCTTTTTTTACCTCATTAGAGCAGCGCGTGTTTTTGTCCATTATTTCTCCAAATTCAATTTCTTGCCATCCATCCGAAATCAAATACAATAAATTGCCAATACTTTTGGCATTTTTTGGCTTTGCATCAAAAGATTGCACCAGAAATTCGTCTGATTGGTACGCTTCAATCAGTTCCTTATCTGTCCAAAAATTGCAATAATTAAAATAAATGCCTTGAGCTTTATTTTTTAAGTATTTAATAAACAATTAATTTGGACCTAATTTCCTTTGCGTGTCCAATTTTTGGTATTTTTGCAAAAATATGGCCAAATTTTCCAGAGTTTGTTCCGCCATTTCGGCATTTCCCTCTGTGTTCTTTGGCCAGAAAAGGGCATTTGCAATGGCAATTGTTTGCCTTTCAAAAAGTTGGTTCCATTTTTTAGTGCCAAAATACTCAATAATAAAGTTGGAAAATTTTTGGAAAAGCAACTGTTGCCTGACTATTTGCTCCTCATCTGTGGCTATTCTGCTGCTTATTTCGAATTTGTCCATTTTTGCCACAATTCGTTTTAACAATGCAAAAAGATGGCCCACCAATTTTTCGGCATTTCCAACTTTTGACAATTCAATTGTTTTTATTTCGTCCCATTCCTTTTCATTCTGATCAATGTTAATTTCAGGAAGAATTTCCCTCAAATGCTTTATCAGATTAATACGATTAAAAATTTCGTTCGCATAAATGCCAAAATGAAGCAATTGGAGAGACGCACAACAAATTGGAGGAGCATTGTCTAATAAGTCAATGAGTGTTTACATTAATTTTAAACCGAAGCAATTAGTTAATTAATCAGGTAATTAGGCCTTCAAAATGAAAAGAAGAATTTCCTATCGAAGAAACCTGTTTCTTTCAACAGAACCATTTCAATGAACTGTACAAAATGCGCCGCCAAATTACTGTTCTTCTCAAAAGTGCTCAATTTTATCCCGGCAAAATTTCCCCGACAATTTTCGGTCTTTTCGAAAATTTCCTCAAAAAGTAAATTCGGGTTTTCTTTCGACCTTTCTGAATTGGTTTTTTCACTTTTTATATTTTCCTCTTTTTCCTTGTAAATTTGTTGTTCTTTTTTCTCTTTTGCTTCGACTCCTCCCCCGTTTTTGGTGAATTTTTCTCCAATAAATTGTCTTTTTCACTTTTTTTGTCTTTTTCCATTAAATTTTCTTCATTTTTTTCTAATAAATTTTCGTCGCCCTTTTCCCATTTGTTTTTGCCTTTCTTTTTCGCCTTTTGTTTTTTCTTCGTCCCTTTTCCCTTTTCCTGGGCCCCCGAATTGTCAAATTTGTCACTTTTTGTCGGCGAATTTGTTGAATCAAGTAATTTTAAATTGTCAAATAAATTTTCCGAAGCAATTCCCCTTGTTCTGTCCTCTTGGAATGTCCTTTGAATCTCTTCCCAATTTGCCTTTTCAATAACCAATTCCATCAGTGATTTTATGAAGACGGATTTTGACTTTGCCACCTCTTTTTGGACATTTAATAAATAATTATTTAATTTTGAAAAATGCCTCCCCCCTTTTTACCATTTTTTATTCTGTCCCCAAATTCTTTTTCCTCTCTGATCAGTTCGACGATGGCATTTTTGTGCAAATGGCCCACCCATTTTTTGAATTTGCTCTGTTCCTCCGTCTTCAGTTCGTTCTGCTGCTCTCCCTTCTCACAGAAAGTGAAGGCAATTGTTTCCCACTCATTTTCGGATGGCAAATTATTTTTGTTCATCTCCATGTACTGCTTCAACTTGTGGACGAATTTCCAAATGTCGTCACGGCTTTGCATCAGATGCTGTTGGTTAAAATCGAAAATGCTGTCGTAAATGTTGTCAAAGGTTATCTTTATCTGTGCCCAAGAAATTGTCGTGCGATTGTTGACAATTTTGTGCCGCGCCGTGCCAATTCTGTCCTCCACCCACTGAACGAACACCATCAGGTCCGCCTTTGTCAATTCGCCCATTTTGTTGGCATTTCTCTCCGTTTCATTGGCATTTTTATCGACGGTATTCAACAACAATTTTTCATAAAGCGATGCTAACAAATTGTTGTCTCCGAACACTAAAAAATTAAATTTTTTACTGAAGTCATAAAATAATATTAAAAAGGTGCAGTTTTTTTCCTATTGTTTACGAGCAGAATTCCGATTTTTGATTTTTTAATTCGATTTTGGCATTTCCTCCCGGATTCAGTAAATGCTCCGCCACTCACCGCTGAATTCCATGTCGAAACCGTACCACAAAGCCCCAAAATTTGCTGGAAAATAATTAATGCTAAATTAGGCAGTTGCATGAATTTGCCAATTATGAAATGAAATTTTTTTAAAGATTTCTAAGCGATGGAAACACAAAAAATCCATTGAAAAAAGCTTAAAGTTTTTAACTATTTTTTTTTGCCAAATATTAACAAATATAATTTGTGAGCCAATTTTTTTTTTATTATTGTGTTTAACAAGTTAGTAATATTTTCTCATTTTTTACCCCAAAGTAAAAAGAACGAAATAAAAACATAGGCTAAAATATGAACATTTCATGGAAAATAATTTTTAAGTTTCTATGATTCGACTCCTTAAATGGGGCGAGGAGCTCTGATGGTGCCTGATCGGCACCATCGGAAAAAATTTTTGAAAATTTATGGCCGCTTTCTCAACAGATTATGGACCTTCAAGAAGAAATACTTAAGTGCCAAAACCCCTATTCTTAGGGGTCTATTGTTCGAAATTTCGGCGTTTTACCCGAAACTCGAAATGCGAAATTCTAAACGCAAAAAACCCGGAATTTTTCGAAACGCGAAACGAAATTTCGCCCAGCCCTAATCATCGTCCTCCCCCCTTTTTTCCAATATTCTCTTTTTTTTGTTGCAATTTTTGGACCTCGTGCCGTCGTCTGTGCATTTGCTTTTTGTGCCATTGTCACTGCATTTGTTTTCTCGGCCATCACTTCTTCAACAGTTGTCATTTTCCATAGCCGTGTCATGGCCCCGGGAATGGCCATAATTTTACGCCGAATGCATTCTTTTTCTGGCTTTGGTTCCAAAATTCTGGTCAAAAATGGAAAATGAAGCCAATGGACAATTTCTCGCTGCTTTTTCATCGCATTTTTATAGTCATTTTCATTTTTGCAACCTAAAAAAAATAAACTTCATTTGAAATTCATTAAATTTGCCATTTATTTGAATATTAAGTTTCGTTTTTAAATATAACAAATTAAAAAACTCTTTCCTGGCTCCCATTTTTTGACATTGTCCACAGTAATTACGCTTGGAATTGCGAAAACTTCTGTCAAAAAAGTGTAAAATTCGATTAAAATGCACAAATTTTTGCGCCATATTTTTGGATTTTGTTCATTGAGTTGGCCATAAAATTGCGTTTTGATTTCCACAATTTTTCCCTTTAATTCGTTTCGCATTTTCGCATTTCCAATACGAACCAACGATACCTTCTCCATTTTGCTAATTTGGCACACCAAAAAAGGATTCGCAATGTGCGCCTCATAAAATTGGGCCCAAAGGGTGTGCGATTTGTGTGCCAATTTGGCCAAAACAAAGTAGGCATATTGGGAGGTGAGAAGAAAGCCTACGAAAAAGGGAAGAAAATTATTCAGGGAAGGGGCAAAAAATATAGAATCAAATCGACAAAAAAAGAAATAACAAATTGTTTAAATCTATTTAAATACAAAATTTAAAAAGCTTTTTAAACAATTAAAGCAGAAACGAAAAGTATTTAACAAAAAATGGATCGATATAATTTATTTGTTAGTTTTTTACATTAATCGCCTATTTAATTAAATTTGATGGCCACGTTCTTTCGTTCTTTGTTCTCGTTTAATTTCATTTATTCATGGACAACTTTTTATTGTAAGTCCACAAAATAAGTGGTTTCTGTTTCCCTTTTATTAACTTTTTTTTTTTTCATATTCTGATATTTATATAAATAGGAATAATTAAATTAAAAATAAATTCTTATCTTCCGGCATTGTTTCAATTTGTGGCTCAAAATGCCAATTTTTCTTCAGAGTTGGATTAGCAAACAAACAAACTATGTCGCCTTTCCCTTCCCCTCCCCCCGGATATGATTTTGCCATTTTCCTCCTCCCCTTTCCCCACCATAATTGAGTATTTCGGGGAATTTCGTCTGAATGGCATTGAATGCATCGCGCGAAATGGCCCAGCTGAGCCGCTGCTTTGCTTCGTTTCGGCCAATTTTGGCATCTCCGTAACAAAAAAGCCTTCGAAATTCGACAAATTTCGCAATCAATTTGCTAATTGCATAAAAATGGATCTGATCAATCCAAGTGGACATCCTTTTCACTTTTTCCACATATTTTGACGCGGATTTTTGGTCCGCACAATCCAAGTTGGTCCAACTGTCGTTATGCTCGTGGACAGCAGCAAAAAGGACACATTTCTAAGCCGAAATGTGTTTAAAATTAAAAAAAATATTTTGATTAATAAATTAGGGATGTAATAAGTTTATTTATGTATTTGTATTTAAAAAAATTATGTAAATCATGGATTTAAACTAGAAATGCGATTTCAATATTTTGAAAATATTCATTGGGACACAAAAAAGTACTTATTTGGCCTGAAAACAATTCAAAAAATACTCATTTTTAAAACATCAAAAAACAAAAGCATTTAATTAGTCATATTTCCGTTTGAAACAATCAAATTCATTAATTTTTGTCATTTCTATCAGATGAAAATTTTCAAAAACCACATTTTGAAAAAATTATTCCAATATTAAAAAATTCTTTATCCTTCATGAAAATTTTAAACTAATTTTTGGGCATATTTTTAAATTTAAAAAAATGGAATTGTCACATAAAATGACAAATTTATGAGGATTTTTTTTTTCAAAAATCATCGCATTAGAAAATTTGAATTTGCTTTGTAAACGGATTGTAATTGTAAAAAGAGTACTTTAACGAAAGTACATACGGATTTTCTAAAAAAATTATTGATTTTTAGTCTTTTTAAATAAATTTCAAAGTTTTCAAAAATTTTCCGGTAGCGAAATCAGCACCGCCGAAAGTCTTATACCGTAGATTTCCTCATATTATCTCAAAAATTCTTCAAAATTGACTATTTTTGAAAATACTCTGTTAAAAAATCGGCCACAATTTTCAAAAAGGTCCCCCGGCGGCGCCTATCGGCACCGCCGACCCTTCCTTTTTCGAAATTAAAAATCTTATGTCGCTTTGTTGAATAAAATGTTATTTAAAGCTTTGAAGGCGTATTTCAAAAAAATTCTCATTTTTGGCCCCAAAATTTTGTTTTTGATGTTATTTAGGAAAATTTCGATGGGAGCCCTGTTTTTTGTTTATTTTTAGCGCCAATTTAGAATTTATTAAGACTCAAATTAGGGGTTATTAAAAAAGATTGCGATTAGAATTTTCGGTTTTTTCGTTTTCGTTTTGGTTTTTGAAAGTTAATTTTTTCGTTTTCGTTTCGTGTTTCGTTCAGTATCAGATCGTGACCCACTCGGGGGCTTACATTTTTCCTTCTTTTACTATACGCAGTTTTTAAGGGCGTGCCTCCCTCCCCCCCCCCCCCTGTCCCAATGGTTACGCCGATTTTCAAAGCGATTTTAACAGAATTTTCTAAAATAAAGAAATTTTAAACAACTATTACCGGAAGGGGTGTTGATTCATTCGCTTCCATTATTCTGTTCATTTGAGCATTCCATTGGTCGTTTTCCCTCAGTTCTTCGTCCCCCACAAGTGCCAATGCCAATCTGTGAAGGGCACACAATGTTTTGTTGTCCTCGTTGTCGTCACTTTGTCCACTTTTGGTTGTCATCACTTTGTCCCATTCGCTTTTGTATTTGGCCATTATCCCTTCGAATTTGGCACTTTTTCCCCCCACAATTTTGGCCATTCCCATCATTTCCTCTTCCATCTTTTCCCGATATACCCAAATGGCCGCGTCCGTCTCCAACTTTCTCATCCGTTCTTTGACCAACTCATTTTTTGTCACTGTGTGTTCATCTTTTACTTGTAACAACAATTCATAATATGAGTTCAAAAGTGGGCTTTTCTCTTTTACTAAAATGCTTTTTTAAATTTAAAAACATAAAAAAATAAATTTTTGTACTTTGCGTGTCTATTTCGGCACCGTTTCTAGGTGCCGTCTCATTTTGGTATGGACATTCCATGTACATATTTGGTATGTAAACATCGTAACTACCATCATCATCATCATCATCATCATCATTTTGACGGACTCTTTTCTTTCCTTCATCGTCTAAATTGGATTCTTCAAAAAGGTGCCAAAAGTTTGGCGAAATGTTTTGTATTCCTTCGTCCATCATTTTAAAAATTTGTTTTAATTTTTCTCTGCTAAAGTCGTTTTCGTTAAACATTTGAAGAAATTGACCATTTTTCTTTGTGAGATTAAAAAGATAATTTTCGTAAGAATTAATCAGTTTTTTGTACGAAATGATCTCATCGAAAGTGCCAAAAGTGTATAACAATTCGTCCAAAATGGAATAAAATTCGCGCATTGATTCATTGGCCATTACATTTGCCAATCCGTCGATAATTGCGACGGTCCTTTTCCACAAAAAAATGAGGTCCGTTCTTTTTGTTTCGTCATTTTTGAAGTGCCGAAAAAATGCCAAAACTTTGCCGATAAGCGAAAATACTTCAAACCAAATCAAAAAATGGTTGGGCTGATCGCCAAACATTCCGAGGACAAGCCAATTGAATTCCCCTTCAGTGAGCACATCGAAAACAAACAAAACAAAAATAATTAAATATAATTAAATTTTTTTATAGGAATTATTTTTTTGTATTTTTCTTAAATTCCATTTTCTTTCTGATTTATCCTATTTTCGGAAAATTGGCAAATTTTGAAAAATAAATTTTTATAAATAGGGAAAGAATCTATTGCATTTTATGAGTCCAATTAACTTAATATGTTCGCTTTCTTGAACCATCTGTTATTGGTGTCATTCGGTCTTTAGATGCTAATATTTTCGATATAAAATGTCTTTTCGAATCTTCGGAATGAATGGTTTTTTAAAATGGTTCAGAAAAAGGAAATGGTTAGTATTTGGTCTTATAAAATGCAATTGTACTCAATCCAAAAAAAAAAATTCTTTTTTTTTTATTTATTTTTATTTTTTGTTATTTTTCACCTGCAGCCAAAGTGATCGGATGCGATAGCTCCAATAATTTTTCAAATGTGTCCGTGTTCAACAAATGTTTTTTCAACACCGTTTTGGCATATTTTATCTGCTCAGAATCTCCTCGTGCGCCGGTGGTGCGAAACCGATGCGACAGTTCGCTTTCGCCAGCGATTTTGGCATCGCTAAACCATGCCGAGAAGTCGTATTTTGTGAGATGATTATTAATGGTCAATTTTGAGCCAATGAATGTGTAATGTTTGTGGGACAATTCCTTTCTAAGAATGGACAACCAAATGGGCCCATTGCCTTCGCCAATTTGGGCCAATTCGACGCAATTGTAACTAAACAATTGCTTAATTAGCCAATTAGTCAAATTACATTCAAATATCTCCCATATGCTTTACTTTCTTTTGCCAATTTCCGACTTCATCAGTTTGACATTGCCCAGTGCCGTCGGATGTGCCCCAAATTGGCACTTTATTTTGCCCACAGTTTGTCCAAAGTCCCACAATTCGCACATGCCAACCATGTCCAAACTGTCAAGATTTTGCTCAATCTTTGCTCGTAGTTCGTCAAATTGCTTGCGCATTTCCAATAGGCCATATTTTTTTGTCGGTTTTCCCCCCAGCGCATTGGTTGCGCCAATATCCAACAATTTAAAATCTCTGATTAAAACAGTGTCAGTTATTGCAAACCAAAAATAAAAAAGAAAAATGAATCCGTCTCAAGTTTAATTATTTAATTAATAAATTAATTATTTTGTGAATGGTATTTCCGATGCTTTGAAAATGCAAAAACTGTCATTCCTTTGTCCACATTTTGCATGGCTTTTTTGCCTTATACCATTTAAATTAATAAAATGAATTATTCGCCTAAGACTAATAATTACTCACATCCCACCATTAAACTAATGCTACTTATTCTCATTAATTAGAAAAAAAATGTACAAATACTGTTAAAAACCTAAAAAAGCGACAATGTTTTTCAATTTTTTAACCGAAATCGGCCGACCGGCCCTTCTGTCCGGTCTTTACTAATTATCCTTATGGAAGTAAATAATAATAATAATATAAAATAATAATAACAATAATTAATAATTTTAATTAATAATAATAATAATTTGTGCCTTTCAATTTCCATGCAAATTTGAACGGCCGTCAGTTGGGCACTTAGCTTTTGTTGCGCATTGTCATCCAACCGCTGGTCGAACAGCAAACGGACGTATTCGTGGTCAAGGTTTCGAATTTTTAAGCCTAACAAAAAAAAAAAAACTGAAAAAAAATTATAATATTAAGTCTTTACCAAACAGCGAATCGGGCAATTTTGCAAGAATAATTTCAAAATTAAAAAATAAAAAGCAAAAATAAGCGCTAATTTCATTTTTCCCAATCATTGCTTAAATTTCATCAAAATATATTAATTTAATAATAAAATGCTATAAAATATTGAAATGTATAATTTTGTCTTTTTTTTTTGGTGTCAATTAATCAATAAAACTAGTATATTTTTTTAATAACAAACAAAAAAATTAAAGAAAATTGGCAATATGTAAAGTTTACGTAAAGAAATATTCGCATTGCTTTTTTCTTTTATACATTTTTGCAAGTGGGACGGATGACCGACCTTTTCGACCGGGACGCGAAACAGAAGAAACGGAAATTCCTTTTTCGGTGTCACCTAAGTCTTATGAGAAATTTTAAGTCCCAAAGAGAAACCGCAGAATTCCTAGGGCAGTCTATTTAAAGATGAAAAATCTATTAGTAATAATTTATAATTTTAAAGAAAAGTGATTGTATAAATTTAATAAATAAATTTGCCATAAATCCAATTTTTACTCGGAATATTATGAGACTATCAAGAAATAATTTTTTTTTGACTTCGTTCATCCAAAAATACCACTTTATGCCATGACAAAATATAAAATAATTAAAAAAAAAGTTCTTTTGTTTTTTTCTCTCATTTTTTTAGTTTGGGTCCGTACTTTGAGCATCATTTTAAATAACATATTTATATTTGTTCTCGAAACTTGTTTTTTTACGCCGCCTAATCGCAGAAGATGGTCCATCCGACATTTACTATAATCATTTCTTATTTCTTCGTTTTGAAGTAAACAAATTAAGCGTTCAATGAAATGAAATTTTTTTTTTTTATTTCTTAAAGAATTTATTTATTTCATCGACAAAAAAAAAAATTAAAATTCATTCGTTTGTTTATTATAGAAATAATATTTCCTATTATTAGTAAATGTAATTAATTAGAATTGCCATTTAGCATTTGCCTAATGATGGAAATTGGCATCGGTGATCAATTGCTTTTTGTCCTAATCACCTCAACAATTGCTTATAAAATCTTTGCATTTCCTATTTTTGTTGTTATTTCCGCTTTAGTGGTCACTTCATGGATTTAGTAATTAATAATAATTAAACAGAATTTATTCTCCCAAAATAATTCATTTTCCATTTTTTCAGTTACCAATACAATCAAAAAAAACATTGGCATAAACTTGGAGTGCCGGGGCCGAAAACGAACATTTTCTTTGGCAACACTTTGAAACAGTTTCACACTGGCGTTATTGAGGTCAAAAAACATGACATGCTTAACATTAAATCAAAAATTAATTGATTATTTAATTTCGTTTTTTATTTAATTTTTCAGGTTGACAGAGAAATGTTCGAAAAATTTGGGAATTCGTACGGGTAAAAGCAAAAACCGTGCAATTGTTTTTTAATTATTTCTTTTATATAAGTTCCTTTTTATTTGATCGACGCGAATTTTGCACCAAAGACCCGGAAATGTTGCGACAAATTTTCATCAAAGAATTCTCCCATTTTCAGAATCGTTATGTAATTTGGGGGTTCCAAATTTATTTTTTAATTAATTTCAAATAAAATGCTTTTTTATATTTTGATAATAAATTATTATTTTTTCATTAAAAGTAAAGCAAAACAAAAAACAACAGAATGCCATTCCCGATCGCAAAGACGCGTCCAAATCGCTGATGCGTAACGCGCTCAGTGTGCTGCGAGATGAAGATTGGAAACGCGTGCGAAATCGCATAACGCCCGCATTTACGACGGGAAAATTAAAAAAAGTCAGTCACCGAATGATCAAAAAAATTGGGGGGGGGGGGGGGGGGAGGGGCAAAAAAAATAAATATTTAATAATTAAAAAATAATTTTGAATTATTATTTTCCCTAGCTGATTCCTGTTTTATGCGATAGCACCGAAACACTTTGCCAAGTGATCGAAAGTGAATACGCCGCCAAAGAGAGGGAAATTCCGTTGAAAGAGTGGGCAAAATTAATCAAATCAATTCGAATATATATTTAAAAATATTTCAATTTATTTTAAAAATTTCATTTTCTTTTTTCCCCTTTATTTTTTTGCAGTCTTTTCGGCCGTTTTTTGTTGGGTGTCATTGGCCGTTGCGGATTTTCATTGGATTTGCAGACATTTGACGAGGAAAATATTTTTGTGAAAAAGGCGCGGGCCTTTTTCGATTTTGCTCGGAAGGGACAACGCTTGCGAATGATGTTGGGGGGTAAAAAGGGGCAAAAAATAAATTAAAAAAATAAAAAATTAATTGGAAAATTGGGGGGGGGGGGGGAATAATCGGGGAGAAGGAAAAATGTTACGAAAATTCAATAAAAGAAATAATAAAAAAAAAATTGGGAGGGAACAGGGTTGGTTAGGATATTTGTGGCCCGACAAATACGGTCGGACTTTTTCGGTCGGGACATTAAATCGTTAGCATTGACCTTAATAAATGCCTATTTGTCCTTTGGGCCGCATTTGTCGGACCGAAAATGTCTGAATTTGGGGGGCGGGGGGGTGAAAAAAAATAAAAAAAAAAGGATTATAGGTAAATGGTTAAATGGTAAATAAATATCTGGTATTTAATAAATAATATATTTAAAAAATGTAATCATTCATTTATCATTTTATTTGAAGTGTTTTTCCCATTGGTCGCAATTTTATACGAGAAAATCACCGACAAATCACTTGCTTTTGCCGTGGATGAAAACTTTTTCACGGAAATGATGACCGACCTTTATGAGAAGCGCCGAGCCGACCCCGAGGCGAAGGAAGTCGGTCGATTCGTTTTATGAATTTAAATTTGATTTAAATTGTCAGAAATACGCGGACATTTTCCAACTTTTGATGAACGCGGTGGACGAGGAGGAATTTACCATTTCAGCGGACGATGCCGAAATAATTCACAGCGAACTGAAAAACAATGAGCCGCTGCAAAAACAGCAGAGCAAGCATCTGACAAAGATCGAATTGTTCGCGCAAAGCTTCATCATTTTGGTGGCAGGGTAATTAGCGTAATTGGCCATAATTAAAGAATGGCAAACGATTGATTAGCATAATTGTGAGAAACTAAAAGAATTTTGGCCGGGTAATTAGCAATAATTATGCGAATCAGAAACTTCATTTATTTCATTGATTAGTTAACGTTAAGACAAATTGACACTTTTGTCAACTTTTAGCATTAATAATTTTAGGTTTGAAACCACTGGCGCCACCTTAAGCTTTGCGGCGTATATGTTGGCGATTGAGTCAGAAATTCAAGAAAAGTTAAGACAAGAAGTGGTCGATGTGCTAGGGGAGAAGGTGCGAGAAGTTAAAAAATAAATAAATTTTTGGAAAATATAATTTTTATTTATTTTTCTTGCTAATGAATAGGAAATGATGGATTACGAGGATTTAAAGCAAATGCGTTACCTTCGTGCCTTTGTCCAAGAAACTCTGCGAATGTTTCCGGTGGCACCGAAGTGGGGACATTGTGCCAAAAATTGCCTCACATTTAACCTAACCAAAGGATGAACCGCGTGTGTAACAGTGACTGCGTCATCAATGGGGTGCCATTTGAACGGGGTGACTTGGTCACTTTGCCAATTTACGCCATTCAACACGACGAAGCCTTCTTCCCGGACCCTTTCAAATTTGACCCGGAGAGGTATTCTAATAAGGACTAATCAATGGCTTTAAATGATTTAACTTTCAGGTTTATGCCGGAACAAAAAGCAACGCTCGACCCGTTGGCATTTTTAAGCTTTGGTCTTGGTCCTCGAAATTGCATCGGCATGCGTTTTGCCGAATTCCAAATGCAAATTGCGCTTGCACTGATTGTTCGCCGTTTCCGCTTCTCTCCCGGCCCAAACACTCCGGTGGCGTGGGGGGGGGGGGAAGGGCAGTTCAAAATATAATTAATTAAAACACTAATTGCCTAATTAGCCATTCAATTAATTGTGTTAGTGCTTCAGGAATACCCTCCCAAATTGCTCTCCTCTGAGATGCTTCGCACAGAACAACCACTCGTTGTGCTGGCAGAGAAAATTTAATTTGAAATACAAAATTATGCTTAATTTTGGAATATTTTTGTTTTTTTAATAAAAGAAAATTTCCTGCACTTATAATTATTTTATATATAATGACATTTGCCTACTAAAAAAAAATCTCATGCATTGGTATAAAACAATTCGTTAATTAAAATGATCAAATGGATTATTTTATGCTTCAATCAAAAATTTAAAAAATTGTCAAATAGAAGCATTTCGATGAAAGGGGTCCGTTTGGCTGTGCAAACATTTTTTGTGAAATATTTCAAATGGTTTTATGAATGAATAAACAAAAGAAATACGTTATTTCAATGACTTATTGGAACTGAAATTTGTACAACGAAAATCGCAAAATGGTCACATAAAATGGCAAAAAAGCAGCTAATAAAAAAGAAAAATTAAAATAATTTTATTTCATTTTCCTTTGCTCTTTTTCAGTTAGCTTTACAAAATAGTCAAATCAAATCAACCGGTGTTATGCCAAAAGGAAAGTGGAATATCATCAGTTAATTGAGACAAACAAATGACAATTTGTGGCGTATAGTTCGGGTGAAAGGGCCGTGGGTCCGAATCCCACCGGCGGGCGAATGCAATACATTTTCAGGTGTAAAAAACTGCCTAAAAATGGTCCATGTTCTCTTAATTTCTGATCATCATGAAAATACTCTGAAGTACGGAACTTTTTTTAGAATTTTATTTTAGGCAACCAATTTTTGACTTACACTTTTTGCCAACCAAATTAATTCCCGAGAGTTCACGCTAACCTTTGAAGAAATTACAATAAATAAAAATTTGTTAGACAATCTTTCTCTGGCAGATGAAAAAATAATAAAATACGTTTTTGCACAACGGAACTATTTTTTATGATAACGAATTAAACCATTTTAGACAATTATTAAGCAGGCTCAATTTGAAAGTTTTTACACCTTTTCTCTTCAAACCAGCAAAAGGGCTACCGGTCAAAATGCCCAATAAGCCAAAAATGGTCAAAATGCCCAATAAGCAGAAACGGTCAAATGTCCAATGAAAACCGGTAATTGGGCATTTTGACCGTTTTTTGCTTATTGGGCATTTTGACGTAGCGCCCATCAAAAGTAGGCAATAAAGTTGAATCTTTGTTTGTAAGCCGACTTATCCCACGGAAAAGTTGGAAAAATTGCAGTTAAAAACAGTTTTGATAGAAACAGAAGTTAATTTGGTATATTTAAAGAATAATTTAGAAAAGCAAAAAATGCAATTTATTAATGCCAATGCCATCATTTTGCTGCTGTTGGTAACGGGGGCGGTGGTTGACACGGCCGACGGTGAAAAGTATTTAATGAAATTAGGAAAAAGTGATCACAGCTCATCATCAGCATCATCATCATCCGATTCATCATCAGCAGAAAAAGCAAATCCATCCGACCCATCGTCAGAATTGGCGGAAAACCCCGCCCAATGCAATGGGCAAAAGGAGGCAATTCGGTAAAACAAAATAAAATAAATTAAAGTATATTTTCAATTAAATTAGAAATATGCGTAAATTGTTACGTTTTATCGACTTCCAAATTTTCATGGATTTTTTAAAAAAAATTTTCCGATTGACATTTATCGGGGTCAATTTTGGGGAAACAGGAAATGGGTAATTACCGACTTTACCGTTCCGTAAATACCGAATTTTCCGAACACTAATTGGAATATCTATCAACACTTTGTTTGTAAATTTGTAGGCTTCACAATTGGGGTGGCAACTTCATGTTCTGCTCCCAAAATGTGCAATACCCGCGCACCACCGCCGAAGTGCAACAAATTGTGCAAAGGGCGGAAACATTGCGCGTAGTCGGTACTCGGCACAGTTTCAACAAAATTGCGGACAGTTGCGGCACCCTTTTGTCGACGTTGGGAATGAATTCGATCATTTCCATCAATGGGAACACTTCTTCCGTCACGGTGCAGCCGGGCATCACTTACACCGAATTGGCACCGGCACTTTGTCCGTTGAAATGGAAATAACATTTTTTCATAATCTCATCAATTGTGCTGCAGATGCCAACAATTTCGCTCTCCCAACTTTGGCCGCAATTGCCGACATTACCGTGGCCGGTGCCACTCAGACGTGTGCACATGGCAGCGGTCTGTCCAACCCAAATTTGGCCACCCAAGTGCGTTCCATGCGAATTGTGTTAGCCAATGGCACCGAGGCCTCTTTTGGGCCGGGCAGTGCCGAACTTAAAGCGATCGCCTGCGGATTGGGCGCCTTTGGCGTCATCACTGAAGTCGAGCTGAATTTGGTGCCGAGCTTCGACACAATCAGCTACAACTTCGTCGGGTATTTGTCATTTTAGAAAGCTGTGTTTTTTTCATCGTTTTCATTTGTTTGTTTAGCTTACCAACCGAAAGTGTTTACGAACATTTTGACCAAATTCAACAGATGGGCAACCACATTTTGATGGTGACCACATTTGCCAACAGCAGTGCCTGGGACAGAGTGACGTGAGTGAAGCGGTTTTTAGTTTATTTATTTTTTCTAATTTTTATTTCAATATTTAATTTTCTATTTTTCTCAATATGCCATCCTTTTTTTGTTTTAAATGCCCTCTGCCAATGTGTTGTCTGTCATCCTTTTCCTTTCTTCAGAATTACTGTGGTGGCAAATTCCGACCAACATCGACAAATTGGCAACATCACCGAATTGTTCGGCGCCTCTCTCTCTTTGACGCCAAATCCGCCGACAATGTTCGCTTAATTAATCATTTAAAACAGACTGTTTACGCACTGTTTCTTCGCTCTTATAAATGTCTTTTAGGGTTGAAGTGAACAAAGTGCAACCATGGTATTACGGACTGTTGAATCTCCGACTTGGTCTGACCGGCAAAGACGGAAATGAACTCCAAAGCGAATATTTTGTGTCTTACAAAAATGGTGTGCCGGCAATTAAGGCGGTGAGAGAGAGTTGAAAAATTGCCGAAATCGAAAACAATTAAAAAAACCCGAAAACGAATATCGAACAGTCCAATGGAAGGAAGCCTTTGGGGTTTAGATTTCTGAACTCTACCAACAAATTCGGCCTTTCATCCAAGGATTTGTGATCAGAACGGTGAAGGGGGACGACCTTTGGATGTCCATGAGCAACGGGAAGGGCCCAATGGTGGCAATTCACTTCAGTTGGGCACGAAGCAGCCCAAGCGAAGTGAACACGGTACTTGCACAAATTGAGAAGGTAAGCGGCACAAACAAATTCTTTTGTCTACTGAGTCTGTCTGACCAAACCGATCCCTGGAATCTGATCAGTCGAAACTTATTGATCACTCAGAATGATCAATAATTTTCTTTGATTGATCAATCGTTTATTACCATTATTATATTTTGAATATTAATTTGGTATAATTATATAATTGTTACAGGTATTAATAAATTTGGAGCGCATCCGCACTGGGGAAAACACTTCACAATGAGGCCAAGTCAATTCCTTAGAAGAAATTATCCAAATTTGGACAAATTCAGGTGCATATTTAAACAAAAGGTTTGTGAAAAGAAATTACTTTAAAATTTAGAAAATTGGCTGAAAAGTTTGACCCAACGCACAAATTTAGGAATAAATTTGTAGATGAAAACATATTCGACTCCGATGACCTTTAACATTTGATTGATACAACAAAAATCACATAATTATTGTACAATTTCGAGTCAATAAAAAAAATTGAAATTTTTAACAAATTACTATTTTTTCTTTAAATCAGGGTTCTCATCAGTCAAGCTTGATTTCAAAGGACCGATAAGGTGATTTCAAAGGACATAAGGAGTTGAATTTTTGAATACAAAGGACATAACAAAATTTATTCAATTTTTTGTATTTTTCACCAGAATATTTTTTTTCAAGAATTTTCTTGTTTTTTGAAGCCTTTTCTGCATCCCAATATATGTGATCCCGAAATCATTTCAAAAGCTTCGAATTTAATGAAAAAATTTTCACCATGCATTTTAAAATTTTCGGAAATCCATAGGGTTAAGTGCTGGAAGTCCGGCGGTGCCTATAGGCGTCGCCGGAGAAATTTTTGAGAATTTCGTGGTGATTTATTAGCAGATTTTGACTAAAAAGAGTTAATTTTAAAGAATCATTTGCAAAAAAATGAAAATTCTTTTAGTCATAAAGCCAAAAATTTAAATTTTCCCATGAAATGAAATTTTTTTATTATTTTTGGGCAAAATTCCGTTTTCATAGTACATCTTTGGAAATAAGGACGAATGAGAATCCTGCTTTAAATCTATTGACAAATTTGTGTGCATTTCGCACCAATTTCTTTTTATTTGGTTGCCAAAACTATAACATTTTTCTTGACTTGGATCGAATTCGTCGCCTTTTTGCCCCTTGCTAGTAAAGAAATCATTTTGGCACTTTCCATTCGAATGGTTTTGTTCATTGTTAGGTAAATGATTGGCGGAATGCCTTAATAAAATTTCAAAAAATAAAATAAATTTTTGAAAAACATAATTTTTATTTATTTATCAATTCAATACCATGGCAAAACAACCACATGAAAGTGCCCACATAATAGGCCCATTGGGGCAATGGCACAAACCCCATCAGAACGTAGCAGAGACAGGTCAAAATGTTAACCGTGGAAATCAGAAAAACTTGCAGAAAAATCTGTAAATGATTTAGTATTTTCTTTTTTCTGTATATTTTTGAATTTATTCCGGTTTTTCCCACAAAATTATCGGAAACCGGAATTCCGGTTCCAAAAGTATTGGAAATGGTCTGCATCCCTGATACATATGTACCTGCTTGTTGTCATTTCTCTTAATGTCCGAATTGTACAGAAAACTGTTGACCAACAGATAAGCCAAGAAGAAGCCGTAAGAGACGACAAAAGCAAGTAAAATAGTCGCGTCATGAACGATGTCCAAATGGTTGACATACTGTAGACAAAAGGCCAAATTCAAAACCAAATTTGGCGCCATTTCCCCGTACCATTGCGTCATTTGCGTCGATGTAGCCAATGTGAGGGTTATATGCCCAGACAAAAAACAGTGAACTGAACACGATGGGTATGTGGAAGAAGCCGAACCAACACGAGTAGAGGAAGGCGGCGCTGAGCCACGCCCACGTGCGCCAACCGTCGAACAGAAATCTCTCCGCAGTGGGCGCCGCCACGATGAAACAGCGGTTGGCCGCCAAAATGGTGGCCATCGTCGTTTCCATGGCCCAAACCGCTGAATTAGGAATAATTGGGGAAATGGGTAGTTTAATTAATAAATGGACAATTCAATTTGGCTGGACAATTAAATTAGTGCTCTTCCGTCGTTTACCGTCGCCAATCATTCCGCTGATGTACATCAAAAGCGGATACGAACAGAACACTGAGCCCATTATGGAGAAAATGCCCGTTTCGAAAGCACACACCCAAAGCGCAACAAAATCGGCTAATCCGATAAAAAACATCATTTTGTAGCAGCTTTCCTTCAGGTGACGCCACATTGCCACCAAACACGGCACGTACAGTGTCTAAACGGCATTGACATGGCATTTGAATCCATTTTCAAATGGTTAACTTTTATTGTAAAGATTAAATGGAAAAGAATTGATAAGTGTTTAAGAAAATAATTAATTTAATAAATTAAAATTGAATTGGCTGATCATTTCCCACTTCTGATACAAAGAAAACCAGAAGCATTAAAATTCCGCAAAATATCTGTCGGCGGTTTTCCACCGGCACTTGCTCAACTTTGTACGAAGAACAGTTGTAAAAACGGACAAAGTCAGCCTGGTTCCATAAAAGTTTGTCCATTGGTAATTCAAATTGCCGTTTAAGCGTAATAAATTCGATTTCTTTGCTTTGGGCCAAATTATTTAAATATTGTCAACTCTTGGCTGGCGTTTTAGGGGATTTAGTCCAATTTAGCTCAACTTTTTCTGAAAGACAATTTAAATGCAAAAAAAGAATTTGACTCAGATCTTATTTGTTAGTGCCCTAAAGAGAAATGATCGTTAGATGCGAAAACAACAACAAAAAAAAAAGTATACCCTAAAAGCCTAAACCAAATATTTTAAGAAAAAAAAATGCCATTATAATTTTACGCTTAAATGTGCCATAAAATGCGCTTACATTTTTTCCTTTTTTTTTGTCGTAAGGTTGCAAAAATTTAAATTCCCGAGACTGTTTCATTAGCGATTTAATTCGTCCAGTACAAAAAAGAGCAACGCTTTTCATCAGTCGTTAATTTACGGTTTTGGGCTTTAAGAAAATGACGTTATCCCTTCAATTTTTTCCTACCCATAAAAAATATCCCCCTGGCTTTGTGCACCCGTTTTTAAAGGGCAAAATTAAAGCCAGCAATTTTAAGGGGTTGCCCAATAATTAATTACATCATGAAAAAGTCTTAGATTCAGTATTGTCTTCACTCACTTATTTAGCGAGTATGGATTTTTTTGAAAAGAGCAGAATGCTAAAAATTATGTTTTTGGATGAAAAGGCTCAAAGCATAAAATTTCGGGGCACTACAATTCGTCCGGACGACGATTCGTCGTTCGTCCGCCCATCCAAAAAAATGCCAAAACTTAAAATTATTTAATTTTTTAATATTTGACATAGCTAAAATGTTAACTAATAAAAATGCCAAATGAAAAACTACAAAAATTTAAAATAATTTTAAGTTTTTGGCACTTTTTTGGATGGGCGGACGAATCGTCGTCCGGACGAATTGTCATGGCGCCTAAAATTTGAATCCATGTACGAAAAGAAACTTGGAATAACCAATTTTTACAACAAAAAAAAATTCTTTACTTTTCTTTAAATAGTTTTGGAACCATTTTGATAAGGAGTCTTTTATACCGACACTATTCATAAATGAGTAAATGAGCAACAGTGTTAACTGTCTTTGCAAAAACAAAAACAAAAGAGCCATCATCAAACTTTATTCCCTAAATGTTAACTGAATCATTGGCCTCTTCAAAATTGAGTGCTAACAGCATATCGCCTTTATTCCTAAACCCATGTTGGCCAATTTGTGCTAATTGTTGCGCACGCAAACAGAGAAGCAATCTGAAAAATAAAACCATAAAATAAAGTGAAAAAATTAAAAAAGTGAAAGGCAAAATAAATGAAAGGCACCAAAAGGGTAAAACAAGAAATAAAAAAAAAAAAAGTATGGAGATCCTAGGCTTAGCTAAACCTAAATAGGCTTAAAGTGGCTACTGTTTCCCGCGATTGCTCAGGTTTAGGCTACGAGCTGGTCCAGTTTAGTGCAGCCGCTTAGCTCCAATGACTGCGAGAATAAGTTTTCGAACTGTTATGCAAAACCGACCCCCTACCGTACTGCCGCCGGAGGGGATGGCCAATTGAGCGCCAAAGCCATTTAAGGCGCATTTTTTTATAATTGATTAAATTTTTTTATTATTTGAAACTTAAAGCTAATGTTAAGCTGTTGTTAAGTGGTTAATTAATAAGGTCGCCATTGTATGGATTTGCTTTTTGCCCAGATGCTATGAAGAAATGAGCTTAAAATACTTTGCAATTGCTTTAATTGTCAATTTTATTTTCATTCATTTCTGCTATTGGCAATTTTTAATTCATATTTTGCCATTTCTAAGTTTTTTTAGTTTTAGTTTTGAGGTTTTATTCAATATTTGATTTTAACAATTGACCCTATTGCATTATAAAATAATAATAATTATTATTTTACATCTATGGCAATGCCATGTCAATAAATCAATTCGAAGCATTTACCCTCCGCCCCTTCTCCCCACCCATCAAACAGATAGAAATTTAAGAAAAAAGCGGGTAGGGAATAAGAGCATTCAGAATTATTAATTGACTAATAAGAAAGAAAAATTTTTTAAATATTACATTTTTTGCTAATATTTAAAATAGTATTTTAAAAAATGAAATATTGTTTTATAAATAATATAAAAAATATTTTGTCGCATTTTTTTCAATTCCTTTAAAAATTATTTTTCCAAAGCCCTGCGCGTGTGCTTTGGTTGTGAAAAGATGGGCCGTATTTTGTGCCTTTCGCTTCTTGCGACTTTGTATTGCCTGATTGGTTTGATCAGCACTACAAAAGAGGGCAACACGGAAGAGACAGCGTCAAATGGTGTCGACAAACAAAATTTGTCTCCGGCAAAAAGACAGCGAAAGGCCGTTATAAAAGCGGACTTTATCGGGGATTATCCCAGTGATTACTCCCGGAGCTCATCCGGGGAGCCAGACAACTCCTCGGACGAAGATTGGGAAGTGAAAAGGGGGGACGAAACGGCAGATGAATCCGACGATGTTTCGTTGAGCGAAGAGGAGGGGGTGATGATGGACGGAAAAGAAGAGGAAGAGGAAAATAATGATGATAAAGAGGATGAAGAGGAGGAGGAAGAAGAAGATGATAGTGATGATAGTATCGAGGCAGTAACGCTGGGGAAGAAAAATAAAATGGCATCATTTGCGAAAAGCGCTTCGGATGATTATACTGAGACGAAAGCATTAATGGCGGAAATTCGAAAACTGAACCAAAGGAAGCCAAAACGAAGGCAAAAAGGGGCCACCAAAAGGAAGGACAAAAATAAGGACAGCAGCAGCAGCAGTTCTGAGCAAGACGAACAGACGGAAGGACATTCGGCAGAAGAAGAGCAGGGCCAAACAAAACAGCGAAAAAATTGTGGCACAAAAACAGAGAAAAATGCCATCAACAACAGGCGAAGGGACAAAGCAAAAGCGACAAAAGGGTGGCAAAACTAAGGGCACCCCAAAAGCCGGCGGGTCAAAAAAGGAGGAGGACGACTACCTGAACAGCATTGTGGAGGAAAGCTTTAAAGAAGTCAACGCCAACAAATCATCGCCAAAAAAGGACACACCGACAAAGAGTATAATTGATATGCAATTAGTCGGGTTTATAATGGTTAATTGCCTTAAAATTTCAGAGGGTAAAGGAGGAAAACAGCAAATTGAAGCAAAAGGAAGAGAAGCGGGGGCAAAGAAAAAAGGTGCAACAACAGCAAATGGTGATGGTGGAAAGGGGAAGGGCAAACAAATTGCCAGTGACGAAGATGATGATAATGAGTTAATGAGCATCAGCGAATTGGAATTTAAGGCATCGTCAGGGAAATTACCAAAAAGTAAGCAATAAAGGGGAAGCTAATGGATACGATACTACTTCTCTAAACACTTAGAGAAAATTGATTGACATATTAATGAGCAATAATTTGTATAAGCATTAAGATAGAAGCTAATTAGTCTTTGATTAGTATAATTAATGGAAACTACATATTAATCTGAGCATAAAGACTAACCTTTTTGACTTAGCTAATGAACAATTAATTAGCCATTTCAGAAAACAAAGGAGCAACAACACAAATGGTCAAAGGCAAAAGTATGGTCGCTCCGCAACAGTCAAACGCAAGTGCCGAATTAAAGGCAATGACACAATTAAGCCTAATTGGTAAAACGATTGAATATGTATAATTCAATTATTAAATAATTGGTTGACGATATAGAGAAAGAAATTTATAGCCTTTAGCGTCTAAACAACCGGCACCAAAAATTATTAAATTTTTATTTTGGCGGGGCCCTTTCGTCTCCGCCTGGTGCCCTTTTAGTTTTAATTATGATGATTTTAAAAAGGCGGATTTTCAGCTCCGTGAGTATTTTTGGTGTAAATTTAGTGTTATAACAATTTTTAAGATTTTAATTTAGTTTTTTCTTTTTTAATTCTTTTAGAACTCTTTTACAAAATATTTTTTTAATTTTTCGAACAATTTTATAGTTGAACACAGGGTCTCTAATTAAGGTGCCCTTATTTTGGGGTGCTCGTTCTTAAAAAATAAATTATTCCTTCATTAAAACATATGTAAATTACATTTTCTTAATTATTAGTCTTTAAAATTAGAATTGTTTCAGCGATGACATGAGAGCAAAGTTCTTTTGTTTGGGTTTAGGTTTTATTTAGTATTACCTATTAGCGATCGTTTAGAGAAAAATTTTGAGAAAGTTTCTTAAATTTTCCAGGCACTGAAATCACACTGAATAGTAGTGGACCGTGATTTTTGACCCTAAACAAAAGAATTCACAAAAATAATAATAATACCGATTGTGAAATTTGTTGGACAAATTTCTAATGTATCGTTTTCAGATACGCTTAAATTGCCGCCGACGCCAAAACGAAAAAGAACCTAACAGTGAAATGGCTGATCAAATACAGTCATTTGGTTGAATGATGAAAAGGGTCCCAAATTATCTGTCCATAAATTAGAACTTTTTGGCATAAAATGCATTAGAAAAGTGAAAATCCAATCTTTAATAACGTTTTTTCCCAAATTAATTTGACCAAAAGTTCACTGGTGCGAAATCATTTGGAATGTTTCGGTTCCGTCATTTTTACTGACTTTTCCTACAGAAAATTACTCCTTTTTTTTAACTCAATACATTAAATTTTTGTCAGAAACCTATAAAATGGCGAAATTTAAGAATCGACGATACTTTGCGAATGATTTTTCCTTATAATTTGGGACCAATTGACGATGAACTATTGTGAAGAATGTGAGCCTGTGAGTGAAAAAGGGTTAATTCACATTATTTTATTTACACGAAGCACTACCATTTGTCCGGACGACGATTCGTCCGTCCAGCCAATTTTTTAACATTTGTCGCTACCAAAACAAAAAATCAATAAAATAGTTTTATGGTTTTCTGTCACTTTTTTGCTAGACAAGAAGAATCTTATCGAGACGAATCGTCATTTTTCTTTTTTTGTTCATCTACATATTTTTCAACTCACGTTGACAAAGTCCGACTTGAAAATGAATGCAAATTTTTAATATCTTTAACAAAAAAGTATATTTATTATTTGCATAGTATTTCATTTGTTTGTTAAATTCTTCCCCCCCCCCCCCGGTGCTTTTCTTTCTTTTTCTGTTTATTTCCCAGATTTCGCTCGTTTTGCGTCTTTTTCAACTTCACATCTTTTCCCTCTGTTCTGCTGTACAACTTTCATCTCTGCCCAATTTACACAATTTTTTAACTGTTCACATCTCTCCCATTGCTCCACTGTTTTTGTTGTATTTCAAAACATAAAGTTATGTTTTTATTCCAAAAAAGTGAATTACTGTGTTGAGCAAAAAACTCCCACAGGGCTGTGCGAGAAATGGTTTTTTACCAAAACTTTCTTAGTTTCATTTATTTAGCTGACAGAATTAAAAAAAAACAATCAATCAAAATTACTGTCTTATTTCGCTTTTTTGTCTTATTTTTGAAATATTATTTTTTTACAATTTTTGAAGCGATTTCTTTAATTTTTTTTTAAACTTTTTTCCCGCGGCACCTATCGGCAGCGCCACACATTCATTGGAATTTTTTAAATAAGACAGAAATTACCCTTTTTGGGAAAAATGAGTAGAGACCGACTTTTGAGGCATATGCCTTTTTTTTTGCGCACTAGTTTCGATATATTAAGCATAAATAACGCATTTTCCACTTGGTCTGAAGCTTCTACGATGACTTTTATAATGCCTTTTTTGGCATTTTCGTGTTTTCATGCCTTTTTTGGCATTTTTGGGTGCATTTTTTCTAAATTTAGAGAAATCCCATGTCCTTTATCCCACTTTCTCCCACACTCCGCTTCCTTCTGGCATCACAAAATTTTCTTAAGAAAAAAGGCAAAAAAAAATAAAAATAGACCCCTAAGAATCGGCTTTAAAATTTTTTAAAAAGTACAAGCTCTAAGAATGGAAAAATTTTTCAAAAAATTGCCTCTAAAAATTAATTTTTTATCAAAAATTTTGATTCGCAAAAATTTTTTTGCTTTTTTTAAAAATATTAAATTTATTTCGCTTGTCTTCGGTGATAGAGAAAAGAATGTTTTTCTTTATCATTTTGACTAGAAAATTGCTTTAAAAATTTTTTTGGCTTTAAAATGGCAGGAAAAACGTGCATTTAAAATTTTTAAATGCCTTTTTTCATGCCTTTTTCGGGATTTTCGTGCCTTTTAATGCCTTTTTTCAATTTTTTTGGTGCCTATTATAGTGCCTTTTTCGGGATTTTTGGCGCCTTTTTAGTCGGTCTTTAAAAATGAGTTAACAAACCGCTATAAATCTTCAAAATTTCCTCCGGCGGCGCCTATCGGCACCATCGGATGCAAAATAGGTGCAAGCAAAAAAAGCCTAAAATGCGCATTCGGGGGTAAATACTAGCTCTAATTATTGCCTTTTTGAGCACAATTTAGGTATAAATATATTAGTTTTTTACTTAAAAATTCTTAAGAAAAAAAAAATCAAAATTGATTCTTAGAATTTTTATCCGCAACTACTTATCCTCTACCCTATCCTTATCTTTAATGAATAGAATTTAATTTTTCAATTTTGGTTGACACTTTTTTTTGTATAAAAAGCTATCATTTTTTTACGAAATAGTAAAACACTTTTAGGCGTTTTTGTACGGGTGCAACATTTAAAGAACAGCCCATTTATACACCAAGCATAAAAAATAAAACAGAACTTTTTATGTGTGCCATTTTGTGTGCAATTGGGGTGGGAGTCATGTTAGGCCCGTTAATCATATAAGTTGTAAATATTTTAAAAAAGTTAACATTTTGAAATTTTGATTGTCTTTCAAGTTTTTTTTGTCCTCGCCCACTTGCACACTAAAGAATGAATGATGCTGTAAAACAAATTGTATATAGTTAATGATCTCAATCAGTCCGTCTCGCTTCTTCATTTGAGCCTCCGTTAATCAATCACACATAATGTGTTCCGTCCTCCCTCTCTTCGACTCGCCAACTCTGCCCGTGTTGGAGTGTCACAAACGCTTCGGGTTCAAAGCCGGCCGCAGCAACGGCATTCGCCAGTTTTTCCCGCGGCTCCAAATACGATTCGTAAGAGCCCATCTCAAAAGTGCCCCAATGGACGGCGATACTCTTCACTGACTTGACCAATTCGTGGATTTGGACTGCCTCTTCGGGGTCTGAAGGGGAGTGGGGAAAAAGCTGCAAATAAACCTACAGAATATAAGTAAAATTAGCCACGGTGTAATTCCCTCCCCCCGGGTCAATTATCGGTCATAATGGCACCACTTAGAAATGTAAGGCCGTTTCTTGGACGAATTTGACTGCCTTTTCAAATTTAACTACCGATACCAATGCTTTCTCGCGGCTACCTCCCTCCCCCCCCCCATCCGACGAATTTTGGGAATACCCTCAGTCAATAAATTAATTAAAAAAACTGATGACTAACCGATATGTTGCGGTGCCAAGAACCATCTGTAAATAAAAATAATAAAATTCGCGAATTGCGTGAGGAAGGATGCTCGGTAGGACCGTTTTAAAGTGAAGCATTTAAACGATTAAATCCTTTTCTCAGAAAAGACCAAAAAATATATCATTCGCCAGCTCTTTTTGTATTTTTTTTAAATGATCGAAAAAGCGAGTTTTAGATGTCTTATTGTAGCTTTTCTGAAACAAACCAAATTTTAAAATTTGCAGGCTTGCAGAGATATAGAGCTTCCAATAATAAACGATTGCTTAATATTGCCCCCCATTGAATTGTACGGGGAAAAGCCCGGCGTTATGTCCCCTTCGCCCACCTCGGCTCGTACGCTCCAATTGGAATTGCGCTTAAATCGATGGGTCCGTGCATGGCGCCCAATTTTTGGAATTCGTCAGCGCATAAACCCGTGTCGCCGGCGTAAAAGAATTTGTGCTCCGGCCCTTTGATCAGCCAACCGCTCCACAAAGACTTGAAAATAAGGAGACCCATTTTCGAGAATTTTCAGCCAAATTTCCCCATTAAAACTCACCGTGTTACGGTCAAATAAATGTCGCTGTGACCAATGCTGTGCCGGCACGCAGAACACTTCAAAGGTTCTTTCGTTGAATTGCAATTCCCAACTATCGCCCTTAAAATTCGAAATGTGAAACAACAAAAAATTCAATGCCACCAATTGAAACAGCAGTATTGCGGCGTAGAAATTTCCTCCCGCCCCCATTGAATAAGGCGAAAATATTAATTAAAAGAAATGATCGAACGACGGTGCCCCGAAAAACGCCACCGGAAAGAGATGAAATTTAATGTATATATTATAAAATAATCGATGTGCAACACACTTTGAATATTAATCCCTGAAAAACATTCAGACCCAATTCATTTCGTGCACTGATGTCGATTTCGTCTCGCTTTGTATCAATGTTTTCAGTCCCATTGGCACCACCCAAACGATTTGAGGGAATTGCAGTGCCAACTGACGGACGGCTAAGACGTCCAAATGGTCGTAATGGTTGTGGGAGATGACCACCAAGTCAATCTGCAAAAGAATGGGAAAAATCATTGGCACATGGTCGGCTAGCCAACTTTCACCCTCCCGCCCCCGCCCCCCCCCCCCGACTCCAACCCCATTCCTTATTTGGTTATCCCAATTTAGAAACCGGAGCAGTAAATTCGGCTCTATTTCAATTTGCCCGTCCTTAAATTCGATCCAACGAAATAATCAAATCCGATAGTGAAATCCAATGAAACAAAATAATAACTTTTGTTTTTTTTTGCAAAAATACCTGTGGCAGATCCTTAATTGAACACGGCGGTGGACGATAGCGCGGGCAAAATTTAACGAACGGAAGGAACGAAGGAGTGGCAAACATCGCCCACACCTTAAAACGATATTTTAATTTAAAATTTCCTATCGCCATTTTTTCACGGAACGGGCCATTTTGACGCGGTTTGATATAACTTTTCTCAGAAAACCAAACTAAATATTCTTAGTTCGATAGGTCTAGTCAAGTTCTATAAGCTTACAAAATTTCAAAAAATGGTCTAGTTAATAAAAAGTATGTTCAAAAGTTCGGAAATTTAGGTTAAGTCGGTTTTTTTAAACATATCTTTTTTTGTTTTTTTTTTTTAGATTTTTTATTGAAATTTTGTAAACTTATAGAACTTGACTAGACCTATCGAACTAATATTTAGTTTGGTTGCTTCTGAGAAAAATTATATCAAACCGCGCCAAAATGGCCAAGCTAAAATGACCCCGAGCGTTTTTTCATGTGTTTTATAACTATTTTTTTATGACAAGTCATAGATTGTACTCAGTATTTCCGGAAAGAGGAAGTAGTAATGTATTATAAGCCAAGTTAAAAATGTGCAAAATAAACCCCAATTTAGTTTTAAAAGCTCAACAATTGTAACCAGACTAGCAATTTAGTGACAAATTATTTTTTGTGCCCAATTCACTGGGTCTGTGAGCACAGAAATTCCGTCAATGCGAAGAAAAAGTGAGGCATGGCCAAGCCAAGTGGCCGAAAGCTGAGAATCCAACTGGAACTGAGGTTTTGACACGGGCAAAGTCGCATTGAGCAGCTAAAAGACGGGGAAATGCAATTGCACACTTTGAGAGTGGATGCCTTTTCTAATTATCATACTTCGGTTTTCGGCAGTTTCGTTCGTTTTGCTTCCCATTTCCATCTGAATATGTCCTGCCAACTTTTTAAGTCAGTCGCCGACGGCGGGTTCTTCCAAGTTGTGAAGCTGTCGGGATTTTGGTAACTTTTGCCATCAAATTTCGGCTTAACAAATTCTCCCATAGCGCAGTTCTCTGACAAAATTAAAATTAGTCAATAAAAATTGTTTTAAAAAAAAAAGTGGGCGGAGGGAGGGGGGTAAATAAAAGGTCACCTGACATTTTCAGTCTCAATTTACATGGACAAGGCGGCCTTTTTTTTGTTTTTTAACATTTTAATGTAGACTTTCCAACTACATATACCTTTCACACAAAAAACACTGACTTTCTATAGGTATTGTAATTAGCATTCTTCCTCGGCAACCCATTTTTTCAAGTGGTCATATGTAGAGCCCGCAAAAAAAAGGCGGCAAAAATCGTGAAAAAAAATACTATAATAGGCAGCCAAAAAAGGCAACAAAATAAAATAGTAAAAAAAACACAAAAAATTGAAGATTGGGTAAATTTTGCATATGACATTTTGAAAATTACAAAAAAATAAATATATTTGGATAGAAATAATATTTTAAGGGATATATTTTTTGAGAAATTTTTTTTAGGGGTTTAGTTTCAGAAATAAAATCCAATTCAAGACGTATATTTTTCAAATGCATTTTAAAGATAATTTTCAAAAAAACGTCAAAAGGCAAGAAAACAACAAAATGCCAAAAAGGGCATTAAGGCAGAAAAAAAAGGTACGGTAAATCTCCGGACCGCCATCTTCGGCCCAGTCAAATATAGAATCGCATAATTTTTTTTCTAACTTGATCAAATTTTGTAATTTTGGTACAAACTTTCATTAAGACATTGATAAGCGATTTAATTATTGGCCAAAAAATTTTAACCATAATTGCAGAATTTGATCAATAATTCAAATTTTTGACGAAAAGGGTAATGAACAAAAAAAAATTAGTCTTAAAATCATATTTAATATTTGAAAACCCTTTTTTAGAAGTTAAATACAATTCCCAGCCCTAATTATTACCAAATGAACAAAGCTGTACGAAAGAAAACAGCAACAGCTTAAGACAAATTGCCATACTTTTTCGAGGTTGGGGAAAAATAGAATAAATGCAGAAAAATTTTTCCCAAATATTCAAAATTATAAAATATAAAAAAAAAATTCTTCTTAGGCATAAGAATAAAATCGTCCAAAAAAGCATTGATTTTTAATTTTCATTCTTATATTTTATAATATATTCTGTTGGAATAATTCAATGTACATAATTTGCACATTTTATGAACAATTGGGAACCCCCAGTTTTTTGGCCATAGTATGTTTATAAAAATTATTTTTTTAAGATTTGTAAAAACATTTTGCAATAGAAAAAACAAACTTCAAAAAAAGTCTAAATCCTTTATAAAATTGGATAAGCCGTTTATAGCAGAGATGTCAGTGGATGCTGTTTTCCTCATTTTTCGTGCTGGGACTCAAACGACCTAGCACCCTCATTTTTAAGATTTATAAAGGAAAAGGAAAGATTTTTTGACTTTGAAATATTTTTCACAAAATTCATTAAAATTTTCAATTTTTCCAGGCGGGGCCCGTACACTCATTATATTTGAAATCTTTTTCAGGTTCTTACTACAAAAAAAAAAATTGATTAATTTTGTCGATATTTTGGATTTTTTGTCCAATATTTATGATATTTTGAGTCCATAGAAACTTTCGCCCTATCTATTGATCAAGATTTCTTTCCGAATGCCTTTTTTGGAATACTATTAATTTTTTTTTTGTATATTATTTTTATTTCCATATTTTTGCCTCAGCAAAAAAAATAAAACTAACACTTATTTTTCTTCTTCTGATGCTGTTGTTTCTGTGTGTGCATATCAGGGATGGCGACGACTTCAAATTTGAAAAATCGGAAATCGGAAAACCGGAATTCCGATGCCCAAAATTTTTTCGGAAATCGGAAATCGGAATTCCGATGCCCCAAATTTTTTTCGGAAATCGGAAAATCGGAATTCCGGTCCAAAAATCATCGGAAATCGGAAATCGGAAATTTTTTTTCTACAAAATTACTAATTTTTTTTATAAATTTTTTTTGACCAAAAACTTCTCATTTTTCGAAAATTTTTAATTCCGGCCCCAAAAACATCGGAAATCGGAAAATCGGAAATCGTCGCCATCCCTGGTGCATATGTTTAATGTGTTAAACGCATGCACATAATAAAATATTAGATATACTAATTGGATTTCGCTAAAATTAGGGCGATCGGCGATATTTGGGTGGGCGATTGGGGGTTTACCTGCCGATGATTGTGATGAATGATTAATAATGATGGAAGGGATGACGGGTCCAGCAGAGTCAATTCGTCGCGGACAATTTGACGCCTTTTTCGGCGCGGGCTGCTCGGCGCCTATTAACACGAAGGGCTGAGGATTGAACTATGTTTGGCGCTAAGAAAGCAGTTTAACAGTGGGCGTCGCGATGTCTCGGCGCCGAAAAACGGCACCAACTCATCAGCGCCGAATGTAGCGCCAAATTTGAAAGTTCGCGGGGATTGACTTTGGTTCGCGTACATTGATCAGTGATCACCACTGTCCACCACCACCACCCATTCACTCGCAATCGTCACACGACCATTGTTTGATTGATCAAAGAGTTGATAAACAAAAACAAACTAACATCGGCGGAAGAATTGAATTTATTTGTTTCCGTTAAAACGGACTTTTCTTTAAGCCTGCCTCTATCTATTTTAAATTTCTTAACAATTAAATCGCTTTGTTTAAATTCGAAATCCTTGTCCAATAAAAGAATGTATGCATTTTTGTTTTGTTTATGGAATCAGCAGAATTATTCCAATCACAGCAATGCCCCAGCAGCCGCCGCAGGTGGCGTGGTGATGATGCCATTTACAAAAAAGGGACGGGCGGCCGACCAATGAATGAATCATCGGCCGCCCTTTTGTCGCATTTTTCCATTTCTTTCTTTCTGCTGTTTTCTTCCATTCTTTCAATTCAACGATAACATTTTCTTTCTTATTTTTCTCTTCTGTGAGATATGTACACAATGACAGCATTTTATGTGAAAAAGGCGGAAAAATTGTTTGAAACGCAAAAAAAAAATTACTGCCCTCGTCCCATTTTAATGCAAAATCATTTCTTTTAACAAATTGATTTCAACAAAAACGAATTTTCCATTCCCAGCCATTCATTTGGCTTCGCCATCGAGCGGAGTTTGGCCCAGAATAGGCAATTTTCCCCATTCGTGGCTGTTAATTTCCATGCCATCACTTTTTTTCAAAGGACTTTTTTTTTGGTTTTTAATATGGACATGAGGAGCATTAAAAATTGAACTCGTTTTGTCCCACAACTCGTGTTTTTTTCCTATTTTGCGTTAGAGCGAAGACAGCGGTAGGTTAGACAATCCATAGACTTATAAACGTAAAAGAGTCGAATTATTTAATCCCGGAAATTCTTTCGGGTCCTTTATCGAATCCTGCTTTTCAGGCGGCTTTAACTAAATAAACAAATGTATGTATGTATCTACCCCAGTTTTATTTCTTATATACATAAACAAAAAAATTAATCCCAGTTGTTATTTAACAGGAATTTCCCGAAACAATTCCTTTAAAAATTCATTAGTCACTTTTTACTGCGTTTCTCCCCCGCCCCTGTCCTCCTCCATCTCCATTCACATCACATCACTTCATTAGCCATCGGTTTCCCAAATTCCAATCATTTCTCTGGACTGAATCCGTTACTCGCTCCTCCCCCCCCCCCCTCTTAAAACTTTCATATTTATTTTTATAATTCCCTAACAATGGCACCATTATTTTAATTTCTTAAAGTGTTGATAAAAATTTTAAACAGGGAATTCATTTACCAGTTTTCTGGTCAACTTCCCGTACAACGGGAATAGAGCTGGGCGAAGCTTAGACAAGGAACTTAAAAACTAATAGCAAAGAACAGGTCATGGTCAATTAAAGTTAGTTTGTTAGCATTAGAAAGCCTTAACTTTTTTTATTAGCCTGTGAAATTTAAGATCAATAAGATTCAAAAAAGTAATCACACAAATTTCTGAAAAAACGCGTATGCTATCGAATAATACGAAGAATATTAATTTTTTATTGCCTCTGAGTAAGGATGAGCAAAAAAAAAAAAAATAAAAAATAAAAAATTGAGTTTCTGCTGAAACCGTGAGCGCATATGCAGACAGCGCGAATTATCTTTTTTTTATTTATTTTTTTTTTTTGCTCTCCTTACCTCTGATGAGAAAAGCGCTTCCGGTACGAGTGTCGAACATTCCGTGTGTCGAATAGTGTAAAATGTCCGAGTGTCGAATGGCCGAGTGTCAAACGATTTCTTACAATTTTTTAATAGACGCTAACTTTAAAATTAGGGCTTAGTTTAGGCTTAAACTTAGGCATAAGCTTAAACTCGACTGGTCTAGGCTTTTATGTTTTCATTTTTTTAAATAAAAGCCAAAATAGGTTTTTCTGGGCCATTCGACACTCGGAAATTTTTAATACTATTCGACACTCGGTCCGGTAGCCGAGAAAAGAAAAATAGGAATTCAAATGCCCCAAACTTAATCAACCATACTGAGTATCTATATAGAGAACCGTTAAAACTTCAAAATTTAAAATTTTCGACAAAATTAGCTAGCTATACACTGCGGCCCAATTCTAGTTATGTTCGAGAGCGAAAATTTCCCGAGACTCGAGACCGAGACTTTTTTCAAAATTTTTCTTATACTTAAAAAATATTTTAAAACCAGTATAAATTAAGAATAATATTTATTCCCGTTCAAAAAAATAAAATAGAATTCTAACTCGAGTCGAGACCGAGACTCCTGAACATCACTAAGGGCATGACAGAGATCTTTTTTTTATTATTTCTACCAAAAAATACACCAAAAAGCCCTGTTTTCAACAATAATGTTTGAACATTTTTGCAAACCAAACCACCCAATTTTGGTATCATTCGAAAGCTCCTGTAGAGAAAGGAAGCTTTTCTAAGCAATTGTTAAGCAAATGGATTCATCTGCAAAAAAAAAAATTAAGACTTCTTAAATTTTTGTTTTTTCTTTTAAAAAAATTTCAAGAAAATTTACACGGGTGTTGATTTTTGGTAAGTTAGAGACAAGGAAATGGAATGCCAAAACGAGAGAAAAAAAATAGGGCACAGGGGGAAGTTTGGGCATCAGAAAATTCAAGATAGGACATATAAAGAGTAGTACACTACTCGAGACTTAAAATTTCACGAGTCGAGACCGAGACTTAATTATAAAATTAAAAGCAAATATTTATTTTAATTTTTTTCATTAATTAAAATTTTTGGCAAATTTACAGTAATATACCGTATTCCCTCGAATAGATCCCCCGGGGGCTCTATTGTTCAACCCCCCTCAAAAGGGGGGCTATAATCGAAGGGGGGGCTCTATTCGAGGGGGGGATCTAATCGAGGGAATACGGTATATTGTGGCTTTTTCGGATTGTTACGGCATGTTTGAACATGGAAATTATCAATTTTTTAATTTTACTGGCTTTTTATATTTAAAATTGGCTTTGTGGTGCCCAACAGGGATGCCGCCGATCTCAGATTTGAAAAGTCGGAAAACCGGAATTCCGATGCCCAAAATTTTCTCGGAAATCGGAAAACCGGAATTCCGATGTCGAAAATTTTCTCGGAAATCGGAAAATCGGAATTCCGGTCCAAAACCCATCGGAAATCGGAAATTTTTTTTCTAAAAAATTACTAATTTTTTTTTTTTGACCAAAAACTTCTTATTTTTCGAAAATTTTTATTAATTCCGATTTTTTTCCGATTTTTCCCCAAAAATATCGGAAATCGGAATTCCGATGCCCCAAATTTTTCTCGGAAATCGGAAAATCGGAATTCCGACCCCAAAAACATCGGAAATCGGAAATCGGAAAACCGGAAATCGGAAATCGGCGGCATCCCTGGTGCCCAAACTACTGGTGCCCAAACTTCCCGGTGCCCAAACTTCCCGGTGCCCAAACTTCCCGGTGCCCAAACTTCCCGGTGCCCAAACTTCATGTCGCCAAAAATAGACGATATATTGGCTTTCTTATTTTCTATATTGAATTTTGAAATTTCGCATAGGTCCGTCCATACCTAGAACTCCTCGGTTACATAATGCTTTATTTGGCAAAACTTTTTATCTCGAAGATCGGGTTTTTCCTTTTTTACAAGGGAAATTTCAATTTTTATCTTTGGCGTTCTACTTTTTTAAATGATAAGAAAATACAAAATAATTTTTACAACTGGGTATGGCCCGCGTGTAAATCTATTTTAGTTCTTTTTTTTCTATTCTCAACACTTTTTCTAAATATCATTTGTTTTGCTACAAATATTTTTTAGCTTGTTTTTTGGTTCTAGCAAAAATGAATAGCCCCTCAAGTCACACACATTCGGTGGATGTGAAACTGTTAAAAGATGACGAGTGGAAGCGCATTCAGCAGAACACATTCACTCGATGGGTGGGTTAAATCATTTCAAAAATCAGAAAAAAAAAAAGTTTTTATTTGTCTTTTGTAGGTCAATCAGCATCTGAAGGAAGCGTCGGGCAGTCCTAAAATTGAAAATTTGGTGAGTCAATGGCCGGCTCAAAGCTTGTCATTTGTTTAAATAGTGGAATTTAATAATTTCTGGGTTGGATAATCCGTTTTTGGCAGCCATTCCAACTCAATTTGGTGTAAATTTAGCAAAAATTGGTTAACTCGGATTTAACCTAAGTCGAAAAGGTGATCCCCACTGTAGTATTATCCATTTTATACACTTCAAATAGGCAACTGATTTCCATGACGGCATTTTGCTCATTCAATTGGCCGAAGTACTGGCCCAGCGAAACTTGGTCCGATTCAACCGAAAGCCGACGATGCGGACCCAAAAATTGGACAATATTTCGACGGTGTTAAATTTCTTCCAGAAGGAAGAGCATATCAAAATTGTGAACATCGGTTGGTTTAACTAGAAAAAATGTAAACTAATTACCACGCAAATTTCCGTGTCTATTCTATCGTGGTTTATTTTTTCCTCGTTTTATTTTTTAAGAAATTGAATTTTTTATTGAAAATCGCCCTCACTTCTAGACAGTTCGCATATTGCGGATCACAACCTGAAGTTGATTCTTGGCCTCGTGTGGACTCTCATTTTGCACTACTCCCTCTCGCAGCCCATCGCATCGGCAGAGAGTGTCATCGGCTCCGGCGAATTCGTTGTCGGTAATGGCACTAACAGTCAACACCCTTCGCCACGGAAGAGTGCGTCATCGATAGCGTCGGAGCAGCAACACCAGCAGAGTCCGAAGAAGCGTCTGTTGGCTTGGATTCAGGAACGTGTGCCCCACCTGCCGGTCACTAACTTCACGTCAGATTGGACCAACGGAATTGTGCTGGGCGCATTGGTGAGTGAGTGATACGTGCCATGGAAAAGGCTCAAATCCTATATACAATCCCAGGGAATTCCAATCTCTGTTCGTTTTTTGGATCGGTTTCTGAAATATTATGCAAAATTTCTCGCAAGTAACTGCTTTTGATATAAAGCATTTGTCAATCCAGAATTGGTTTTTGGGGTTGTATTTCAGCGAGCGAGCACATTTATTTTAATTTATCAAAATTTTTCATAATTTGAATGTCAAGAAAATAAAAAAGGGCTGTTTTCCGATCTTTTCAATTGGCGTTTGGTTGTTATTGTTTATGCCAGGTTGATGCCTGCCTTGGATCGGATGCCTTCGCCGAATGGCGCCAATGGACTGACGAGGGCAATGATGCGCTGTTGTACACCCACCGAGCGATGCAGGCAGCTGAGGACGGACTTGGCGTGGCAAAAGTGGGTTAACTATTCCAGATTTAGCATGAATTATCAAATCATTCCCCTATTCAGCTGATCACTCCGGAGGAATTGACCAACCCAAACGTGGACGAGAAGAGCGTGATGACCTATTTGTCGCAGTTTCCGCGTGCCCATCCATTGCTGCTCACCGGCCTCGACCGGCACGAGGATGAAGAGGCACAATAGACATTTTTTTCCTAATAAAACTTTTTTGTCGCAGAATTCAAATGACACGTCACCACCCGCCGTAATTGCCGACATGGAAACGCAGCAGCAGATGCACCACCCCATTGACAATGAGTGTGACTTAAATGGAATTACAGAGCCGAAAACTGTCGTCATTGACGTCGTGCATTTGACCCATCGGCATGAGGAATTGCAATATGAGCCATTGGATGTGCTTCCGGAAGAGGAGACGGTAGCTCTCGACGGGGCAGCTGTGGCACGTCCTCAGCCCGGCGTACGACTGTTGTGCCGCGAACGGTCGACTGATCACATTGAGGCGGCTGCAATGGTGGCGGTGGAGGGCCATGGGTTGCAGGACTTTGTGCCCGGTCAATCGGCAAAGTTCACGGTGGACGCTTCGAAGACCGGTCGGTTTAGGGATGAAAGTATCTTTTCAAGTATTTAAAATTGAACAACCCAGACATTCGGTCTGGACATTTGCGCCTTTCTTCAAAATCGGTTTAAAATTTATATTGCATCAATCCAAAAAGCACTTATTGTTAGTTAAGGAAAATAGCGTTGCCATTTTATGAAATTATTATTTTTTTATTTACAATTATTTATAATCATTTTTTGAAACGTCTGCGCCAAAAATATCTTGACCCTTTTGAAATACAGCTTTTGCTTGTCCGAAGGCGTTGTTCGTCGGTGTCGTCACTTCGCGTGGGCCTGCGGACAGAGTAATGGTTGATCACGTGGGCAGTGGCCGGTATGAGGTGATTCTGCTGCTACTGAAACCATTATTTTCCAATTTTTTTTTTCTTTAGGTGGCCTATACGGTGCAAGATGACGTGGACGCATTGGTATTCGTCAAATACGGGAAAAACAATGTCGACGGAAGCCCGTTTAGGTCGATTGAAATGCTTTTATCATTCCTCGATTATTATCCCCTTATTTCGCAGCGTTCGTCCGATGCGTTTCAACAACGACAGTGGCGATGCTTTCACAGCGGAAATGGGAGCAAATGATTCAAATTATTATCGGATGTGAAATGCCAAATTAATGATCATAAAAGTGTCCTTTCCTTTTTAAATATTTTTGCGTTAATGGTATGGCTTTTAAATTATATCTGCAATTGATTGTTCCCTTTCTTTTTGGAAATTTATTAAGTAAATAATTGAATAAATTTTTCAATGTGATTTTCCATTCGCTGAACATTTTCCAGTGCACCATCCCCTGTATTGTCCAAACATAAAGCATTCCCTTTTGTGGCATGACCCGATCGAGCATGGGTTGCTTCTGCAGCATGTCCGGAGAAAATCGATTAAAATCTCTTACAATGATTCGTGATAGACCCATCCATAATCATCACAAGTGACGACTGAATAAAGAAAGCTCTTTCTCTTGTGTGGCGGTATGTTTCCCTGCACGTATCCACCCGATTTTGTCCGTGCGTGAGGTGATAAGTTCCAACGGCTGGCGGAGTTTTTGGAACCACCGTTGGGCTGTGCGATGACTAACATCATTTGCTCTGCCCGTAAAATCATTGACCGAATGAGCGGCATGGCGGCGCTATTTTGCCACATTAAATTGTGCGTGTACATAAGAGGGGATGATGTGAAAGTTTTCTTTGTTGAATGGAAATATGGATTAAAAACTCTCATTCAAACATAAATGTTCAATAAAGTCTCTTGAAGATTTCAAAGAAAACTCGAAAATTTTGGGATTATTAGAATTTTATCGAGTCGAAATTTTATCGGGGTACGATTTTGTCAACGCGCTAAAGTATGTACCGTTTTTCCTCGAATAGACCCCCCCCCCCTCCTCGATTAGAGAGCCCCCCATGTACAATAGAGCCCCCGGGGCCTCTATTCAAGGAAAGACGGCATGTTGTATCAACCGTATCTAATAGAAGACCCACCTCTATTAGAAGACCCCCCTCCATTATAAGACCCCTTTTGAAGAGGGTTGAACAATATAAGACCCGGGTCTTCTATTAGAGTAAATACGATAATTGTAAATTACGATTTATTTTCAGCTATAAATATGCAACATTCTGACAATCATTCACATTTCTTTCTTTTGCCATTTTAATTTTTCATTTTGTATTTTTTTTATCAAGAACAAATTATAGCAAAGTCTAAATTTTGCCTAATATTTCGGAATTCAAGACATCCCAACACTGCACTCCTAAGCAAAATGGGGTTTAAGAACGAGTTAAGGGTAGCGTTTCATTTCCCACATCTTTTCGTTTCTGATTCTAACTTATTATGAAATGCTAAATTCACATAACTCCGTGTTCTTTTAACTTTCAGCTTCTTACCAAAATGGCTTCCATCTCTGTCTTCAAATTTATGTTGTCACCCACTTCCCCACTTTGCTTCTTCTTTTTGCTTATGCCATTTCTTCTCTCCGGCGCGTCGGCTAACTCTGAAAAGCCCAAAACGTCTCTTTGCGTCAAAGAACAGTGTTAGTTTTAGGACACAGCACAAATTAAGCAGTTTATTTTAAAATTTCAGGCAATGGCGCTTCCATGTTCCATTATTTCGAATGCAGTGGCGATGGTGCGATGGACACTCATAAATTAATTTTATGAGTTTTTACGTTTTCCCGAATTTTCAGATTGTTACTTCCATCTCAAGACTTGGTTCGCTATTCTGATTGGGGTGGTCGCTTTGTTCATGGTCGCCTCCTATCTGATTGGTGTGATCAAGTGCCTTTTCTGCTGTGGTGGTACTCGTCGTTAAGCAGTGAAATTGCAAATTCAAAATTGAAGGAAGGAACATAGGCAAAAGTGGAAGACCAATATTATTATATGATGGTTAAAAATAGCAGACCAAATCGGTATTATGTGAACCTATTTAATTGCATAAATCGACGTATGCTTACTTCGAAACCATCGATTCGGACAAAATACAAGATTATTCTAATGTTTAATTTTTGAAATTTCTCAAGGGTTAGAAGGGGGAAAATAATTTTTTATTTTTAGTGTCCTTGGGTTTTTAATTTAGGAAGTCTTCTATTTAAGGAGGGCTTATTTAAAAGGGTTTCATACCAAAATGGAAAGGCAAAGGAAGTATTTTGTTTCTGTGAATCATTAAAATAGCCAATAATTTTATTTGATTTGAAAAAATTATTTTATTTGAAGAACGAAATTATTCCTGTACCCGAGGTGGATTTGAAGCTAAGCCAAAGCAGAAACATTGGTAACATTTGATTTGTTCACGGTTATTCGTCAGCAAGTGATTTCGTCAGAGATGAGTGATTTTAGGAGTTTATTTTAGTCATTCTTTAAGTAAACTTTGCTCTTTGATTATTTGGTCATTTACAAAATACCCTTAAGAAATATTTATATTAAGCAAATAGTCAATTTTTTTTACATACAACAAATTGTTTATCAACGACAGTGATCAGACAATAAAACACGTTTTATGGGGGATTACTCATCTTTAGATCGAAATTTGATGAAAAATGCTAAAAAAAAAAAAAGTGGAATGGAAATTTACTTTTGCGTTTTTCCTTTCTCTCTATCGTCTACGAAATTGGCGTCCAAAAAGTTTTTGAGCTCCGAAATTGTTGTCATAAAATTGCTCTCCATTTCTTCCATGTCATTTTTGATGATTTCAATCTCTTTTTTAAGCTCTTCAACTTGTTCCGCCATTTCCTTCAACTCCTAAAACTTAGGATTATTTTTAATAAATTGCTATTTAAATACACCCACAATTTCCTCTTCTTCATTTTCAATGCATTCATTTTGAACATTCGGAGGAAGAGGAGGAAGACCATTATCAGAATCAGTTGGACAAATTTGCTTAAATTTTTACTTTATTTTTTATTCAATATTTTTTTTACCAATTTTTCTGCCTGCTGCTGCTCTTCCCCTTTGTTGTTAACAGTTACAATTTGAAGAGAAACTCCGCCAGCATTAGACAAATTTTTCATTTTCTATTTTGAGAGAAAATATTTTTTATTATAATCGGTTACCTATTTACCTTGTATAAAAATATTTCATCTATTTTTGTAAGATTAATAATAATATTAATATTAATAATAAATAGAACCGGGTTTTTAGGCATGAAAAATCTTCTAATAGTCGTATAAAATAGACATGTAAAAGGTGAAAAAAAGCATGAAAGGGCACGAAAAAGTTAGAGTCGCCTGAAAAAACGGACTTTTAATGGGCGACCCGAACATTGGCCATTTCAAATTACGGGCAAAAGGTTATTTTACTTTTGTTGCGAATTCTGTGCATTAAAATTAGCAAAACTTTTTCATTAAATAATTTTGGCAAATTTTTGGCTTTTTGCTTAATATTTATGGTTAGATTACTTTTTCTTGTTTAGCCTCTTCTGATTCTTTTTTCTCACTTTGAAGCATTTCATTATGAGATGGCATTTCCTTTTGGTAATTGTTCTGTTTAACAGATTTTTAATTAAAATTTGTTTTATAATATTTATATAAAATTTTATATTTTTTTATTTTTAATTATAGGTAATTATATAATCCGCCTCTCCTTTCATTTACTTTTTCTCTGTTCGCAATTTTTCCGCTTCTGTTGGTCTCCTGCTATTGTGTTGACTTTTGTCATTTTTAGGAGAAGGAATAATTATCTATTGCTTTTTCATTAATAAAATTTTTAAATGTCTTTTTTTAATATTTTATTGTTTAAATTGTATAAAAGAATGTTTTCATTTGTTTCATTTTTACTTTTTCTTTACTCATTGCTGCTGCATTCGCATTTTGGCGTTTGGGAGAAGGAAGCCATTCCTATTATTCAAATTAATTTTTATTTAATTTTTTTGGTTGGGGACAGCTTGGCGCGGTAAAAGAAGAAAAATATGTGTTATAGCTTCTAATATAATTCCAAAGTTTAAATTATGATTTTTCAGGTTTCATTTTGGCGCCAAGCTAGCCATGCCAAATTGTCCGTGCCAAAAGATTTTACTTTTTCTTTGTTCATAGTTGCTGCTGTATTTGCACTGGTATTTTTGCGTTTGGGAGAAGGAAGCCATCCCTGACATTTTTTTAATTTTATTTAATTTATATAATTTTTTTTTTTTTTTTAATTTGTTATTTGTCATTGCCTCTCTTCCGTTATTGCTTCCCATTTGCATTGGTCCGTCCTTTCTTGGCGAAACTATTTGTCGTGAAAATTGTGGTGAATTCTTAAAAAATAAATTATATTTTTCATTTTTTCTTATGGTCCAACAGAATTTTCGAAAATGAATCTGTATATTTTGCCGTTCTCAATTTCAATCGCGCGTTCTTTTTTGCTTTGAGAGTCAATAGGCATTATTTTCTTAAAAATGCAAAAATTTCTTTAATCAATTTAAAATTCGTTCATTTTTTTACCCCCGTCATATTTTTCAGCTGATTTTTGTGCAATTTCCAAACGAAAATGTCATATTTGTTGTCTTTGCATTTCTTCTCTTCCGAGTTCAGCACCACCATCAAATCGGATTGGGTGACCGAAGAGAATTCGGCCGGCGGTTTGGCGCCGGAACAATAAATGTCCACGCGATAAATGCCATTTGAGTCGGGCCCAGTCAATGGAGGGGAAATGGCCAATTTGAAGTAATTACCAAAACGGATTCTGTGCGTTTTTTCCCCTTCGCTGACGGCCACTTTTTTTGTGAAGGCATTTGGCTAAATTTGATGGAGGTAACTTGAAGAACGCAAAAGTCATTTTTTGTAATTATTTTATTTTTTTGAAGGGTCGCGAATATTTGCGATATTTAAGGACGACTTATTTTAATTAAATCATTTTTTTCCAACGTTTATTATTTATACTTTTCTCGGCAAGTGGCTGTCGGTGAGTTGTTCTGCCCCGCTTTGACTAATGCTTAATTAGCGCCCAATTTGATTGACGCCTACCGGCCCGAGAGTCGAATAGCACTTAAAATAGTTTCGCGTGTTCAACTTAATAAGTCATTCATTAAAATTAGGCTTTCAAAAAATATTGCGGATTGGGTCAAAATTTCATCTTTTAGTTGGTTCGCATTCGAATCATTTCTGCATTATTCGACACTCGGACATTTTTAATGGACCATCCAACACTTTCGGATCGGAAGTATTTCTGACCCAGAATTGTCCAGCGCAAAATTTGACTGATGTCTTATTCTGCCGATCACTCGGATTTTTTTTTTAAATTCAATTTATTTAAATAACTTATTGTTTACCCAAATTTGTAATTCATTTTCCTTTGGGTTGCGCAATTTAACAAATATTTGGAGATCCACTGGCAGTTTCTCCAATACGTATTCAATTAGGTCAAAGTTAACACTTTTTTCGTTCCTTTCTTCGTCCTTGTGATGATTTTCCCTTTGGTATTCTATCAAATTGTACAGGTGGGGACTGCGGATAGTCACCTTAAAACAATTTATTTGCTTTGTTTATAATTAAAATGATCAATTATTAATAATTATGCGATAATACAAATCCAATCACAAACATTGTAATTGTGATTTTCAAGGGATATTTTTGGCTCCAATTTGAGCTCAAACGCATTTTCATGAGCAAAATATCCACCGACAAATGCGAGCAGTGCAACAACGGTGAAATTGTGAGGGGACATGGACAAGTCGAATTGAAAAAATAAATAAAATAAACGAATTTATGTAGTAATAAATTTATTTTAATAATTTAAGAAATAAAATTAATTTAAGTAATAAAATTAATTTAATAATAAATTATTCAAAAATAATAATTTAAGGATACATAATGAATGAGAAAAGAACTATGAATATTGGAAATCGTTGCAATTGCGTAAATATTTTTACACGTATTTTATGTCTTAAATAATCTTTTGATTTTAGTAACTGACTAAAAAATTGAAAAATAAAAAATAAATTTTTAAATAATATTTTGTTCAATGAATAGAAAATATTTTATACTATGGCTAGACTTCAACTCAGCTCCCATAAGAAAATAAAGTATTTATGGTCAAAAACTGTTTGTTATTGCATTTTATTAATAGAAAAGTGTGAAAAAGTGACTTTTAAGCCGTTTAAACCGGTTTTCGAACCAATTATAACCCGAAAAAAGACAAAATAAGGCATTCCTAACCTTTTAAAACGGCCAAACCCTGGCATATTTGGTATCATTCGAACGTGCTTGATGAGCTAAGGCTAAAGAACCGAAAATGAAGTCGATCCGAGTCAATCTAAGCACTTGCCATTTGAGTCCCAACGAAAAGGACATTTCAGTACCAAGTCTTTTGGATGGTACTCTACTGAGCTCTGAAATGAAATGTCTCGTGGGAATTCCCTCACAAATTTTTAAAGATGGTTTCAAATTTTAGCATTTACTATATTTTCTTCTTTTATAAATTTTATTTGTTGATTTTGAGGTTTCTGAGCTTATTTTTTAAATATATTTTACATATGTATTTAGAGAATTTTTGTTAAAATTTGAACATTTTTTGGGGTTGAACCTCCTTTCCGAGCACGTTCCTGACGCCATTCATTAAGCTTCTGCCGCTAATCCACGCTTTCTTTAATTTAAAGGGTTTTTTACTTGTCAAGCCCATTTTTTTCTTAAAAGATTGATTTTTAAAATATTAAAATTTGTCAATTTTCTGCCAAAACAGATTTTCTTGAAATTGCGTAGGCTCATATTTCGACCCCCTTTTTCGAACCTAATTTACTTTTTCAATTTTATGCTTTTAAGCCGAGATTGGCTCTTGCCTTTTACAAGTAAAATTCTCAAATTTTTTTTGAAAATTTTATTTTCTTTGGCGTTCTGATTTAATGAACTAGGAGCCCAAAATCGGGCCACCCAGTATAATAGCATGTTGGTCGTTCTTGTCAGAGCGCTTTCGAATATTTCCTAATTGGAAAAGACGCCGAATTGGTCGGGTCCCGTATTGGGCATAGGTAGGTCCCAAGGCCTCACAAAAGCCCTCTTCTGCCTGCTGTTGCTAGAGGGTTCTTCTCTGTTCCCATTTACACATCGCGCCCTCATAATTTTCTGCTTCTCTGTTTAAATCAATATCTCACTATTTTATATTTTCGCTGCTTACAACCTCCCCTCCCCCCTCCCGAACACATTTTTTTATTGATTTATGCCGCTTCTCTTTTCGCCGCTCGCGGTTGCGTTTCATAAAGTGCATTCATTCATCCACATAGACAGCCATAGGCAGGGTTGAATAGCTTCTGTAAAATAAACCTACAAAATGTGAAGAAATGCGAAATACCGAAAATTTGTCATGAGTATGGCATGGATTTTAAAATTAATAGTCAATTAAAAACCCGTAATTCTTAACTGCATTTCTGTTAACTGAGAAATTATTAGGAGTTCATTTAACCATTTGATTATAGCCCATTCAAAAACTAGAATACATTGTTACCAATCATCACCAGCAAATTAAATAGGATTTTTTTCGAAACAGCTTCCTTAATTCTAATTGATCAACCGCAATGGCTCGTACGAAGCAAACGGCACGCAAATCGACTGGTGGGAAGGCGCCTCGCAAGCAATTGGCCACGAAAGCGGCGCGCAAATCGGCTCCGTCCACTGGTGGTGTGAAGAAGCCGCACCGATACCGTCCAGGTTACACTGAAATTGATGCCAAATTTCCATCTTTTTCGCGGCGTTTTTTTTTGTCTGTTGACTCACCGGATCTGTCTCCCCAGCCAGGCCCTTCTCCCTTGGATACAGGCGTTCCTTCCTCCACCTTCTTCCCAAACTCCTCCCTAAAATCGACTATCAGCACCACAGGACAATCAGTCCCTTCGTAATTTAGTCAAAAAATCATAAAAAGACTGCCCCCCCATTTTCAAAGTGTGATTATGCATTTGCCATTCTCAGTCATTCTTTTTAGGGACCGTTGCACTGCGTGAAATTCGTCGCTACCAAAAGAGTACTGAGCTGCTCATCCGCAAATTGCCCTTCCAACGTTTGGTGCGTGAAATAGCCCAGGACTTCAAGACGGACTTGCGCTTCCAATCGGCTGCCATCGGTGCTCTGCAGGTGGAAATTGTTTTGAATTTAAGAATTGATTTTTTGATGGGTGGTGTGTGGAATTACGAACGTGGAAATAATCTTGGGTTTAGACTTTAAAAAAAGAATACGCCAATCCGACACCCCCTACGACTTACGGTTGACGCTGGGCGAGGGTAGGGGGGTAGGCTCTATTGCAGTTTACCCGACTATAAAAAATTTTCACGACCTTAAGAAATTTACACGACCATAAAAAAGAAGGTACGACCATAAAAAATTTACACGACCATAAATCTCAACCTTCATTAAAAATAGGAAAAAAAAATTCTATGTCTTGAGTTTTTCAATAAAAAATTACTTGGAATTTTTTGAAGTAGGAAATTTCAAGAAAAAACATGAAATTTTCATAACATTTTTTATTTTTTATTAGTTTTTTGAAGACTTAAGAAAAAATAACGAAAATTTGAAGGGTTTTCTTGAAAATTCTGCGTTAAAATTCCCAGTAATTTTTTATTGAAAAAACTCGACTTAAAAAAATTTTTTATATTTTTTCCCAGGGGGTTTTTAGTTTTATGGTCGTGTTAATTTTTTATGGTCGTGTAAATCTTTTAAGGTCGTGAAAATTTTTATGGTCGGGTGAACTGCAATAGAACCGGGGGGGGGGGGGGGTACACCCCAAAACGTTGCCGGCCGAAACGTCGCCGGGCGGTGGTCGTAAAAATTTTCTCTATCCACCGATTTTTGTAATCATGATGCCATTCGAAACTCTAAATTTTTGAAATTATAATTAAGCAGAACTTAAGCGAAAGTTACCATTTTTATTATGCAAAAAACCGTGGACTTCCTGGGTTTTTTTTCTAACTTTTTTGAGAATTCTTTAATCGCTTAACTTCTTCTTAATTATAGTTTCATAACACTTAGAGCTTTGGAATGATATCATGATTACGAACATTGGTGGGTAAATCAAAATGTTACGACCAAAAATCTCGCCCGGCGACGTTTCGGCTTGGTCCGAGGAAGGGGGGAGGGCGGGTGCAAGGACCAATTTATATAGGATAACCTCTAAACCTTCTTTCCCTTTAACAACTAGTTTTGAATTTTTTCAATGTGTAAATGTTTTAAGCACATATTTTTTAGGAAGCTTCTGAAGCTTACTTAGTCGGTCTTTTCGAGGACACTAATCTCTGTGCCATCCATGCAAAGCGTGTCACCATCATGCCGAAGGGTGGGAATTAATATTTTATGATGACAAACTAAGAACCGGATTACTGTTTAAGAGAGTATTTTATTCTAACAATGAGCGCCCATTTAAGTATAAAATAAGGGTTAAAAATCCAAGCCAAGTTTTTCTTTAAACTAACTTAAATAAAATTTTAAAAAATGCAATTCTAAAAATCAAATTCGTCCGTTGCTTCAGACATTCAATTGGCCCGTCGCATTCGTGGAGAACGTGCTTAATGGAGTGGAAGAGTGTATACTTGGAAGGAGGATGGGCAACTTTTGACGGTCGATGATTCCAATGAATTTTGTTCCCCTCGGTATCCTTTTAAAATTAATTTTGTCTTTTATTGTCGATTGATGAGCAATGTTCTCCTTTTTGGTTTTTTCCTTTCTTTCCATTGCTCTGTGAATTTTTTCTCGGCTATTTTCTTTTTTGCATAAAAACATGGTTGCTCCCTTTTGTCTTATTTTAAGATTTTGTCTTTTTTTGGAAGGTCCAAATCTTATAAATAAAATGGTCATCATTTCAGTTTTGGTCTTTTTTTTGTCTTATTTTTGGGTAGGAGAGGTATTTTTGAATATAATTAATTTTGGAGCGAGTTTGTAGATGGGTTTTTCAGAAAAGGATTAGTTTTGAAAAAAAACTAGGATTCGGTTTTTTTTTAATTAATTTGGTTCGGGACTGAAACGATTTTGGAAGACACTAATGAGTGGAAATTTTAAAATTTTTTTTATTTGATTGTTTTGAGAGGTGTCAAAAAAAACACTTGTTGAAAAGAGCATGGAATTTTGTAGATTCAGATTTTCGCAAAAAACCTTAATTTTGAACCTGAAAACTTTAATTACATGTACATAAGATAATTTTAAAACATTTATTAAATCAGATAAAAAAAAAATCACATTGAATATCATGTGATTGAATTTGCGCGAGTTAAGTGATCTTCGGTTGGATCGCCGCTCAATGACAAATTCGCTTCATTGCAATTACACATTTAATGGCATTAATTTAAAAATAACTAATTATTACATAGAAAACAAATAATAAATGGAAGAAACGACAAGGTAGTACGGAAGTTTGGGTCCGCTTTGTTGCAAAATTTTTTTGTTGTTTAAAAAGTCCTGTAAACACCTTTCCTGGGGTTTTCAGGGTCGCTGAATGAATATGGTATTCATTTTGCCCAATTCCGAATCTCGAATTCGAACAAAAAGTCGAAATTCCCAAAATATAAATTTTCGATTTTTTGGCCAAAAGTTGTTTAAAATAGCAATACAAAATTCATTATTAAAGAAATTTTGTGCTTTTTCCAATCGGCCTAGTCGTATTTTGCAGAAAAATTTTTGCAACCCCCTAGGGATTTTTTTCGAAAATTTTCCTGGTTTCAAGCCATCTTCGGGTTTTCAGATCACCATGGAGGGGGGTCTGATCACTTCGATGTAAACACATTTTTTAATCAGCATCAAAAATTGAGCTAAGTATTCGAATGTTTGTATAAATGTTCATTATTTCAAAAACTCTCGAAGAACGAAACTTTTGGCCACAATCAATTCGTAACATCCATTTACATATTATCAAACTATTTTGCATTCTTAAAAGTTAAATCTAAACTGAATTTAGGACCTAGGCGCAAATGTCTCGGGCGCAAAAGTCCGAGGCGCAAGTGTCGATTTTGCTGAGCGGCGCAAATGTCACAACACGGTCTAAACATATGACCACCCAAAATTGGGGATGAAGTTGACTGTTGTTTTGTAATTATTAGTGATGCGAAGCAATTGGGCTGTATTGCTATCATTGGAAAGCCCACAAAAAATGCTAAAAAAACACTAAAACATGTTAGCCATTGGCCACAAATTAAGCTTTATCACGCATTCAATCAATAAGCACTAAGTGAGTTTAAACATATGGCCATGACTGTATGTCTTATTAATAAGGGCATATTTGCAAATGCATACTTTTTTTTCTAATATGCAATGGGCTAAAGGAAAAACGCATTTCTAACTTGGTTTGAAGCTTCTAGAGACAGAGGTTGTAAGCATGCCATAAAAACCCGAAAAAAGGACAAAATATAACCTAAAATATGCACTAAATTGCCCAACTATGACATAAAAAGGTAAAAAAAGGTAATGAAAAATCAAACGAGAAAATTAAAATCATTGGCTATTTAAGCAAATGCATTAAAAAACTTTAATCTTTTAAATTTATATAAAAAATTTAAAGAAGTATTTTAAAGATTAATCACCAAAATGCAATTCTAAGTATTTTATTTCTTCAGCAGGAATCGGGATCAGGAATTTTTTCGGAAGTCCAAAATATAATAGTTGCGCCGAGCTTAAAAAGCATTAAACTTTGGCATAAAATTTTTGTCCTTAACCTGTAATTCGATGATGAACAGGAAGCGAGGCCAAATCCTCGTTTTCCCACGTTCTCCGTATTTCCATAAAAATCCGGGACCGGGCCCCTCGGGAAAATCCTGCCGGGGCTTCGGTCCCTAGCATTAGTGGGGAAAAATGCTGTAGCCCCCGACAATCTTTGCTCGAGGGGACGGGAGGCTATTTTAATTGAATGTTCCACTTTCGTTGGGGACGAGTCTATGTCCCAAGAAAAATAGCTTGACTTTCGGAAGCCCAAATCCAATAGTTGCGCCGAGCTTAAAAACGGCAAACCTTTAAAAAAATAGTGGCATAAATTTTTTGTCCTTAAACTTGTATCACTCCCTTTTAGCAAATCAGAGTCGGAAAGGAACCTTATAATCACCGAAACAGTCAAAAACAGAGTTGCATTTTTGATCTTTTTACAATATTTTCGAAATTTATATAGAGTTTTTGGGATAAATTTTTTGAGAAGATAAAAGTTCTCCAGCGGTCCGATAGGCGCCGCCGGGAAAATTTTTCAAAATTCGGTCGAAGCCAGAAAATGCGATGTATTCGAAGCAAAAAGGGTTGCCCTAGCTCTTGCTGAGGTGCTGCTACCCTATTCCAATAATACACCAACCAATTCATTGTATTTTTATGAAACTTTCTTCGCACTAATTAATCTATTTTTAAATTTGACCAAGTCGAAGATCACCTGCTAAATTTACCATCTGATTAATTACGAAAGAGTGATCTTCGATTTAATCGCTCACAAACAAAACAAAATGATCATCTCTTACCATATCCAAACATTTTGCAAGTCGAAAGAGTGAACAAATGGGAATGGATTTAATGTTTATTACACAGCAAACGAACAAAATGAGTGACGAAAATGGAAAAAAGCGAATGGAAATGACTCTTTAAAAGGCAACGGAAAAGCAGTCAGACTAATTACCTCCTAATTACCAGTTTAATTACTACTCATACCACTCCAAACCAATTAGCACTCCCTTTCAAAAATGCCTTTGTCCTTCCGCTTCCTTTTGCTGCTGTTGGCACTGTTCCCTTTTGTCCTTCTCCTCCTCCCATTTTCTTCTTTGGCCACTCCCTCCGTTCGCCAAATTCGCCAACTCAGCTTCACCGATTCCTTCTCAAGCGGCACAATTTTGCAGCCCGGCGGCGGCGGCCTTTTGAATTGGTGGCGGCGATAAACAAAGAAAAAGAACAAAGGGAGGGAAATGTGAAAAAGAGACGGAGGGAAAACAGAGGAAGAATTAATTAATGAGGAAAATTACATATGGATCATGAGGAAGTTCTGTTCATCAGTCGGACAAATTATTATTGTATATTTTATTATTTACTGTGAACTGTGATTTATTTTTTAAAGAATTTGGGCGAAAAGTGATTTTTTGAGAATTTTTTTTTATAATATTTTCAAATTTTTATAAAATTGTTCGGCGATGCAAACAAGCGCCGCCCTGGTAAACTTTTTTGAAAAATTCAAATTAAGAATTTTGGTTGAAAAATTTTAAAAATCTTTTGAAATTAATGTTTGAATCACGGTTGGATATGTGTCTCAGTGGAAATCAAGATTAAAAAATATGTCTTATATGTATAAATAAGAAATATACACATAAAATTACTCTCAGAGAGAGAGAGAGAGAAGGAAAAGAAAAGAAACGAGAGGAAAGTGAGAAAAAGCGAATTTTCTTTGCCCGTTCTTCTCTTTATTCACCTTATAACAAAAGAAATATTCTTTCTTTTTCATCTTGCTAGTTTTTGTTATCCATACCAATAGGTTTGGGCTTCTACCCAATTAAATTAATTTTTGGAATGGGGCCAGTTCCGGAATGGCCCCCAAAAGATTCACTCAATTAAATTGTCATGAATTGCCTTATTAAAATTTACAAAGTTTCCAAAAGTCTCATTCGGGTTTGGTTTTATACAACTTTCCAAGTGTAAAATGCTATATCCACTTTTACAAGATTTAACTTTTGGCGAAAGGGCCAGTGGTCTAATTATTGTTAATTATTTCTTGTTTAATTTTTTTTTTTAGATTTTCATTTGTTTTATATGTTTCATCAATCAGTTCTTTTTTAAATTTGCAGAAGTAAATAAATTTAGTGGTATGAATTGGCCGAAATAAGAAGAAAAGCGGAAACATCAACCAATGAATATTTTTCTACCAGAACAGAAAAGTGTATTATTATTAAATTTCCTTTTTTCCCCAATTGATAATGCTTCACCTTCGCTCCCTTTTAAATTGCTCATCAGCAGGGCGTTGCCAGTTTTGGAGAGGAGGCTCAAAAAGTCGGGTTTTAGGGCTATCTTTCCGTTTTTTCCTCCAGGCGAGGGCCTATTTTATTCTTTTTTTTTGCTGTGCTATTCTTATGTTTTGGGATAAAGTACGCGAGTCCGACAGTGCCGATAAGGGCCGACAGGAAAATTGCCCAAAATTTTACAGTAATTTATTATAACAAAAAACATGTGTGACATGCTACACAAAAAATCGTTTTCAATCACTTAACATTCACATTTGTCCATCCGTCGGTCCCTTTGATCATTCGTAACAGTCGCAAACGCCCGGCTCTCCGTCTTTGCCCGGTGCCCCTGGCGGTCCCGCCGGGCCAGGCGGTCCAACGGCAGCCCTTCAAAGTTGGCGTTACGTCCACTTTTAATTGTTTTTCCCATTCTCTCCCCAAATAGACCCGTGCAGAATTCGGCGTTTCACTTTCATCAAATCATTTGCCGGCGGCTCCCTCTGCTGTAGTTTTGCTCCACTTTTGCTGCTGTCCGCTGACTTTTTTTCATTTGTGCTTTGCCTTTGCCCTGGGCATGGCGCCGCTTCTCCGGGAGGGCCGGTCGGCCCGGGTGGGCCGGGCACCCCCGGGGGGCCGGCGGGACAGCCCGAAGCACTGTAGCGGGCAAATTCCGTTTCACCGCTTCCGTCTTCGGCACGTCCGACTGGCACTTTCGGCTGCACACCATTCTTTAAGTTAATTTAAAAACCAATTGACTGATTGTTTGTCAAATTTTTCCCATTACCAAAAATTCCTTTGGCATTGCCTCCCTTTTTCGTTTGCTCAAATTGTCGCATTTTCCCTGTGGCCCCTTTTTGCCGGGTGGGCCCGGTGGGCCGGGCGGCCCCGCCGGGCCCGGGACGCAACCGTAAACGGAGGAAGTGGTCGTTTGCTCCTCTTGTTCGGGCGTGGTCACTAAGGAGGAGATAGTAAGTTTTATCCTGTTAAGAAAATGACCAATGTCTCCGTCTGTGCCCCCTCCCGTCGGAAAAGGCGTCTCATCGGTGGGACATTCGCAGGGGCACACCGCCGGGGGGCATCCTGAAAAAGGACAAATTTGTGGGAAAATCAGACGGAATAATTTTTAAGGAGGCCTCATAATAAATCAAAAATGATTTTAATAAATTTGTATTGTTTCATTTAAAATTATTGTTGCAAATTCGTTCATTATTATTAAATTAATTAGGCAATTAAACCCGTTGGAGGTGTCGCTATTGTGCTCGTCGTCGTTGTGGTTGTGGTTTTTTTAGGCGGGTAATGATGGTGTTTATTCAACACTTTTGTATGGTGAAATGCAAATCCATTTTCAAACAAATACAAAAGGCACAGGAAACAAATCGGCACAAACAGCCAAAGCGGTGGCATTTTTACGAATTGGAAATTGTTTTTTGAAATTATTTTACAATATTTTTTATTTGTCAATTTTGCGCTTTGACTGTTGCTTAAATGCAATTTTTGCCCAATACTTTTGTATTTGTTAAAAACAATGCGTAATGGAACAAATATTTTTTTGCGGGACATTTAAAAAATTCTTAAGGAAAATGACAAAAAAATGACACAGTTATAGTGGACGAACAGAAGAAATGAATGAAACTTGTTGTGCTTGTTCCTCAAAATGTTCAAAATAACAAATGGAAGGCAAAAGGAATGAATTTTTTTTTGGGGGGGGGGGGGAATAAAAATGGCCACACATTCCCCGAAAAAACGGAGAAAAATGACAAACATTTAAAAATGGCAAATGAATTTCTTCTTTTTTTTCAATGGAATTTCAAAGTTTGAAATACAAATTGCGAATTCAAACAAAATTATGGGCATCAGATTGGAAAAACCTCAGAGTTGTTGGAGAGTGTCGTAAGTTTCGTCAAATAACCGTGTTTTCCATAATAAATTACCCGTTTTGAGCAAATTTTGAGAGAAAATTTTAAAAATTTCTGAGTAGAGTTAGGCGATGCCGATAGGAACTGCCGGAAATTTGTAAAAATTTATTAAAAATTTTTGCTAAAATTTTGCCGATAGGTGCCGCCTGAAAAATTGAATTAAATATGTGAGACTATTACAGAGTTGCACAAAAATGTTTTAGAATATGCAAGGACTTTTTTTGCCTACTTTCAGTTTCGCCTTACAATCAGGGGTGTCCTTAGAAAACTCAAAAACCCGGCAAAAATGTTCAAAAATAAGGCAAAAAATAAGGCAATTTTTTACGCCAATTCTTTAGTGTAAAAAACGTCAAAAAGATTTAAATAACATATTTATCACCACTTTTCACCTGTTTGAGAAAATTTGTCAATGAAAGAAAGTAATTGTGAGCATTGGGGCATGAAATATTTACATTGAATTTGATTGAAATTAGTGTTTAGAACATTTTATTCAAAAAGCGAAAAAAAAACTAAAAGGGGGCCGGTGGTGCCGATAGGCGCCACCGGGGAAAATTTTTGAAAAAATGGATATATTTTGATTTGTACGGACCCCCAAAACCCGGCAAATGCCTGATTTATAAGGTAAAAGGACACCCCTGCTTACAATTCCCAATTCCGACATTTCGCCCAATATGAAATTCAAAGGTAAAACTTGCGATTTTGGATTTGTAGACGAATTCTGTCTTTTACCCCGACTCGGTTCAAGAAAAACATACAAACATCCCTAAGAATGGCTTAAAATTAATGGATGGCTTATAGCGTCAATGTTTCTGGACAATCTGTCCAAAATGAAAAAAAAAACGTTTCCCTACTGCATTAGTCGACACCTCTTACATCCATCGAGAATGACAAAATTCGAACACATCTTCTCAACGAGGGCTGCAAAGCTAGGCTAATAAACAGATTGTCGAAGCCTTTACTTTACGGGGTCATTCCGGACTGACCCCAATCCAAAAATTCAAATTCGCGCACTAGCGCTTGGGGGGTCTGGGGTTCCCTTTGATGTTGTTTACTCCAACGAATGCCTTTTGAAAAGGAATGGAATGTTTCTTTTTGTTATAAGACAGAAAAAGAGATAGAACAAAATGAACAAAGTACTAATATTTCTTTTTTCTCTTCTTTCTTTCTACTCTCTTCATTTCGCCTTTTCCCTTTTTCTTTTCACTCTCCTCTCAAATTACTTGCCATATTGACTAAACAGCTGGAAGGGCTTGTGAGACTCTCATGCTCATATTCACAATGCTAACTATCTGCAGATAATTCGCTATCTGCAGATAAATCAGTATTCACAATGCTGGGGATGGGTATCCGTATTCCGAACTCGCAAAATAATTCCCATCCCTAGCCCTAGCCGCATTACATATTCACAATGCTAAGGATAGGGTATCCGCTAGTGTATCTGCAGATTAATATCCTCAGCCTCCTCCCGAGGAGGATAGTATGGTTAAAAATGGTATGTAAAAGGCAAAATTTATTCTTTAGTTGATCTCAAGTTTTATGATAAATATTTTTATTGCTTTATAAATGTTTATTGTTTATGAAATAAAAATAAAAAACAAGAATGAAAAAATTCAACACCTTGACGAAAATAGAAAAAAAATTTCAAGTCTTGCTCAGTGTGCTAATTTTTTACTTCAAAATTTAATTTTTTCTAATTTCAAGAACCGAAAAAATACCTAAGCAAATAAACCAAGTGAAAAGTTTGATGAAATTTCATAAATTTTTGAACCCTGACTCCTCTGTGGAACCCTGTTTTTCACAGTGATTTGTCAATTAAATTATGACTGTTATTGTTGCTTTTTGACAGCACAGAAAAGTTATGCGTACATGAATTTTATTAGCTTTTTGTGTTATCACAAAAAGAAAGTTTACGCGTTTCAACTTTTGGCGCTATAATTTCTTTACGGAGCATAATATTTCTTTTAATTTATTTTTTCATTTTTGTTTGAAAAGTCAATTAAAAAACAATTGTGGTTGTGAGCGGGATCCGAACCTGCTACCATTTTCAGGTCCTACCGCTAGAAAAAATAAACTAACAAAGGGGAAGAAGAGGATAATCGGCTAGGAATCCCCAGCTAAGGATAGGTAGCTGAGGATTGAATTATCCGTACCCGTATTCCAGACTCTCAGTTCTCGGTTCCCGACAAACCCAAATTGTCAAAAATTCCCCCCCCCCTATATTCAGTTTTTTTCTTTTTGTAAGTTTAAAAGATTTCCAAAACATTGGAAGCTGCCGGTCTGTAACCCATGCATTTTCGAGTAAAAATGTAATTTCTATAGATGCACTGTTCTAAGCCAGGGCTCGCATCTGCCAAGCTTGATTTCAAAGGACCAAAATGTGATTTCAAAGGACATAAGGGAAGGGGGAGTTGCGAATTCAAAGGACACTCCAGAAATTTATCATTTGCTTATTCAAATGTTTAATTTTTTCACCAAGCGGGGGGGGGGGGGGGGGGGTGGTGCGGAAGCTGTGCCGATACCGCCGAGGAATTCTTGATAATTTGGGTCGGATCTGCTAATGGATTTTGGCTTAAAATGAACTAGTCCTTTGAAATCAAGCTTGGCAGATTCGAGCCCTGGCTTAGAACAGTGTATCTATAGAAAATACATTTTTACTCGAAAATGCATGGGTTACAGACCGGGGGTCGGGGGCGTTTGGGCCCCCGTGTTTGGGCCCCCGCGTTTGGGCCCCCGCATTTGGGCCCCGGGGTCGTTTGGGCACCCGCGTTTGGGCCCCAAGCCAAAAATAGACAAAACCCGGCTCTACTGCATTTTATGAGTCCAATCGAAAATTATTGTAGAAATACAAATAAAACTTTCTTTCTCCCAAGTTTAAACCTCAAAAATTATGTTTGTTTGCTCGTCCTACGATCAATAAACAATATGTGTTTTAGTTAAAATGGGTTACGGCATTTGCACGGACAATCTACAGCTAAATTACTTAATCTGTAACACCAGTGGTTTCTTTATCCATTCTATTTTTCCAGATTGGCCATCCAAGGTATTTCTAACGGAGGGTTGCTGACTGCTGTCTGCTCGCAGCGGCGTCCGGACCTTTTTGCTGCTGTGGTGACTCGTGTCGGGTCAGCAAATTTAAAAAGATCAAATTTTAATGATGTTCGGAATAAGAAAGACTGATTGGTGAATTTTTATTGATGTGCGAGATACATTGATTGTTCTTTTTTAGTTTTTAATTTACATAAATATTTACACTTTAAAATACATTTCAAATAATATTGTTGTTAAGCTTTGACACACATATTTATTGTTCTTTCTTTCAATGCTATTTTTTATTTTGTTAAATTTGCTTTGCCAATGCATCTCATACCGTTCGACTGTTCCCAAGAGGAAGCCGTCGTCCAATTGGCCCATTCTCTGAGTGCTTTCCAACTCACAGCCGACCAAATTTTCAAAAAGGCTGCGCTCAGAACGGAGAAATGCAAGCGCAGGATGGAACTGTTGGGGAAGAGAATGGAAACATTGGAGAAGAAAATGGAAATGATGGAAAAGGTGAGCAAATTCGTGGCGATAGGAAAGGTACCCAAAACAATTAGGGAAATAAGTCTTCATTTATCTGATCTATTTACTGGTAAAGCAAGACTAAATTTTAGTCATAAATGTAAATAGATTCTTGGGTTTATCTGGGTTCGTTATTCAAATCTTTACAATTGATAAATGCGAAAACTTATGTCAGCTTAATGCCGTCCCACTGCTGAACTGCGCTTCCAATTTTCCGGCGTTGGGCTCCCCCGCCGGCGTTTATGAGCCCGTCTTTGACCAAATTGGCCATTCCGGGCCATTCATTTGCGCAAATAATTCGAATTTTACGGAAAATGGACCGCGACGGAAGTTCAATTCGTCCATTTGGTTGAACGAAGCCATTGGTCGTCGGAGGGATTTGTTGGCGCATTTGGCGAGAGACCGGCAGCAGCAGAAGGAAAAAGTGATTTTGGACGGTAAAAAGGAGGGGGGTGGGATATTATGAATTGTTTTGTTTGTCGGTTTCAGTGCACAGATTGGAAAAGCTAAGCGCACCGGCGGAGAGCGGCAGCGCCGCCCATTCGGAAGCGGACTTTGAGCAACGCATTTTGACGCGTCTTTTATCCGCTCGCCGGGGGGATAAAGTGACCACGGCAAAGCCCACCAAATCGACACAAATTGATTTCTCCGCGTCGTTGATCGATCTTTGCCCTTCAAGAAGCAGTGGACATTTGCCAATGCCAATTGAAATGGGAATGATGGACGGCGACCCTTTTGCGTATGAACCGGCGGAGTTGGGGGAATTGGCCGACTTCGATTTGCCCGAGGATTTTCCCGGTGAGCAGTAAATGTATAAAATTGGAACGAGACCTGAAGAAAAGAGTCTTCCATTAAACCGAATCCATGCCCCAATTTGCGCCCTTCCATTTGGCATCCTGTTATTTGAGCACTTTCTAAAACTCGGGTTTACCGTTTTTGCTTTTTATTCCAGTTTCATAGACTCCGAACCCCGGACCTGAATTCGAACAAAAAGCCGAAAATTAATTTTCAAAATCCAATTTTTAGGTCATAAATGTATAAAAATAGCATTACGTAAATTTATTAATGCTTTTTTGCTGGGTTTTATGTATTATAAGTCATAATAAATTCTAAAATCTGGATTTAAAAAGATTTGAGTTTTCGACTTTTTGTTCGAGTTCGGGTCCGAAGTTCGGAGTTCGACAAAATGGTTGTCATATCCTTGCCTTAAAAAAGACTTAATAATTATGAAAAAAAATTTTTTGAAAAATGGGGGGGGCCAGCCTTTGTATGCCCGAAGAACTAAAAAAAATCATCTATTAGATGTAATCATATGACAAATCTGTAATCATATGACAGATCTGAATTCATATTCGTGATCAGCACCCCCCGAAAACCCCTATATACCAATTTTTAGCTCAAAATAAAATAAGTTAAATTAGAAAACCCCATTCTTTAGGACGCCCATTTTTACTTTAATTTTCAGGCATTGATGTAAAAAGCGTTTCATTCGTCAGCAAACCCTCGACAGAAAGGCGCAGCGACCGACTGGCAATGGGCGACGACGACGACACTGCGACAGAGTCGGCCAAAGCGCAACCGACCAAAGGTGAGGACAAAAAAGGACGAAGTGAGTGAGGACGGCGAAAAAGGCGTCAAATTAAACAATTTGATTTTTAGCGGATATGCCGGTGCCATCGGCGGCGATTGCTCAGACGGCGGACACTTCGGCGGTGAAAATCCATGCGCCTCCACCGCCCCCTCCGCCCCCACCGCCGCCATCCCTCCAACAGAAAGAAGTAAAAACGCGGGAACTTCAAATCGCCTATTTTAAAATTCCTGGTTTTCGTTTTCGTTCAGCCCTGGGGAAAGGGGGGAGGACGGCATAGAGCTCCCTACGAATAATCCGCTCTTTTTTCCTCTTTCGACCGATGTTTTGCCCTCCTCTTCGGTGTCGGGCCGTTCCGATCTGATGGCGGCAATCCGTGCCATTGGGGGAGTGAGCGGGGCAAAACTGAAGAAAGTGGAGGAGGAGGACGACGACGCACACGGAGAAAGAGACGGCAGGGAAAAAGCCGAAGGGGCAGCAAAGGCAAAAACGGGCAGAGAGGAGCCGGAAGATCTGATGAGTTCGCTGGCAAAAGCATTGGAAAAGCGAAGGAAAGGTGAGCAGCATACCTTAATAGGGGGGAGGGGGTCGACCCCCCCTAACTTCGTTTGTATGAGGGACCGAAAAAGGGGGTAATTGGGGGCGTTTTCGTATCAACTGGGTGCAAAGGTCACCCTCCACTAGGGACTTCGTTCGTTTTGAGAGGGCCGACCACCCCTACTATTTAACGTATGGTGAGCAGAGAATGGGGCAGAAACGGAAAAAGGGGGCGGTGATAAAAGGGAAAAGGCACAGGGACAAAGACAATGGCAAAACGGAAATTGTCAATGATGGGAGCATTTCATTCATTTATCGCCAACCTGCTTCCACTCCCACCCCCCCCCCCCCCCCCCGCGCTTCGTTTCCCCTTTTATAGCGAAAAAAAAACAGAAATTTAATCAAAGGGGAATGATACGGAAAGGGGATTGCTTCTGTGAAAAGAGGGATGCTGAAGAGGGGAGGTGCTCCGTTGAAAGGTCATACCAATTAAGAAAATCCATTTGTCGGTTTTTGCGAGTCGGGTCCACCGAATTAATCCCGCAAATCCGTGTTTTAGTGCGGGATTACGGACCATGTCCCGAGCGGGACCCGTTCCAGCTCCTGGCTCTATTAATCATACACATTTTTGGCCATAATTTCACTACCGTTTAAGCTACACTTATGATTAATATGTCAAACGATAGAGCTTTCAAAACTCTATAATTACACTGTCAATGTTCGCAGAAATCTGTTCCTAAAGAAAAAAATTTTCTTAACAAAAACTGTTTTTGGCCAATTCCCCAGTGTATCTAAAGTCATAGTAAACATGAACCAAATCAAAAAATTTTTAGTGATTTGGGCCTAAAAAGAGGATTAATGCTTATGTTTTCGCTAGAAAGTTTTTGCTATCTGTGCTGGAAGTGGGTGTTTTGGACATCGTTATGTAAATTAATTTTTAACCCATTTTACCGACCCTACAAATTTGGCCATATTTCCAAGAATATTAGACAAAACTATGATATACTATTTTCATTAGATAGAGGAGTGTTTCAGCTTCAAAATGATACCAAAATTATATTTATTATCTTTTAAAAATTCTTTTTTAAAAAGGGTTAAAGACGTAGAAAAAAAAACGACAAAACTTATCGGACAACCCAATATAATATACTACAACATACAGCTGATTTTAAGGAATGCTCGGCAAGGGAACAGTGGTAGTCGCAAAGCCGAAAAAGTCAAGCGGAGGAGACGAAACACTTACGATGTTAAGGGAAAGGGTGCCGAGAATACGGGCCGAAAGTGAGGAAGAGGAGGAAGAAGCGGAAGATGAGAAAAGCGAATGGTTTGACTGACAGGACGGACGGCCTAAATGCCATGGCCATTGGTCTAATGAGTGGCCTTTTCCATCTTCGAGATTATGATCTAATTAATCAATTATCAAATAATCCTATTTTGAAAAAGCATAGAAAAACAAATAAATAAGAGTTCAATTCATTATTTATAATTCAAATACCAAATCGTATATTGGTAAACCCAAAAATGCTTTATAGTTTGGTTTTTTTTTTGTTGCCCTCCCCGCGAAGGGAATCATATTTTTCCTATTTTGTGTTTTGTTTAAGTCTATAAAAGAATGTTAAAGCGTTCAGCAGATGATTAAGAAATCGTAAATATAGATTGTTGCAATTCTGCCATAGTCTCACAATTGGTAACTTTTTTTTGCGGGTTTTTTAAATCGTCCAAATAAATAATTGTTAATTTGCATATTTGTGGGAGAGTCAAAGAAGGGATAGGAAGAAGAAAATTGAAGCAATATGGTTTCTTTTCCTAGCCCCTTTATCTCATCTGTAAATAGCATCAAAAATATATAAAATAATCTTGTCATGGGCCGAACTCGAACCTTCCCCCCTACCATCTAACAGACGGACTGATAGGTCAACTCTTCATTCTTTGTATATTAGAAAGCTTAAAATCTCAAGAATGTATTAATGCCATAAAGTTACGAGAAAAATACGTCAAAAAAAGTTACAAAGTCAAACAAGCGAAAATTAAGTTTTAATAAAAAAAATTGTTCGGCGTTAGAAGTTTTTGAACTTGCGTGTTCAAAATTTCTGAACCGACCCGGACCCGTTTCGTTTTTTTGGCCTCAATTTATTTGTGCCTTTTCTTTCAAATATTGCTACATATAAAAATCGGAATTTTCCTTTGAGTCCCAGAAATCAGTAGAAAATACATAAGTATGTACATTGAGCTCAAATCAGTACATTTCTTACTAGTGCTAGGAACCGGACCGGACTCCGGCCGGATTTTTCCGGATCCGGGTCCGGAATCCGGGTTTTTTGGGCCTCACCGGATTTTTCCGGATTCCGGATTTTTCCGGATTATCCGGAAAAATCCCACCGGCAATTTTTTGAAAATCAAAATCCGGTTCCGGATCCGGCGTTTTCAAACCCGGATTTCCGGATTTTTCCTGATCCGGCTAACGATGACAATTTGAAGAAAGATACTGAGATAAGAATTTTAGTGGGAAATTGCACCGAAATAAATTATTTTTTTGAAGTATTTATGGATTATTCGTGGCTTAGTTCTTTAGTTGGTTGACTCCTGTTCCAAAAAACAAAAAAATTTGATTTGGTTCGATACCACCAGAAAGCAATTCAATTCAAAACGGGGCATGTCGATTCGGCGCCACACGATTCGGCGCCAGAATTTTTAGCGCTTTGTAACTTTTTTCTTAGGCAGCCAAATTTTTTATTCTTAGTGTCTTTCGAATGCTGTATATGATCTCTATTAGCCCTCCAAAAATTGAAAAAATTTACCACCCTATAAAAAAGTTATGATTAAAAACTTACAAAAATTCCGATTTTTCCCAACTTTTTACGACTTTTTGCATTCTTCAAGTTGTAACTTTTTTAAGAATTGGTCAATCGCTTAAGAATAGCTTACTCATATCTTAAAAACACTTAAAGCTTTCGATTGATACTAATTTTGTAAAATATGGTTCACAAAGAAAAAAGTTACAAATCTTTCAAAAGTCTGGCGCCGAATCGTGTGGCGCCGAATCGACATAGACCCATTCAAAACTTTAATAATTTTTGTTTGCGAACCAAATCACATACTCTTGGTATTATTCGAAAGATCTTGTCAATAAGCCTTTTTCTATTTTCTAAACAAAATTTAAACAAATGGGTTGATCTGGGAAAAATTATTTACTCGAAATTTTGTATTCCAAATAACTAAACCTTGACCAATTTTGGCGAAAACCTGTTAACTAATGGACTTTTAATTTTCAAAAATTTCGCCCGCCGGTGGCGCCTATCGGCACCACCCGCCTCCCATTCGCGTAGATTTTTTATCTTAAAATTCCCTTAAAATTGGTCATTCTAAGTGCAAAGATTTTCACGAAAAAACACTAAGATTTTCGAAATCTTTTCCGGCGACGTCTATCAACATTAAAAATCTCCTAAATTGTCCAGCTTTTGGTCAAAATCTGTTACTAAAGCACACCCAGATTAAAAAAAAAATTTCCCGGCGGCGCCTATCGGCACCGCCGTAACCCATTTGCTTTATTTATTAGATTTTTCTTAAAATCGATCACAAAAAATTAGGCATTTTTTGCGCAAATTTTCTATCAAATTGGTCATTTTTGCTGATTTTTTGCTCTTCAAATAATTTTTTTTTATGAATTAAGTGAAATTTTTTAAAAATCCGGAACCGGATCCGGATCCGGCTTTTTGAAAACCGGACTCCGGGAAATTTTTCAAAAAAACGTAATCCGGAAAAATCCCACCGGTAAATTTTAAAAAATGAAAATCCGGTTCCGGATCCGGCGAAAAATTTTTGCAGTTTGAAAATCCGGTTCCGGATCCGGGAAATCAAATTTTCCTAGCCCTATTTCTTACAAATACTGTAAGACATTTTAAATTTATACATATGAGTTTGACCCTCCAAATCAACAGGGCTCGTATCGGGCGAGCTCGGTTTCAAAGTAAATCTTTGGAAATAAGTACGCTTTCAATTTTCTAAGGCCCACGTTGGTTTTCTTAGGAGACGAAAAACCCGCGGCAAAATGGCGGACGAACCGCTCGCGACAAACTGGGGATCCCGCTGGTGGGTCGGGGTTGTTTCGGCCCCCACGTTTCGGCCCCGGGCACGTTTCGGCCCCGGGCACGTTTCGGCCCCGGGCACGTTTCGGCCCCGGGCACGTTTCGGCCCCGGGGTCGTTTCGGCCCCAAGCCAAAAAAAGCAAAAACAAAATAAAGTTGTCAAAAAAAAATTGTTTTTTTTCAAATAGAGGCCCCCTAAGCCTAGGCCTACGCAAGCCGAAGCTTAGGTTGGTGTTTTTTTCGAGGTATCCTTCAGGTTTGGTGTAATAGACAATTGATTTACCAGTACTTTAAAGAAACCTATGCGTAAAGTTCATTTTTTGAAATTTTCAAAATTAGATTAAGGTTATAAAAATTCAAAAAAATTTTTTTTTGATTTTCGAAAATTTTTTAAAATTTTTTAGACAAACTCTATTTTTTAAGTTTGAGGTAGTTTTTCAAAAAATAGGGTCAAGTTTAAAAGGTTTCAAAATACTAAGGAAAAAAATCACTCTGATTTTTGAAAACTTAACCCTAAATTTTTGAACCCCTAGTTTTTCAAAAAAAAAACTAGGTTGAAAAAAATTTGGGTACTATTTTTCTATTTTTAGCTTGGGGCCGAAACGACCCCGGGGCCGAAAAACGGGGGCCGTAACGACCCCGGGGCCGAAACGACCCCGGGGCCGAAACGTGGGGGCCGAAACATGGGGGCCGAAACGTGGGGGCCGAAACGAGCCTGGCCCCCCTGGTAGTGCCATCTAACGGTCGGGGCCATTTTGGCGTGGCCGTTTTGGCGTGGCCATTTTGGGGTCATAACTTTGCCCAAAAGAAAGCTAATTTAATATTATTACTACCATTCGATAGCTCTTGGTAAGCTTTATAAGCCTGCGAATTTCAAAAAATTTGGTCCACCCAATAAAAAGTTATGTTCAAAAACGTTCAAAAATTCGAGAAAATTTCCGAAATTTGTTAACTTTTTTAAACATAACTTTTTATTGGGTGGGCCAAATTTTTTTTTAATTATGTACGCTTATAGAGAACACTTGGGGCTCGTGTACGGACATTTCGCCACCCGGACATTTCGCCACCGGACGTTTCGCCACCCGACATTTCGCCACCCAAGCCAATTCGGACGTTTCGCCACCTAAGCAGAAATCGGACGTTTCGCCACCTAAGCAAAAATAGGACGTCTCGCCCGGGACCACTCAGTTCGGCGCGAGCCAACTTTCGGACGCCATAACTTTTTTCTTTGTCAACCAAATCCTTTAAACTTAGTGTCATTCGAATGCTATTTGTGATCTCTATTAGCCCTCCAAAAATTGAAAAAAATTTACCTCCTTATAAAAAAGTTATGATTAAAAATTTACAAAAATTCCGACTTTTTCCAACTTTTTGTTGTTCTTAAAGTTGTAACTTTTTTAAGAGTTAGTCGATCGCTTAGAAATAGCTTATTCATACCTTCTAAACACTTAACGCTTTCGAACGCTACCGACTTTGTGAAATTTGGATGACAAAGAAAAAAGTTATGGCGTCTGAAAGTTGGCTCGCGCCGAACTGAGCGCGCCGAACCGAGACCGACCCGTCTCGCCACCAGTTTTGCCGCCTCTAAGAAAAGCCACCCATTTGCCCTCAAAAAACTCAAATGTGTTATCACTACTCCATTCAATGAAAAAACTTTAATTTTGGCATAGGTGGCGAAACGTCCGTTTTTGGCTTGGGTGGCGAAATGTCCGGGTGGCGAAACGTCCTATTTATGCTTAGGTGGCGAAACGTCCGATTTTCGCTTAGGTGGCGAAATGTCCGGGTGGCGAAATGTCCTATAGCCCTTGGGGCTATCGAATGATACTAAAAATATTTAATTTGGTTCCCTCTGAGAAAAGATTTCCTACGACGCCAAAATGGCCCACGCCAAAACGGCCACGCCAAAGTGGCCCCGTTTCGCAATCTAATTCTCTCCCCGGAATTCGTGCGTCATTTGTCTGCCCAATATTGTGCTTTTCGTGTTTGGCAATGCTTGACGGTCCCTGTTTTCTCTCTCACTTCAATAAATCGTAGCACTTTGTTCAGCTACAAACTCTCCGCAAATTAATGCTATTTTCGTTCCGCTGCTTTCTTTACTCTCCGCAAAAGTAATGCTATTTTCTTTCCTCTGCTTTCTTTTCCCCAGAATTCGTGCGTCTCAAAGCATTTCTTGCTCCCGCTGACTCATCTCCCCCGGTTTGTGTCATCGTCCATTGTTGGCCGTCCCCCTGCCCATTTTCAAAAGGGGCGTCGTTGTGCATTGCCCATACGTCGGTCCTTCAGAATTCGTGCGTTTCCCTTATCTATCTTCTTTACTTTTTCTCTCCCTCGCTTCTTCCCATATGTCTTTTATACTTAACATGTTTCTCTACCTTCATTCTTTCTTTTCTATTTTCATTTTCCCTTTTTCTTTTAACATAGAAGTCCATTGAATGACGGTCCCTCGCCTTAACCATCGCCCCATTCCATAGGATATTCCCTTGGAATTGGTGCGTTTCTCTTCATTCATCCGACATGCGTAACAAATGCTAGACCCATTTGTCCATTGCGAGACGACCCCCACTTCCTTCCTTTTCCCCTTCTCACTCTTTTGTAGGTAGGAGAGGAAAAGAAGAGAAATATCTTCAGCCGCCTCCGCCCCTCATTTTATTTTACATCCCTCCTCCTCTTCTGTCTTCTGTTCCTTTCTGTGGTTGTTCCTTTCTTGACTCTCCTTTACTTTCCTCAACCGATGGAAAGTAAAAAAACACAGTGAATTGCAAATATAAATGTTATTTGTTGTCAATTTAAAGTTAAAAGACTAACTAGGAAACGAGCATAGACCTGAAAATCGGGAATTTCCCATCTCTGTCTCGTTCTGTTCTAATACGTACACATACAGCGACGAGATAGCTGAATTTCTGGCCAATGAAAACTTAATTTTTTAAGGATCTTTGGGATTAAATTTCGTTTCAAACAGGAAATATTAAAAAATTAGCTTTAAATTTCTTTTGACAACGTAAGGCCCAAAATGTCTGACAACAAAGATGAACTTGTTCAACGTGCGAAGCTGGCTGAACAGGCAGAGCGTTATGACGACATGGCTCAGTCGATGAAAAAAGTAATAAAAACTAAAAAAAAAGATTTAAATAAAAAAAATTATGCTCTGAAGGTAACTGAATTGGGTGCCGAGTTGAGTAACGAGGAACGCAACCTGTTGTCTGTCGCATACAAAAATGTTGTCGGCGCACGTCGCTCCTCTTGGCGCGTCATTTCGTCCATTGAACAGAAGACCGAGGGCTCTGAAAAGAAGCAGCAGATGGCCAAAGAGTATCGTGAGAAGGTGGAACAGGAATTGCGCGAGATTTGTAACGACGTACTGGTAAGTTTCGTTGAATACGCATATTTGAATGCCCAAAATAAATTTACGGTTTAAATTATCCATTTTTGGCACAAAGTTACTTCTTGGAGCGCGGAAGTTAATATCCAAAATCTCTCGTAGTCACCTAATTGCTAAAGAGCGTTTTATTGAAACGAGTTTTCGTTTTTTTTTTTTTTCGAACTCTAACCCAGATAGCGCGTGTCAAAATGAATCTGGCAGAGGCGCTTAACGCCACCACCAGATACCCATTTCTTCTTTATAGTTTTTCAAATTAGGACCTTAGATCGAAACAAACGTTGTTTTTTGGCTAGTCTCGGTTTTATGGAATCCGAATTTGAGCGAATCAAAATTTTAAATTTTCCAAATTCACATCCACCAAATCGATCGTTAATATGTCACTTTGTTTTTATTTAAGGAATGAATGGTGGGGACAAAACCTGTACTATATTACCGAAAACTTACTGTTTTGGCCCACCATTAAACAATCTTCAGTTTTTTAATTCATTATTTCAAGGATCTTCTTGACAAATACCTGATCCCGAAGGCTGGCAACCCCGAATCGAAGGTGTTCTACCTGAAGATGAAGGGCGACTACTATCGCTATTTGGCTGAGGTTGCCACCGGCGATGGACGAAACTGTGCGCACTTCGCTTTCATTTTAAAATCGGAAAGCCCCCTTTTTTAAGCAGTTGTTGAGAAATCGCAGCAGTCGTACCAAGAGGCTTTTGACATTGCCAAAGACAAAATGCAGCCGACCCATCCGATTCGCCTGGGACTTGCGCTTAACTTCTCCGTCTTCTACTACGAAATTCTCAACTCGCCTGACAAGGCTTGCCAACTCGCCAAACAAGTGGGCATTTCAAAAAATTGTATTCATTTTTTCAATATTGCTTATTTTCAGGCCTTCGATGATGCGATTGCTGAGCTTGACACTCTGAACGAAGACTCATACAAGGACTCTACTTTGATCATGCAACTGTTGCGCGACAATCTTACGCTTTGGACGTCGGACACGGCTGGTGACGAGCAGGAAGGGGGTGGAGAGGCGGGCGAAGCCGGCGGCAATTGATCAGCCGGACAATCTTTGAAGATCAATGTCCCACGCAATTTTTTTTTCCTCAAAATCGCAAAATGACATTTTGGCATTTCTCAATATTGGTATTTGGATTTTGAAATTTTTGTTTGATTTTGGATTCATACAATTAAAGAGGAATGCCTTGGATCAAAAAAAGGGACGATCACTCTTCCATAATTCTTCATTGATTATCTCGTGACCCATAAAATTTTGAATTAATTTACTGCTTTTAAATGTACTGTTCGTTTTCTCTTCATCCATTTGTTTTGAATAGCTTTTTGTTGTTTTAAAATATTCGATAGAGCAGCAGTCCTAATGGAGTATTGGGGATTCTTTTGCCATTGCAACTTTTGGAAAGTTGACCATACTTTTCCGCGCTTTTATATTTATGGCAGGGCTTCTAGATGAAAATTTTCAAAAAAAGAACATGCGGTCGAGAAAATATTTTTTTTGTGGTCCAAAAAAGAGCATTTTTTAACAAATGATTGTAGACTAATCATACATCAATTTTTTAAATAAATGAGTATCAAATATAATTTTCCATTACCATTAATCATTTAGAGCAATTTGGATTGGAAATAAGCAAATCGTACGATAGCTGTCAATGAAATGTGACATTAAATATATAACTTTAAAAAAGGGAGGGTCGGCGGTAGAGCTGCTCGAGAGTCTCGAGTCGAGAAATTTCTCGGTTTTTTTGGGGTCTCGATCTCGGTCTTTTGAGTTCGGGTTCCGGGAACTTTTTTACACCCCTAAAATGAATTTTTTTTCTTGCAAAGATCAACTTTTGAACAGGGTTGCCATTTTACCCTGGAAACCCGGCATTTGCCGGGTTTTGGGGGTCCGTGCCGGGTTTTTTGCCGGGTTTTGGGTTTTTGCCTAATTTTTCCAATTTTCTTGTTTTCCTTTCATTTATTTGAATTTCGATGAGCCTTACGCCAAATTTTTAGGCCCAAATCCGTTAGCAAATTCCCAAAAATTTTCCCGGTGGTGCCTATCGGCACCACCGGCCCCCTTTTGCTGTTTTTTTGCTTTTTGAACGAAATTTTCTTAAATAAGTTTTTTGATGCATTTTGTGAATAAATCGTTTCTGTTCTCAAGAACATCAAAACGAACGAGAGGAACAGTATTGGCATACCATTGTGAACTCACTCATTTCAACCAAATTTAATGCAAATATTTCATGTCCCAATGCTCACAATTACTTTCTTTCAATACCAAATTTGCTCAAACAGGTGAAAAGTGGTGATAAATATGTTGTTTAAATATTTTTACGTTGTTTTACATTGAAATATTGGCTTAAAAAAAATTGCCGGGTTTTTGAAAATTTTTGCCGGGTTTTTCAACTGATTTGCCGGGTTTTTGAGTTTTGGCGATGGCATCCCTGTTTTTGAAGTGTTTTGAATTTTCAATTCCAAAAAATGAGTAACCGTTCAATAAAAAGTCCAATTGTTCGAAACTTAATTATTCTTCAGGAAAATTCCTAAAGACTTGAAGAAATTTACAAAAAAATTCTGAAGTAATAATTTTTCTTCAATTTTTTGAAATCAATTTTTCTTACAAAAATTCCTTAAAAACTTTTTAGGTTTTTTCTTAGAAAAAATTAAGCTTTTTTAATCAATTTTATTCACAGCGAAATTTCGTTTCGGCGTAATTTCGTCCTGCGAAATTTGAATTTGGTTTCATTTTAATACTGGCAAAAAATGGGAGAATGCTTACAAAAAAGCATTCGACCAAAGGCTTTTTGACTCCAAATGATTGAAAATTTTCATGTGCCAACACTGGTCTCTCACCTTTTGCCTTTTGGTATTTCTCAATTTAAAACAAATGACAAATTTTGTTAAAAAAATTTATTTTGTTTGCACATTCGAATTTCTGTTTAAATTTGAAGTGTGAAAATGTTAGAACAGATGCAGAATGGTTATCAACTGCTGAAGAAAAGGGCGGAAAGGATTAAATTTAAAGGCTGAGCAAATTAAAATCCGACGGGAATTAAACTGACAAATGAAAGTACAAATGATGAAAATTCACTTTGTTGGCGACTTTGCCTAATGGGGCTAAATTTCCTACTATAAATAGCGGGTCAAAGGAACGTCTGTCATTCAATTCACCCCACTCCCTCGAAATGTGCCAACTTCGATCACTTTTCGTCCAACACTTTCCGCTTCTTGCGCTTTGCATTGCTTTGGCCAATGCTCTGACCGCTGTTCCTCCTCCGTATGGACCATTGTCCGTCTCCGGCACCAAATTGGTCGGCTCCAACGGACAACCAGTCCAACTGATCGGAAACTCACTATTCTGGCACCAATGGTACGGTAATTATTGGAATGCCGAAACTGTGAAGGTACAGTATGAAAACAGTCAACACAAATGCAACTAATAGAAAACAGGCACTCAAATGCCAATGGAATGCCAACGTCGTCCGAGGTCCCATGGGCGTAGACAGAGGCGGCTACCTGCAAGATCCGGGCACCGCCTACAAACTGATGTCGGCAGTGATCGAAGCGGCCATCTCCAACGGCATTTACGTGATCGTCGATTGGCACGCGCACGACGCTTTTGCGGACAAAGCGGTGATTGGTGCTATTTTAAGACAAAGAATGATTTCATTTCCCAAATCTCTTCAGGTCGAGTTCTTCACCAGAATAGCCAAGACGTATGGCTCATATCCCCACATTTTGTACGAGACTTACAACGAGCCACTGAGCGTCTCATGGAACGATGTTCTGGTGCCATACCATAACAAGGCATGCCATAGGGGGTTATTTGGTCAGAAACCGGACTCATCGCCTGCCTTTAAAGGTCGTCGGTGCGATTCGGGCTATTGATCAGAAAAATGTGATCATTCTTGGCACTTCGATGTATTCCCAAGATGTGGATATTGCCGCGCAAAATCCAATCAAAGGCTTCAAAAATTTAATGTACGTTCGACACTTTATAGCGATGAAGTGCCAACGAATAAACAAATGATGGCACCAAATTATTAAACAATTGCGGACTTTAATTATCTTTTAGTATTTAAATTTTTTTTTTGATGAATGCCACCCCTTTAAGGTACACTATACACTTTTATGCCTCAAGTCACTTCGTAGATGGCCTTGGCTCCAAAATGCGAACAGCAATAAACAAAGGCAAGTGTTAATTAAGCCTTTCATATCTCTAAAACACTTATGACACCGTTAAAGGGTTGGCTATCTTCGTCACTGAGTACGGCACATGCGAAGCGTCCGGCTCCGGAAGCTTGAACTCAGGCTCTATGAATAGCTGGTGGCAAATGTTGGACGAACTAAAAATTTCATACGTCAATTGGTCCATGTCTGACAAAGGCGAAGCCTGCTCAGCACTGAAACAGGGCTCATCATCAGCCAACGTGAGAAAGCCTAACAGGGAGGGAGCATGAAAACCCTAACGCTTACCCTTCTCAGGTCGCTTCTCCGTCCAGTTGGACAGAATCGGGAAATATGGTTGCTTCACACCAGAAGAAAAAATCCACCGGTTTGACCCCTTTTACGGCGGCCAACAGTTCAGAAGTAACTTAATAGGCGTAAGCTGCAATGGCGCACCCCCACCTTCCGGCGGTGGGGGCCCGTCTCCCCCGCGGCCAGGCCCTCCGCCCCCACAACCGGGCCCGGCTCCCCCGCAGCCACGGCCTGGCCCCTCGGGGTCGGCATCCGCCAGCATCAATGTGCTCTCAGTCAACTCGTGGAATGGCGGTGGACAGTTGAACATTGAAGTCAAGAACACCGGATCCGCGCCATTGTGCGGCGTGCAGTTCCGCCTCAATCTTCCGCAAGGGGTTAGTGCCATTCACCCAGTTAAGGACTTGCCCATTCGTAGGCACTTTGTCATTCGAAGGACATTTCTCTCTCTCTCTCTCTCACTTTCTTTCTCTCTCTCTTTCTATCTCTCTCCCTATTTCTCTCTCTCTCTCTCTCGCTTTTGACATTTTGTCACTGTCCATTTAGACAACTATTGGTAACGCGTGGAACGTGGACTCAGCAGGCCAAGGCCAGTACAAATTGCCCAGTTGGGTTCGAATCGGGCCCGGACAGGACAGTAAACAGGCGGGGATGACATACAATGGAAATGGAAAGCCAACGGCGCAAATTGTGTCGACAAAGCCGTGTTAAGACAAAGTGAAAAGATGAAAGGGAGGAGGAAGAAGAAAGTGGAAAAATCAGTGACAAAAAAAGAAATAAGCAATATATAAATAAATTTTAAATGTCCGTAAATATTGGGAATAAATGATAAATTCATGCATATGTTGACATGACAATATAATGAAACAATTACTGGGGAAAAGGTCAAATAATGTATAATTTTAGGAGAACGGGAACTGTACTCCCAAAAAATTGTACTAATTTTTAGAGCTGCTCGAGAGATCTCGGTTCTCGAGTCGAGAAATTTCTCGGGTTTTTTGCGGTCTCGGTCTTTTGATCTCGGTTTCCGAGACCCCTAAAGATTGCATTTTTGGGTCAGAATAATAAAGTTTTTCAAATTTGAACCACTTTTCCCTAAATAAATTCATTGAAATTTTCATTTTTCCAGGCGGCGCCTACGTCACCGCAGACAATTCAATCCATTTAAAATTTCAGAATTTGAGTCCAAAATTTAATTTTATAGGGAAAACCCAAGTCTGAAAAATTCCTCCGGTGTCGCCGATAAGAACCATTGGCCCCCCTCACTATTATTTGATCATTTTAAAGTGCAAGACAAATAGCGAAAAAAATTTTAAAAAATTATTTTCGTCCCAAGTCTTTTTTGTGACTAGTACGATTATTATTAGGGCCCGGATTTTTTAGATGCTAAAAATCGCGAATAGGTAACTGAATAGTTGCTAAAAAAACCCCAAAATAGTAGCTAAAAATCCGAAAAACCCTTAAAATAGTTGCAAAATAGATGACAAATATTACAAAAAAAGATTTAAAAAAAAATTTACCAGAAATATTTCATTCTTTATTCATTTCGCTGGCACAATTACAAATCAAACCAATAGATTTTAGTTGCTAAATTGCTAAACCCCCAAATTAGTTGAAAATAGGTGCTAAAAAGTCGCTCTAAAATTGTTCGGAGAAAATGTGTTTTTCGTGCTTCTCTCATCAAAAACTATGCGCAAAAAAATAGGTAAAACCTAAAAATCCGGGCCCTAGTTATTATGCAAAAAAATGCCGATACGAACTCTGTTTTTTATACCTTTTAAGCTAAAAATTTTTGTTCGAGTTTTTAAAATTGGATTGCAATAGCTTTTTTTATTTCAATTTGGTAAATGAATGCGTAATTTTTCATACAAAACAAATGCTTTTTTTTTGGTTTAAAAAATTTTTTATCTTATTCTTAAAAGAAAATTCTCGGTCTCGGTTCTCGTGTCGAGAATTTTCTCGGGTTTTTTGCGGGTCTCGGTCTTGAGTCTCGGTGTCAAGTCTCGGTCTCGAGTCGCGGTGTCATTTCCCGGTCTCGGTTCTCGAGTCTCGGCAAATTTAGGGTCTCGAGCAGCTCTACTAATTTTGCTTCGTTTTGTCAGGTTTCAAATAAAATAAATCTTGGGTGGCAAGAGGAAGGCTTGGTTGAAAATTTAATTTTAAATGAAATTTTTTTTTATTATTTAATCTTTCTATTTAAATTTGTGAGCTTTCAAAATAAAAATAAAAAAGCAGTAAGAATTTTTTCCCCTCTTTTTTTGTCGTTTCCTTAAAGTAAAATTTTCAGAATCCGTCAAAAAGACCCAAAAAAAAATTTTCTTTTGTACTATCAAACCCATTAAAATTTTTGAGAATTCACACATTGGCAATAAAAATAATTAGTAAAACCAAAATCCAAGGACGAAGATTAGTGGGTGGAATCCTTTCAAAAAATGAACGAATTTAAGATTCTTTCCGTTTTTGAAATGCCCTTTAACCAAACGACCGTACCAAATCATTCTTGGAATATTTCGGTAAGGTTTCTCCGCCGGGGATTTGGCTCACCGCAAAAGCTTTGCATTTAAAGCATTTTAACTTTTCCTTGGTCCAAATTGCCCTTTCCAAAAAGCAAATGCCCTCTTCCTCGGCGGCGTTCTTTTTTGCCCTCTCCTCAATGCTTTTTTTGCTTCTTCTTCTTCTCATGTTCGCTCCTTGTCAGCCCCAATCCATCACTCTGAACAGTAACAATTTGTCATCATCACCATCTTCTTCTTCCAACAATGCCATTCCTTCGCCGATCAGTCTGACCATTGATTCTTCGTCGTCTCCATTGGTGGCACCGATTCAGCTCAAAATTGGTTTCCTCTTTGCCAATGGCACCCAACGGTTGCGTTCGCTTTTCGGCTTTGGCCAATCCGCGCCCGCCGTCACTTTGGCACTCGAACGTGCGAGGCAAGAGCACCTCATCGACAACGTCAACTTTACGTGGGAAATCACATTTTTTAGGGGGGAGGGCGGGGGGTTAGAATTGTCGTCATACCTAGGGTTGTTGATTTTTGGAATTCTGCGAAAAACTGAACCGACTGTTCTCACCCACAACTACCAAATGGTAGGCAGGTGTTGTGCATTTGTGAAGCTCAATTCAGTTACGCGTGGCGCATGTGCGATTGCTCTCAGCCTCGGGCTGTTGGCTACGCAACTGAACTTGTTCTGACCGAAAATGTCGACGCTTTGATTGGTCCGCCCTGTGTTACCAGTAACTGTCGGGTGATATTTTGCCAAAATTGCGCAAATTTGAAAAAGGTGCCACCGCCGCGGGCTATGTGGCCTCCTTTTACAATTCGCCGCTGTATTTGTGGGGCGCTACGGTGTCTCCCGCTTTTTACAACACAACCATATTCCCGACACTGAATAACGTGAACGTCAACTCGGACATGTCAGTGACGGGGGATGGGGAAATGAATTGGGAAATGGGCTAACAGAAGGAATATTTTGGGTTAATTGTTTTCTTAATAAAACTTGTCAAGAAAAATATCGAATTGAGTTTGTGTCAATCGTCAATCCTTTAGTCCTAATAAGTTTAACAAAAAAAAACCGTAAATAGTTAATCCTAACGTTTAAGTTTTTGCTAAAAATGGCGAACTAAAATCAACTAAACAAGGAATATTAATACAATGATCAGATAAAACTTGAAGATCTGTTTGTTTTATTTCAATTCCTAATTGAGTTCTTTCAATAAAACAAATCCCCAGGCGATATTTTGGAAATAGATAATGTGTTAAGTAATGATGATAGTTTTGGAAAGCCGTATTTGGATATAAAACGCATAAGAAAACCAAAATTAAAAAAAGATGTTTCAGAAATTGTTAAATGATCGTATTTCTAGTATGTAAATCCATAAATAATTGGTTCGCTCATTAGTCTGACAGAAAATTACAACAAAATTTTAAGGTTGGCGATGGCCTACCAAAGTGTGTTGATGCAGTTCAATTGGTCCGAAGTGTCCTTCGTATACATTCCTGACTATGAGCGAATGTAAAATGATAGTGAATTTAGTTTAAATTATGAAATAATATTTTAATTTTGGGGTCTGCAATTCGGTGCAACAGAGCCTCACAAATGTGCTCAATGTTTCCAATGTGACCATTGTTTTCCAACATCAAATGGATTCGAACGTGGACAGTATGAAGTCGACGCTGGCAAATTTACGAAATCGATCACGAAGTTAAAAAAGACAAATAATTTAATTAAAATTGAAAATAAAAACGAATTCAGTTGTTCTTCTCTGTGTCGATATCGAAGTTGATCGTCGCAATTTTCTGTTGTCCATCTTCGACATGGGTCTCGCAGCAAACGACGAGTTCGTGTTCATCATGGGCTCCCTACGCAACCAGGGCATGTTACAGCAAGGTAAAAGAAAGGGCGTGGGAGCGCCGGGGGGCGGCGGAAATAGTAAAGTGACAAATTGGGCAATTACCAGCGGAATGGAGCAATTAAAGAATGCGCGTCGAGTTTAGAACAATTTTTGAGGCCGGCCTTCTTCTGTCCAATTTGAAGAATGTTCAGTTTCGTCGGGCGATGACGGCAGTGTCAAATACGCGAACATTTGGGTGGACAAAAACAGTCCAAGCGATGGGCGCGACTCGGACGCCCTCGCCGCGACAAAACGCGTCATCATGGTCAAAAGTGGTACGGTTCGAGAAGTTTTACCGATAATTTATGTTCAGATTGACTTGGAAAACCAGTCGAGTGCACAGATCGACGAATTTAGCCGAAATTTGACTTCAAAATTTGGCACTTACCCTTTTTTCTGCAACGGAAGTTGCATGGGCGATTCGACGGAGCAATCGGTTGGAAATTGGGAAATTGCTAAATGTCCACAAAAAATGAATGGGTTTAGCCATCACAATACGCCCGGGCATTGTTCGACACAACTTATGCCTATTTCCGGGCACTGAACCGCACAATGGAAAAGCGCAAGTCCATTTCGAAAGAATTGTTACGAAATGGCAGCGAATTAAACGAAGAAACTGCCGGGTCGTCCTTTCAGGGTGAAAAATATGGGGAAACAAAGTCAAAAGTAGGCTTAGGCACGGTAAAAATTTACCGCGATATAAAGGCGAGACCGGACTGATCACTTTTGACAAAGACGGCAACAGACAGTCCAACTTTTTTGTGACAATGCTAAACGCATTGAATGTGCCCACTGTTACAATGAAAGTGAACATCAGCAACGGAGGAATGGTAAGACTTGGAAATTAATTTTAAAAATTAGTTGGAAAATGATCAGCAATTGGAACGGCTGTACGCCTCCGAGGCGTCGCTGTGGGCCAATTGGGGCGGCATTCGGCCATTGACCACGCCGTTGTGCGGCTACAACGGCACACAGTGTGCCCAAAATGTGACTGTGTTCATTCTGGTCGGAGTTGCTTGTATTCTGTTGCTGCTGGTCGCCGCTTTGCTCGGCATCGGATACGCCATACGGTAGACAAAATATCGAAAACCCTGACCAATTCGAACAAAGCCAATTGTCTGCAATTTGGATTGAATAATTTTGCTAAATTGGCTAAATTTCTATCTCTTCCCCTGACAATAAGGGGTCAAAGTGCGCGTGTTTCTTAATTCGCCAAATCCTATCCATAAATTTTCTCCTAAACAAGAATCTTTGTATCGCATGATACATAGCAGCTCTTGATTGGCTTTGTTAGCTTGTTAATTTCAAACAATTATCTTGAGTTTTTCTAGAGTTATAGCAATTTTTCAATTTTTTCACCACAATTTTTTAAATTAATTAAATTTTTTGAAATTTACAAGCTAAAAGAGCCGATTTCGTACAATACCAAACTATTTATTTAAGAAATGCGCTAGCACCGTAATTTGGAAATTTTAAGAACGAAGATTTATTTGCCCATTTATTAATATTTCTTTTCTGTTGTATTTGTGCCAATTTGCAGGGAGAAAATGCGCGAGAAGGAGCGACTGACGCGCGAATGTCTTATTCCATTCGCGGAGCTGCGCAACGTGAAAGAGTTGCGCAGTTCGGGCGAATTGAAGGCGGAGACGGAAAAAAGTATGCGGAGCATGCGCAGCAGTCAGTCGGGTGAGTGAGCATACGGTAGCGAAAGGACCAAATACACAAGGGATTACGGTAATTAAGGGACCACCAGCAGACTTACGGTCGGCAGCCGCAAAGTGTTGGAGACGGCCAATTGCGCATTTTTTGTTTACAATCGCGAGATTGTTTTGGGTATGAAACACCATGTCAGAGTGCGAATTCTGTCTGACGATTTGACTTTCATTCGAAAGGTAAACAAGGACCAGAACATACAGTAACCGCCAACCCAATCTTTTGTTACGGTACAGCTGAGACAGTTGGACCACGACAATTTGAACAAGTTTTACGGTGTGTGCACTGACGGGCCCCTTTTGTACGCCATTTGGCGGCACTGTCAACGCGGAACATTAAAAGTGGGAATTTATTAGGGTATTCGGGAATCCCGATTTCCGACTCAGCGAATTTCCAGGGTTTTTGGTATCCCGGTCTCGGTTCCCGGGATCATTTGCACATTACTCTGTTTTCCGATTCCCGGTAATGCGTTAATCACTTTCAAATAAGGAACTGATCGGCAAGGAGCAATATGTGGGCGATAATTTTGTGATGTTCGCTCTGATGCGGGACATTGCAAATGTAAGTATTTGAAGTGTGGAAGACTGACACTCCGATTCTGTCCCAAACTCCCACTATTGTGGCACTTTTCGGAAAATACCCGAACTATAAAGTTTCTAACCCCAATGTCGGAGTGCCAACCCTAATCTAAGACTTTCGTCTACCCAAAATCTTGGTCACTTTCCCCCCTCTCCTCTCAGGGTCTGATCGCCATCCACCGATCATTCATCGGAGCCCATGGCTTCCTGACCTCCGAAAATTGTATGATCAACGACCGATGGCAAGTGAAAATCAGCGATTTTGGTCTAAACATGATCAGAGAGAGTCAAACGATTGCGAAAAAGGGTTGGCATTTTGGCTTAGAATTAAAAACAAACAGAGGAAAAAACAGTGCCCTTTTGAAGACCTTTTATGGACGGCACCCGAACTGTTGCGTGAAAACAATCGGACGGGCACCAAAGAGGGCGATGTGTTCAGTTTTGCGATTATTTGTGTGGAAATGGTTAACAGAGAGACGGTGTGGAACGGCGTGGAACGGAACGAAGACATCGATGGTGGGAAAGAAAAGAAAGCGGGGGAAACGGACGAGAGATTATTGGGGGGGGGGGGGGGGAGTACATTATGAGTTTATTGGGAGAATCACTGGTACGGCATGTCCAACCGGCTTAATCATTTATAAGCAGAGATGGCATAGCCCTTTTTTGTTTTTGCCTCTTCCGGCACTTTTCCTTTTGATCATTGCCAATCCCTTTTCCGTCGGCACTTTTATTTTTGATCAGTGCCAATCTCTTTTCCGTGGGCACTTTTTCTTTTGATCAGCTACAAATTCTTTTCCTTCGGCACTTTTCCTTTTGATCAGTGCCAATGTCTTTTCGCCTCAGTCCTCTCTCTTTCTCTCCCTCTCTCATATCTCTCTCTCTCTCTTTAGAAATACTTTATCGCCTTAAACGTACTAACACCACAATCGCTCATCGTCCTCAGCTTCACCCGCGCGCAGATACGAACCAAAGTTTGGTAAGTCTATTAATTAGAAATTTTTGTCGTTTTTCTTTACAGTACCCTTCTCTTTAAGCTCCACCTGATCAGAGATTGTTGGTCCGAAGTGCCAACAGAACGACCGCGCATTGACGTGGTGCGAACGATGCTCAAACAGATGGTCCAGGATGGGTAAGGCGTCAGTCTGTCATAAATGGCAGCAGAGCAATTCAAGAGCTCTGCGTGCCAAGTACTTTCATTAGAGCTGCTCGAGGGTAGCTGTCTCGAGTCGAGCAAAACCTCAAGTTTTTTTTGGGTCCTGTTTCATCACGTCGTGCAATTACTTTGTATTAGTGTCGCATCAAGCAAAACTTTTGTATCGGTACTGAGTCAGGCAATGTTAGCATTTTGCTCCTGTGGTATCAAGCAATTAGTACTTTTTTACATTCTTAAAGATGGAATTTTCAGTGACAAAGAAGAAAAATGTTCATTTCCTTAGGGTTAAAAATCGTTAAGTCTCAGTATCAGGAATTCTTGCACATCTTCTCATTTTCACTCTCCCCAGCAACCAAAATCTGATGGACTACGTGTTCGGCATGTTGGAGCAGTACGCGAGTTCGTTGGAGCAGGAGGTGGAGGAGCGGACCAAGGAGTTGGTGGAGGAGAAGCGCAAAAGCGACATACTGCTCTATCGGATGCTGCCGCGCCAAGTGGCGGACAAACTGAAGTTGGGCGAGTCGGTGGAGCCCGAGTCCTTCCAAATGGCCACCATTTTCTTCTCGGATGTCGTCTCCTTCACCACGTTGGCCGGCAAATGCTCGCCATTGCAGGTCTCCTTTTTTGGTGTCTTTGTGTGCCCATCGGAGTACCCCCCCCCTCCCCCCCTCTGTCTCTCACAAGGTCGTAAACCTTCTGAACGGTCTTTACACAGCCTTCGACGGACTCATTGACACCCACGACTGCTACAAAGTCGGTAAGTAACTGAGATCAACTGTCTCAGGCTAATTCACTGTCCATCCATGCCGATCATTTACATTTATATTTTTAATATCTTTTTACTTTCGCCCCCCCCCCCCCCCCCTCTTTCAGAAACCATTGGCGATGGCTATTTGGTCTGTTCGGGCATTCCGAAACGCAACGGAGACCAACACGCCAAAGAAATTGCGGAACTTTCGTTCGCCTTCCTTCGCACAGTGTCCACCTTCCGTGTTGACCACCTCCCCGCCGAACGGGTCAACCTTCGCATTGGCTTCCATTCCGGTTGCTTTTGTGAATTAGCCTCCTTTTTAACATGCCTTTGGTTGGTCAAAAAAAAAAAATGAAAAATAGAAATTAATCTCTGATTTTAAGTGGTGAAGGACAAATTTCACGAGTTAATGGGTAACTTTTTAACGGTCATTGAAACCCCCAAAAATTATTCCCCAGGGGTTTGGAATTCGGCATCTTTCATCTTTGGCATTACATTTTCCTTCGCTTGTCAATTAGGTCCGGCTGTCGCTGGCGTTGTCGGCCTGACAATGCCGCGCTATTGTCTCTTTGGGGACGCGGTGAACACCGCCAGCCGAATGGAATCGAACGGAAAGGGTAAAGCAAAATGGAAAACAAAACAAAACGAATTTTATCTCTTTTTGCCATTTTCAGCAGGCCGAATTCACATCTCGTTCAGTGCAAATAATTTTTTGACCAATGGAATCGGCGGATATGTGACAGAGCCAAGAGGCGAAGTGATAATAAAGGTGGGGGTTAATTGCAATTAATTGCTAATTATTATTATTACTTTTTAATTGAAGGGCAAAGGTGTGATGGAGACTTTTTGGCTATTAGGCCGAATTGGAGAGGTCCAATTGCTGGAGGGATCTGGGGCAGAAATGCGGGAATGAACGCAAGTGCGGTGACAACGGGAAAAATAGACAAAGCATCACTCTCAAAAGTAGACAAAGCATCACTCATCATGTTTTTTTATCTAAGCATCCCAGATTTTCTCTTTATTTCCTACCAATTCGAAATTTCCGTGCCAAATTCGTGGGCACAAAAAACAAAAAGGCAATGCATTTGCTTAAAATCCGTTCGCAAATTTTACACACAAAGGAATATGAATTTTACGGTTTGTATATAAGAAAAAATTTACAACATGAAACAACACAATTATCATAATACACACAATCAAATTGGAAGAGCACAAAACGCAAAGAAAAGTGCCGCTTTTCACGGCAATTGATCAAAATTGCCTAACGTAATACGACAAAAAGTAATATAGCAAAATGTGAATACGTTCTTACATAATGAAAAACGGAAGCCCAAAAATGGGAGACTTGGAAGTTGAGTTTAGGCACAACTCCCACGAATCGGCTCATTCAGTTTAGAATAATTAAAACTTATAACTTTTTCTTTGACTAGTTTTTCAGAACTTTTAATTCGCAAATTTTTTGTGTATTGATCGGCCGTACTGTTATGGCTGTACCGTAATGGCCCTACTTCAATTCCCATGGTAAACAAAATGCTTATGAACAGGTAGGTGCCACAATTCCTATTCATTGCCGTGCCAACTCCCAATCGGCCAATTCCATCCGTTCCTTAAATTTGTGTCTGTGCCACATCGTTCAGCTGTTTCTGCTGTTGTTGTTGTTCTCCTCCCACTGCGACTTGGCCATTCTTCTCCAAGTCGCAGCTGTGCCGTGCACCTCCGGCGCCGATGACTGTGCCTTCAATTTCGCTGGGCGTTGTCTGCTCGTCCTCCTCCCCCTCCTCGCCCAATTGGCCCAACTTTCCCTCCTTCAGGCCACGGATGCGTTGGCGTCGGTTGGCCACCAATTTGGCGGACAGTGCAAAACCGATGGAAAACAGCAGCAAATATTCCAAAACGAGCGCGAACAGAAACAAACGCTCCACCAAAACGGCGGACAATTCGATTGCACAAGCCAAAAGTGGGGAGGACTGCTGAAGAGGGCAAAAATCAGCAGCAAATAAATGACCGTAGGGCCAAAGGAATACCGTATCGTAACATTCGGAAGATACCCGAAATTCTCAAAAAATCATATTTTAATAAAGCGAAAAAATGCTATGCCTATTATTCGGAACTTGGATTATGAAGAAAATGGACTGGGAAAAGATCTCTGGGATCTCCATAAACATCATTAACACATTGGCAACTCTCACTTTGCTCCATTCTAATGATGCCGTTTCACAGAAAGAGGAGGCGTTCGTCGGCACCGTTCGCGTCGCGTGAGTTGTGCCAACACCAAAGGCGGAGATCAAAGCGTCGTCCGCCGTCTCTTTCTGCTGAAGGCAGCGCAGCGTTGGCATTTGGCGGCAAATTACTCGAGGTTCTGTGCCGGCGAACGCGTCGCGCAGCGAATATTGGACGGACTGACGAAGTTCCAAGTCGAAACCGACGGCGAAGAGAGTGCCCATGGACAGGGCGGCCAACAGCAAAACAACGCACAGCAAAGCGTAGCACTGAAAAATTGGAAAATAAAAGACGGAAAACGGCGGCCCAAAATTATTTGACAATAATTAAACCCAAATTTGTTATGAAAAGAATAAACTCGAAGAATAAAACCCAATTCAGAAGGTGTAATTAGCAATTTCTCGTCTTTCATAGACTTTTTGAGATCCTAAAAATGACTTAAAGCGGGCGGTATAAGTAGAAATCTGTAAATCTCTTAGGTCCATTGAAAGGATGAAAAAATTTTCTAACGAATTGCATTTTGGACATGGGTTTTACGACTTCAAAAAAAAAAAAAAAATAAATTCAATAATTGATAAATGAAAAAAATATAAATTTTAATAAAAAAGGGAGAAAAACGATTAAGTTGCATAAAAATGCACACCAGTAAAAAGAGACTGCTGCGTCGGTTCAGTGCCCACACAAGCGCAAACAAACACAGAAACAGTTGGACAACATTGGTGAACACACTCAAACGCAGGAAGCGGCAATACTAAAAAATATTTGAAAAATTTCAGGAATTTCTTTAAAAATTCCAAATTAAGTATTTGAAAATGGGATGGCTCACTAATTAATTTGGCCTCTAATACAAGTCACAGATAAAATCTTCACGGGAGTCGGTAGCTTTGTACCAGTAAAAATGGAATTAATGCAGAAGTCGCATTGAAAATTTTCCCAATAAGACGAACACGGGTCAAAAATAAGACATATTTTGAAAACGTTGTTTTAACAGTTAAAATTGCAATTTTATTCAACTAAATCAAGCACCAACAATTTTTTTGAGCAGTTCCGGCTTTGAAATGAGAAGGGGGTAGGGTGGTGCCGCTAGGCGCCACCGGGGGAAATTTTGAAAAATTATTGCCTATTTGTTAACAGATTTTCTCCAAAAATTATCAAATTTTGGTCTTAATAACCGCTTTCTTTCCCAATTCCAAACACAAAATGCACATATTTGATAAGTTTGGCAAAATGTGCCGTACATATACAACAGGCATTGCGTTGCGCCGATCGTCCGATGGCAAAAGTTTGTGCAACTGACAAAGGTTGGCGGCATCGGAAAGCTGCAAAGTTTGAAAAAGCACAGCAAATGAACGGATGGATAGGGTTGGGGGGGGGGCGCACCGCTTTTAAAGCGGTGGTCCCGTTTTTACGGGTTTGCGACCCTTGCAATTTTCGGTTTCGACCCCAAAAGTCGGTTTCCGGTTCTGCTAAACGACCGCGCCCGCTTAACCCAACGGATGATGCCACAATTTGATTAAGAGAATCCGAACAGGGTCAGAAAGCACTCAGGGGTTTCATGGGACCCATTTTTGTCTTCTAAAAATGCCGTACGGAAGACCTGAAGAAATTTGCCCCTGGAAATGCCTGACCCGCTTCCGAATTCTGACTTTTTTTTTTAATTTCGAGTTTGCTTATTGATTGTTTCCGTGTAAAACTCGCACACCTTATCGTTGAACAGCAAAGTGTTAAAGCACGAAACGGCGCCGATCAGAGTGATGAAAATGATGGAGGCGCGAGAGTAAATGATGGCCACCAAAAAAGCATCGGCATTCCGCACGTTCACATAGTAACCGTCGCGAAGCCTTTGGGGGAGGAGACACAGAAATATGAAAATTTTGGGAAAATTGCCACAGGGAAAAATTGGGGATTTTGGAAATGCAACAGAAAGGGGGGGGGGGATAAACCCCAAGTTCTGTTAAGAAAGTATCAGGTTGCGATAATTTTCATAAAAAGGGACATTAGTGTTTAGCATTGTAAAATTGTATTGGTGTAAAAATAAGTAAACTTTCCGCGGCACTTTTTCTCATTTTTCCCACTCTTTTTTTCGGGGACGGGACAAAATATCGCCGCCGAAATATCGCCGCCTGAAATATCGCCGAGACAAAATATTGCCGCAGAAATTATAAATTTTTAGTCTTGGAGATTCTTAAAGAAAAAAATTCTTAGAAATTAAAATCAAATGAAAAACGCTTAGCTAAAGTCCGTAATTCGATTAACAGTTTTACGACATTACAAAATAATTAACGGGTCAACAAATTTAATTCATCTCGCAACAACATCAGTAATATTCCCATTCTGTTTTGGCCATTCCATTCATTTCTCACTTAGATAGAGAGGCTAATCCTAGTCGAAAAGCGACTAGGAAGCGAAAAAATGGATTTTAGCTGAGCGTTTGTTTTGATTTTCAGGCGCGATATTTTGTCTCGTCAGGATTCCGGCAGCGATAAAATTGTTTTTTCCATTTGATTAATTTTTTTGATTTTTTTCTTCAAAATTTCTGTTTGATTTTTTTAAATTTCGTGGCGATATTTTGTCTCGGCAATATTTCGGCCGCGATATTTTGGCGGCGATATTTTGGGGTGTATCCTTTTTTTCGGGGAAAAATTTGCAAAAACGCGGCATTTGCCAAACACTGATTAATGCACACAATTTACAACAACCAAACAATCATAAATGTGTGCGCACCCCTGTCGCCCCTCGACCAGCTCCAGGCCAAGTGCAACGCGCTCAGAGGCGGGCAATTTGCCCACGCGACGGGTCGAAATTCGGTCCGCCTCCTCCTCAGCAGCGCCGGCGGCGGGCCGAGGCGAAAGGACGGCCGTGGCAATGGACGGAAGTTGGAGAGGCATGGAAAGCGATGATGAATGGAACTTGGACAAGGAAAGGGAAACAATTGATTACTGTTGGAAACATTGGGTATACGGTACGTGTAATAGGACATTTCGTCACGGATTTCGGTAATAGTAAAGTTAGAAAGAGGAAACAAAGGCGAATACATTATTATACCCTTTTAAGGGCATTTCCAAGTGAAAATTGTTAATTTTATCAATATAAATGGAGCAAAAGTAGCGAAAGGATTCGCTTATTTTTTAATATAATCAAATTTTTTCTTAATTATTTAAAAACATTAACAAAACGAAAACTATTACCGAAAATTTGACCGTTTAATTAAAAGAGAAATAAATGAGAATAATTGTTTAAACAGGTCAAATATCTGTGAATAAATATGGTCAAATAAATAGCAAATGGAAAAATGAGGGGGTCATAAATTTGGGTATTTATTCAAATGGGCCGATCCTTCGGCATATTTCTACGAATCATTTTGGCATTTCCACTGCATAAATGGCGGAGCGAGTGAGCAGAAAAAGGGTGTCCGCCGTCGCATGGAACGCAATGAATTCGTTTGACGACAAATCGTTCGGGTCGAACTCGTTGTCCAAGTCGGACATCGACAGCACCAACTGTTTGGCGATATGTTCCGCTCGTTTCCCCGTCAGACGATTCTTCAGTTGATGCTCTAAATAAAATAATAATGTTAAAATTCAACTTACAAAGCAATTTTTGTTAATATGAATCAAGGATTTTAAAAGTTTTTTTTTGTCAAACAAAATGCGATGCCGAGAAAATTTATAAATTTCAAATAAATTCGTTAAGTATATTTTTTTATCCAAAAATTTGCCCAAATTCAAGGCAAAGTTAATATAAAAAAAAAACTCACCGCTTGGTATTGCTGAGTTTTGAAAGTAGAGGAAGCAGTGATTGATGCGGTTAATCAGTGTCGCGTAACGGCCATCCGGCGAACAGCCCAAGAAACGTTTGTCCTGGTGGCCCGCCTGAAAAGAGAAGGAAAGTCACTGCAAACAGAAGGGCCAATAATTACTGAAGAAAGAACCCATTCAAGGCAAAAAATTGTCTATAAAAAGCGTAAAATGAAGAAATTTTCAAAAATTGCATTTCTTTTCTTTAAAAATTTAGACCCTCGTCTCCACCCCTACCGGGCTTATATTCTTAGAGCCGGGAAAAACTCCATCCCATTCCATCGAATTTTGCGTATCATTTTTAGGGCACATAAATATCAGAAAACCCACCTGAATGTAGCCAAAAGCATTCAATGTGAACAAATGGCTAACGCTGCCTTTCTTTTCGCCTGAGGAAGCAGTTGGGTTAAGTTGCCAAACAATTGTGTCCACATCGTACCTTAAGGGGAAATGGATGACAAAAGAAGGGCAATAAAACCCGGTTCGAATATGTAATGTAAGGTACTCCGTTTCAAATACAATTTACATAGTCCGTTTCATATGTCCCACATTTCGAAATGCCTGGTTTGGATATATGACATTCGAAACGATTTGCAAAATTCAAACAAAAAAAAGATACAATTGCCCATAGCATTTGCAATGTTTTGGCACTAAAAAAGAAAGAACACACCTCGTAGCAAAAACAGGCGCACCCATTGAAGAAAATTGCGTAAAAAGCAATTCATTGACAATTGCCTAAAGGGGAGGGAGGGGGGATCAAATAAATTGACATGTGAAAATGGACTACATAGTTTTAAGGAAAACAGGGGTTTGCATGCATCAAGTAGGAGGCGTGTCGCGACATTTGCGGTTATGTCCAAAATGTCTTCAAATTTATGTTGCTTTTATCCCAAACGCTTTAAAAAGGTTTATAGAGACTAATATATGAATTTTGTCCGAGAATTGCGTTCTTGGATTTTAAAAAAAACTCGTTAATTATGAAAATGCCCCAATTAATTAGCTAAAAAGCCAAAAATGTTTTTTTCTCCATTATTAATCCTTTTAGGGCATTTTGGATTAAGGCGATGCAATTTGAAACCGATTATAGAGATAGGCGCAAATGTCGGGGCACCAAACTTTTTTTCCCCATCGAAGTACACCCGATCAAAAATTCTTGGGGGTTTCGCTTCCCAAACTCGAAACCTGGTAGTACGCCCTTAGTTCCACTATTTTTGCATTGTACAGGTGAATTCAGGGGCCAAAAACTCGACTCGCACGCACCATTGTGACCAATTGGTGCGAGTCGCCGTCGAGCCAAAAGGCGCTGATGTCGTCCTCAACGTCGGGCAGCCGATCGCACTCCTCCAACTGTTCGACATTGAATTGCTGTTGCGCATCCCCCGCAGCGGAGGGCTGAACCTGAAAAGAGGGGCCAACCATTAGCAAACATTAACATACATTAACAAGGAGTGCGCCAGGGGGAGGCTTTTTTTGCGGCGCGCTTTTTCAAAAAAAAACTTGGGAACTGATGGGGTCCGCGCCGGGGAAAATTTTAAAGTTTCTGTCCGATTTGTTAACAGATTTAGCTCCAAAAAAAGCCCGATTTTTGTGGAATTTTTAGATAAAATTTTAGAAAACATAGGTAAAAAGGGGTCCGGTGGTGCCGATAGGCGCCACCGGGAAAAATTTTTTAAATTTGAGTCAGGGTATGACACTGCATATTCATTCCCAAAAACAAACATTGTCCGATGCAAAACTTTCTTCTGTAACATCACCACCACCTCCGCCAATGGCTGAAAAAAAAATTTAAATGAAAAAGAGACAAAATGAGAGAAAGAAGGCACATTTAAAAGAAAAATTAATTACAGAATTCAAAAAAACAATGTAAAAATCTTGAATTAAATTGAATTTTTTTTTCGAAGTATTCTGTGCAACTAATATTCTCGTCCTTTACTGGCAATTCTTTTTTTTGTAAGAAGGAAGTGCATTGGTGCCAATAAACGCAGTCAGAAAAATAAAGCATAATTTAATGGAATTTAATGAGTTTTCAGGGATTTTCCAATTTTTCCTAAAACGAGTATTTTCCAGGGGTTTTCGATGCGGTCCCTAAAAATAAATGTGAGATCAGTTTTATTATATAATACAAAAAAGTAGCATTTATTTTTGGCGACGTTTCGGCCCGGCCGGCACATTATTTTGGGGTGTACTCCACTAAAATAGCGGGCTAACATTTGTCTGGGCCCCAAAAACCAAAAAATGTCCTAAAACGGATTCCAGGGGAGTTGGCACCGGTACACCCCAAAACTCCGTCGCCGAAACTCCGCCAGCCGAAACTCCGCCGGGAAAAAATCGCCAAAAACCCATGAAATTTTTTAGAAAAACTTCAAAGGCTGTTTTTTACGAAAAATTTCCGAAAAATATCTAGAATTTTCAGAAAACATCAAAAATTTTCGGAATTTCTAATTTAAAAAAAAAATTAATAAAAATTTTTAATTTCTGAAAATTCTCGATATTTTTCGGAAATTTTTCTTAAAAAAAGCCTTTGGAATTTTTCTGAAAAATTTCATGGGTTTTTGGCGATTTTTTTCCAGGCGGAGTTTCGCCGGCGGAGTTTTGTCCTGCTCCGAGTTGGCACACCTTTTTTGTCCACTTCCTCCTCCACTTCCATTGTTTCGCTTCCGCCCGTTTCGTCTCCTTTTTGCTGCTGTTCGCCACCGGCAGAGGAGGCGAAAGGAATGAGAGGCGACGCCTTCGCACTGTCCCACACAAATTGGGGCGAACGTCCGACCCCAAAAACGACCAAACGGCGGGGCAAGGATGCATCGAAGCAGGCAAACTCCACCTTCCCGTCACAGAGAATTTGTCGAATGCGTTGGACCGCAAAATTCGGGGCGTCTTAAAAACGGGATTTGCTGTTGTTACACTCTCATTGCCAACATACAAAGCAAAATATGGGTGTGAGTTGTTAACAGATTTTGACCAACATGACATTTCTTTTTAGATAAAGTTTCTTGTAAAAACTTTTACTTTTTTCATTTCGGGAAAATTCCCCTTCTCCTCACCCCCCCCCCCCCCTGGGTTATGGGCCTGAATTTTGTAGTTACTTTCCAATTTTGTGATCTCCGTACAATGAAAGTATTACTGCCATACCACCGAAACTAACATTTTCTTTCAATTCTTCTATGATTATTTTATTAACATCAAATTTTCAGTTCGTTTGTTTTCAATAGTTGAAAATTAAAAATTTCAAAAAAAAATAATGAGTTTAATGAAGTGCAAAAATTACATAAAAGGCATTCCCACCGTCGTCCTCGTCGAGTTTCTGCGGCTGTTCTGCCCGCACAGTGACCCAAATGAGATGGGTTCGGAACACACTTTTGCCCTCCGGCTTGATGCCATGCCGTTTTGTTTCTCTGCCACCCTCCGTCGCCGCTTTTGCGTCCGCTTCACTTTCGCCTCCGCTTTTTTTCTCTGCCTTCGGTTCGACGGTCAGCAAAAGCGCATCAAAGGAAATGCATTCGTCTTCTGCGCAGTCAGCACCTTCCGGCGGTGTTTGACGCGCGTCCAAAATCAGTGACGGATAGACGGAAACGCTTCCGACGCGGGTGGCACCTTCGTCTTCGCTGGCAATGCCCTTTTGGCCGTCCAATTTGTGCAAGGGCGGCATTTCGTAGTGAAACACTTCCTAAACCATAGAGAAAAAGCAATTATTGTGGTATGAATTTACAAAAAGACAAAACGATCATAAAAAAACAATTAAAAAAGAAAATTAGGGCAAATCAATTAAAAATCAACCACTTTTTTTCGTTGATTTCTATAACCATTGTAGTACCCTTTCTTTTTTTAAAACAATAGTAAGATTTGAGTCCAATGAGTAAAAAACCATCATTACGGGAAAGGAATGAACCCAGAGACCCAACCCTGGCACCGTTTTGTCGGATTAGCACTTTTTTCGATTTATTTTCTTTTTTCTCTACCAATTTCTCTTCCCCATGTCGTCATTTTCCTAGTAAATTCTTGAAATATTAAATTCCCCCGCCCCTCCTTCCCTTTTCCGACCCATCCCTGTGCCATTCGTTCGCTAACCCGCCACTTTTGCGTCGTCCCTTCCTTTGGTCGTCGATCGCCCGTGTGCCACACGCTGAACGTGTTCAGTCCGCGCGAAGTGATCGCCGTGCGCGAGTCAACAAAGTGCAAACTCTCGGGAAATGATTGCGAAGAAGCGACATCCTCAGAGACGAAAACAAACGACGGAGACAATGTCAAGGAGGAAGTGCCAATGTGCGCAACTTGGACAGGGTCAGACCAACAGTTGGACTGAAAGGGGAAATAGGACACAATGCCAAATGGGCAAAAAAAAAAACGACATTTTGGTATGAAAAAAACCAACATTTCTATCAAAAATCAGCGAGATGAGACGGAGATCGTCGAGAAATGCGAAAAAAATTTGTTGGTCGGCGGAGGAAGCGAAATGGTCGAAGAAAAGGTGAGAGGCCAAAGTGTGGGCCCGAATTTGTTGGTAGCCCCATTGGCTGTCGGAGGGCAATTTGTAACGGACTGAAAACGAGAAAAACAGCAAAGAGAACAGCCATTTTGATAGCCTACGGGTAGGGTCGGGACCGAAACTTTTCAAAGAATCGGTAGAGACACCAAAACCAAAAAATAAATAAGAAATGCCATCACCGGTATCATAATCTGAAAACACCCTAAAAAACGAACACAAAAAATACTTTGGTCATTTATTTTCCTCTTGAACATTGCCAGTTTTTCTGTACGCAAAATATAACGATCAAAAGTTGGGTCCAACAGATTACGATCGGCATGCAAAGTGAACAAAACATTGTTGGCCGACTCAGACGAAGAAGACAAATTAATGTCCATTTTTATAATAAATGTCCTTAAAAACCATATGTATATAACCCATTAGGAAAAGCGAATAATATATATGAATTTCTTGATAAATTTTATACATTCAGGAGGGCAAGTACGAGAATTTTGACAAATAGGGATGAAGTACCTATGGGGAGTTTACCAGTAAATTTCCCCTTGCGGGTTAAAAGAAAATTTGAAATGAATAACATTTTGCCAAAATAACTTTGCCAAACTTATGCCAAATATAAAACATTTTAAAAAGTTCTTGCCTTCTTGGTGCACCAACCAAACCAACGTTTGCTTAGCTTATTTGTTAGCTAAGGCAAAAAGCCATGTTTTCGTCAACTAAGCCAAAAATTGCCTTATTAAGCAAATTTTGTTTTTTAATCCGTTTATTCTTCTTTTTTTTCTTAATTTCTATGTCTTTAAAAAAAGAATTTTTTGCCTACCTAATGATTTGAACATTTTGACCTGACAACCTTGTTAATAAAGCAGCGTTCTCATAAATTAGATTTAGTCGGGTCGTTTTAGTCCGAGATTAAAATTTTTTTTAATTTGAAAAAAAAAAATTGAAGAAAAATGAATAGTATTTTTTGAGACAGTAAATTTTAAGAAAGACTTCACTTTTGCCATTGTATCAATGTTTTGGGGTCCTGAATTTATTTTGGCAAGACTATTTCTAATTTTAAAACGCTCAGATTATCTTTACTGTTTTAATAAATTACCTTCTTTTGTACTCATTAGCATTTGTTGCCGATTCATTGTTTTTCTTTTTCTTTTATTAAATGTCCGCAAAATCAATGAACCGAGGGCTGAAATTGCTGTTCAAACAATTAATGTGTTTGACCAGCAGCAGTGAATGGCACAGGAAATGCCTAATAAATTTATTGAAAATAGGAATCCAAAAGTGTGGATAGAAAAAGATGAAAATACGACAAAGATAGCTATGCCATTTCACTACAAAATAAATATGTTCAAAAAGTATTAATTAAGGATCAGAATTTATGTTAATGTTAATCCATGATCAAGTACCTAAAATGCGTAATTAGGGGCTGTATTTTTCGTTATTAATTCGCGGGAGGGCAACAAAATTATGGAAGCAATTTGATAAAGAAAGAATCAAAATAACTTCTCTAAACCAATTTAAAACAAAACTTAATTCCGTAGGGTAAAACGATACCGGAAAGACTAAATAAATCAAACTATAAATCATTGCTTTTTTACAAATGTGATTTGGTATTTGTATTATGTATTGCCTCATATTTATTATTATTTTCAGTGGAAAATGACCGAAAAATGATTATTTTTGTAATGACAGTTTTAGCATCGTCCCGATCAGCCGCTAAGACAAGTCATAGAGCCACCATCCCAAAAGCAATTCTGTAGAGATTTTTATGCTCTTTCTAATGGGCCTATTCGTTTTTTTCAGAAAAAAATTTTCCAACCCCCTAGGAATTTTTTTCAAACATTTTCCAGATTTCAAGCCATTTCTGGGTTTTCAGAACTTTATGAAAGAGTGATCTGGTCGAGTTGGTGTAGTTAAGTATTTTGATCAGTACCAAAAGTTATACTAGCATGAATTTTCTTAGATTTTCTGGACACTCAAAATATTGAGTTTTCATTGATTAAACATTTTGGGGCATTACTTTTGCACCGTCAGAATGGGGGGTCAGTTGGACGATGACCAATTTTCTCGTCAACAAAGGGAGTTATTGGGGCAGTTTTGGGGTATTTATTAGTGCACTAATAGACCTTTCTTTTGGCGTAAATAAGACTTTTTTGCCACCATTAATTTTTGAGAAAACCAGTTTAAAAAAAAAAATTTTTTTGGGGCAATTCTTTTGCACCTGACTGTATGTCCACAAAATAAGCGGATTTTTTCCTTTATGACTTTTCTTTATTGATTATAAAGAAGCAAATAATAAATAAAATAATGAGGAATTTTGTTAACAAAAACCAACAATTAAAAATATGCTCGAACCCCCGAAAATGAATTGGCAAAATGTTTATCAAAAGCAAAGTTACTTCAGAGTTCGAAAAATTTAGCCTAATATTTCGGGAATCGGAAAGCCAAAAAAAAAACAACCGGAAATCGAAATTCCGTATTTCCTGTTACTGGGACATATGATTTATTATAATTATTATGGTGGTAATGAGTTCAATTATTGCCCTTTTTAATTAGTCCCTCTGCCCCTTTTTCGCCATTTAATTTGTTCAATTCGTGCCCAGTCAAAATGGTGGACATTAGTTCGGACTTCAATTTTTCGTATTCGTCTCCAATTCTGTCCCATTTTATTGGGCTTTTCTTTTCCTTTTCATTGTCCTTTTCGATCGGCGCATTGAACTTTAAATATGCTCTTTTTATTGCCGTGTCAAAAAATGGCAATTCTTTTTTGATGTGTTCGAGAAAAGCATATGGATTCAAGCCGACCAACCAAACCTTGCAAAATTTCTTCCTGTAATTAGTCATCATTAATCATGTAATTAGTTGTCAATTAGTCTTAATAAGCCTTTTTACTTGCCTAAAAGTTGTTTTTGCAATTTTTTCTGACATTTTACAGTTTTCTTGGTAGGTTTTCGGATACAATTGTGTTTCAATGTTTCCGCCTCTCCTGTCAATGTCGTAGACCAATTGCAAGCGAATTCGACTCTCAACAAACTGACAGAATTTGGCACCCACAAATTCACTTTCGGACATGCAATTGATTACGATGAAAAATTTGTACTACAATTAAAAAATTAAAATCAATAAAATGCGATTTAAATAATTGCAAAACAATAATACTAATTATTATTTTTTTTTTCACCAATTCTGTGAATTGTTTTGAATTTCTTAATAGAATTGACCAGTCAATTTTTCCGTTTGCGACATTTTTAATTCGGCTCAATGCTTAACGATTAATTAATAACACATTAACTTTTAAATATTTGTTTAAAAATATTTGCTAATTTAATTGTTAACTTTCCTAATTTTGTTTTAATAATTGGCACCTTTTTCCATATTTTGACGGATTGTTCTCTCTGTTGAATGTGTGATTTTTTTCGCGGTATTTTGTTCTGGCACTGATGGCGTGTAAATTCGCATCACTTCTTCCATGCCAACTTTTTTCTCGTCCAAATATTTTTGGTCAGTTTCATTTGTCAATTTGAGTTTAATTGGTACTTTTGTTTCTCTCAAATTTTTAAATATATATATATATATTATATAAATAATTGTATATATATTTATATTTATTTATGATATTTATATTTTACCTTTTCGTATAAATCATGAAAATTTTTTCCAGCAAAAATAAAAGCGACGCGTTTGGGTAAAGTAAAATAATTTTTGTTGTCATTATCGTCAGAATGATACCATTCAAATAGCCAAATTTATTTGAATAGATGAAATTGTCTAAATCGAATTCGACTTTTAGCGGGAAGGGATTCAATTTTCATAATTTTCTTACTTTTCGCCCACACTTTTAATGTTGTAAGAATTATACGAAAATTTCTAAACATTTTTGGGTGTTTTTCACCATTATTATTTTCTTCCATTAACAAATTTTTCATGTATAAATTTGAGTTATAACCTTAACAATAAATAATTAAACTTACTGAAATTAATGAAACATTTTGAATATTTTATAATACAAAAGCGCCAGGCTTAGAAAAAGGCTTAAATATCTGATGAAATAAAAGGTAAAAAAGAGCATCCATAAGTGGAAAAGATTTCAAAATTTTCTAAATCCCAAATAGATTTAATTTTTTAATCTGTTACTAAAATTTTCATTAATTTCCCCGTAGGCGCCTGACAACATCGCGGGGCTTTCTTTTTATGATTTTTTTGGATTAAACCATAGAAAGTGAATGTGCCAACAAATGTCGACACTTACAAACTGACTCAAACAAGACCAACAAATTTCGATACAGCCCTAAACAGAAAATTCAGATGAGAGGCGATCTTTGGCTTGGATTTTGTTTTCCATGCCCCGTCCTTTTCCTTATTAAACCGTAAAATTATTATATATTTTTAGTATTTTGTAAAAATCACTTGACAAAATTCGGATTTGTTTGTCAAATTTCTTTTTGTCGTTCGAATAAAATTTGTTCAAATATTTCTCCACTGTCTCTTCGCTTAAAATGACCGGCAAATTCTTCCGATCCGAAATGGAAACAAATGAAAGGTCAACATCAATGCCATCGAATTGGAATTTGAGCATTGACACATTGCCATAATTGAATGTCACAAGTCCCTCCACATTTTTGTTCTAAATTGGAATGAAAATGCAATTGTTTTATTAGCATTATATAATTAATTAATAATTTTAAATGCCATTTTTCCCATTTGCCTTTTGCTTTTACCCCGCAAAGAGTGCAATACAATGAATTTGGCTTCATTTCACTGCATTTGTTCGCTTTGCATTCCGTGCCCAACTTCCCAAAAAAGTCCGTTTGTCTTATATTTTTTCCCGGCACAACACAAATCAAATCGATGTCCGAGTCGAAAATTTCGGTGCCCAGCAAATGGGAGCCGGTGAGCAAAAGTCGCGCGCCGCGTTTGCCCGACTTAAATAAGGAAATGCCAAAAATTAAATGGAAATTCAAAATTTATTAAATTATTTAAAACCCATTCGTCGACGACAGAGCGCATAGAATTTATCACTTTGGTTGTTTTTTCACCAAATTCTTCTTCAAAAAGTGAAGATTTTGGACTGATAAATTTGGTCAGAAAATCCTTTAACTGAAAAGGCACAAAAATAATTTAAAATAATAATACCTACCTTAATAGTTTAGGGATTAAAAGTAAATAATAATAATAATAAATTACTTCGTAAAAAATTCTTTCATCAAAATTTGAGTCCAAAAATTCAATTGGTTGTGACATTTTTGGAAAAATTGGCATCAGAAAATTTGTGCTTCCGTTAAACTGTGCATGCATCGCTTTATCTTAACAGATTTATTTTAATATTTTTCAAATTGTTTTTTTGCCATTTCTTTTGAATAAATATTAAATTTAAATATATGAAAATGCCAACCAATTTCGATTTGATCAAACATTTTCTTCCACTCATTTACTATCCTTTCGAAATGGTCCCTTTCCATTTGATTTCCTCGCATCATCCAATTAAATGCTTTTTCTTTTTTCATGCTTTTCCTCTTCCAAATGTTTTCCATTTCGTTGCAATTCAAAATGGCAAATGCCAAATATTTTGTGACAATTTGCGCTTTCAATTGTTTTTGTCCTATTTCCATGCCATAAAAAAGCGGTGAAATTTTGTCGAAATGTTTTAAAGTGTCCGCCAACAAATCAAACGCATTTATCTCCAATTCCGCGAATTTTTCCGTCTCATTTTTGCCGCTTTTCCTTAAAATTTTCTCTAATTTTCCAATTAATTTTGTCTTTTTTCTCTCTTCACTTTTTGTTTCCGGTTTTCCAACATTTTCGAGCTGTTCAATCGCTTCCATTCTCTGCTTTATCTCAAAAATGATTGCTGACTGTTCGAGGATCAGCAGTTTCTCAAAGGAAGGGGACCAAACAAATGCCGTGAATATTTCATTCAATTTTAATTCGTCACAAAATTCTTAAAAAAAAAAAATAAATTGAATAAATCTATTTGTGTCTTTGGCCACCTTGAAATGTGCCAAATTTGCTCATTTCTTTCGCCATAATTTCTTCATTTATTACCATTTCCGTTTGGTCCGTTATACCTTCTTCCTCTTGCTCTCTGCCTTTTTCTCTTTCCCCATTTGAATTTGCTATTTTTTCCTCCTCTTGCTCTCTGTCTTTTTCTTTTTCTCCATTTGAATTTGCTATTTTTTCTTCCTCTGCTTCTCTGCTGCTTCCTTGCTCTTCTTCCTTTTCTCTGTTTTCTCTGTTCTTTGTATTATCTATTGATTTATCGATTTTTCCTTTTCCGCTTTTCTTCTTTTTATTTCTTTTGTTTTTCTTCTTTTCCGTTGCTTTATCTTCTTTTAATAATTCTTCAAATTCCTCCTCAAATTTTGTTTCATTCTTTTTTGTCTTAATTTTTCCTTTTTCGCTTATTATTTGTTCAAATAATTCGTTACGGTCTTCGACTAATAAAATACTTAAAATATTTTCTCTGCTATTATTTTTGTTTTCTCGTAAAACTGTAAATAAAAAAAAGTATTCTTTGAAAAAAAAATTAGTTTGGGATGTTATAAAAAATTTTTCAATCTTCATTATTGAGGTAAAATCAGATTTATTTATCTTTTCATTTGAAACAATCGAATTGATCACCTTTTTCCTGATAATTATAAGTAGGGATAGGATTTTTAGATAAATAGGTGCTAAAACCCAATAAATAACAAAATGTATTAAAGTATGAAAAATGCCGAAATGATGTTCAAAATAGGCATTTTTCTCCTTGATATTTTTTTCTCAAAAAGCTCTTAAATTTAACTTCAATTATTTAAATGCTTTTAATTAAATGCATAAAAAAAGATTTATGCAATTTTTTAACAAATTTTTTGATTATAATGAGCTGGGGTACTTATATAGATTCAACTTTGGCAAGTGCCGGCCGTTCCTTTTGCATTTAAACTGACAAACCTTCCACAAAAAGTGTCACAATACCATTCACTTCCTTTTCCCCTCCCTCTTTCAGTTTCTTTTCAATGCCTTTTAACTGTTCAAAGTGCATTTTCTGTATCACTTCGTTTGGCTCCGCTATTTGCTTTTTTCCCGCCTCTTTCCATTGCCTTTTTGGCTTTTCTTTAGCCAATTCCATTTTTTTCTCCCAATTTTTTGAAAATATTTCCTCATTTAAGTTTTTTCTTTTCTTTAACTCTTCACAAAATTCGATTAAGGCTTTGAAGAAAATTGGGAATTATTTTTATAAAAACATCCGAAAATATTACAAAAAACGAAAGGAATTTTCCCACCAAAATTAAGTTTTAGCAAATGCCCTAAATTTTGGTCGGGGTCGGTTCGCCGCGGACAGTTCGCCGCCAGATTCGTTTAGGACTTTTTAACTTTTTTGTCTGTGAACCAAATTTTACAAATTCGGTATGATTCGACAGCTAAAAAGTGTTTAGAAGGTGTGAATAAGTTATTTCTAAGTGATCGACTAACTCATAAAAAAAAGTTACAACTTGAAGAACGCAAAAAAGTCAGAATTTTGCTGTATTTTCGTTCTTAACTTTTTTATAGGTGTGGAATTTTTTTCAATTTTTGGAGGGTTAATAGAGCTTCTAAGGAGCTTTCGAAAGACACTAAGTTATAAGAATTTAGTTGCCTAAGAGAAAGGTTATGGCGTCCGAAAGTTGGCTGGCGGCGAACTGTCCGCGGCGAACCGGACGGTTCCCCTAAATTTTGGCATCTCAACCTAATTTTAGTTTGCTACCATACATTTGGAGATTCGATATTTAGGAACCCGAGTCCTCAAATGTCGGGTTCACCAGATTTTGTGCTACAACCGTATTTCCTAAGATAAAGCTCCCCCCCCCCCCCCTAAAATAAAGCCCCCCTTTTGAGGGGGGTTGAACAATAGAGCCCCCGGGGGCTCTATCTTAGGAAATACGGTATTTTATTCTTTATTTAGGAATTTTTGAAAACTTCTCTAGCGTAGTTCGGCAGAATTCAGTTTGGGTAATTCTGCGCTTTTCCGTCCGATCTTTTTTAACTTTAATATTTAAGGGGGCGGGGCGGGGGCGGAGTACTGTGCCAATCAATGAGTACAGTATGTTTTTATTTGTGCTTACTGTTCAGTATGTTTTGGTGTATAAAACTCGCATAACTCAATGTTTCAATTTCGATTTTCCCCCTTTTGATCAGCAGATAAAAATCATCGTATGAGGTGCGCAGAAACAACCAAAGTTGTTCCGATTGTGTCTGAATTTCCTTGCGCAATTTTATGTTATTTGTCGCGCGTCGAATGGCGTATAAATAGTCACAAATCATCATCAAATCGGCCATCTGTCGCTCAACTGCGCGTTCATTTTCGCATTCTTTTGCCACCAAATTGTAATAATGGCCAAAAAGACGCTTTTTGTCGTTAAAAACTGAAACATTTTTTAAATTTGTTTGACCAATTTCGTTATAATTCGTCGTACTATTTGGGCGAGAAAAATGTCGGGGCGACCGTAAAAAGTTCGGGTCGGGCTTTGGGGTGAGAAAAAGACCGGATTTCGGGCTTCGAGTCACCCGGAACATCCCTGGGGCCCCCGGATTCTTAGATAAATAAAGAAAATGTTACAACAAGAATCCTAATTTGGTCGACTTTTTGTCCGGGAATTTTCCAAAATTTCGGGAAGCCTTACGCCGCGCCATTTTTTATTTGGCCCGCTTCTTCCGTTGACTTACAATTTTTGCTGATCAATTTCTCCCTATTTTCGCTTAGGTTCCAAAGCATGTTCAGATTATTAGAGCCAATCAAAGAGTCAATTTTTTTAAATGTGCCCTCTTTTTCTCTCAAAATCGGCACCAATTCGTTGCCATTTTCGCTTTCTGTAAACAAGGTGTGAATGTAGTGCGAATGCTGCTCCACCAGCAGCAGAGAGTTGCGTTGGCTTTCCACAATTTGTTGGAATGGCTTTGTCAGACAATCGAATGGTTTCTTTTGCCATTTTGGCACTGCTCCGTCGGCCAATTGGTCAAAAAGTGCGTTGTATTCAATCAGCAGACAATTCATCCGAAACAGTGAGTCGACACTTTCCATGTTAATTTCCAACACTTTGATCATTGCCACCACTTGGGCACGGATTAGGGCAACATGTATTTGTCCGTCCTCTGTTAGCTTCGGTTTGGCTTCTTCTTCGGTCTTTTTCGTAATGTTTAACAGATATATTATGCCGATAATTGCCTCACTTTCGTACACTTTTTCCTCGTCATCCTCCGCCAAAAAAGTTTTGTACAAAATATGCAACTCTTCCACATTTAACGCGGCTGCGGGAACAAATGGACAATTAATTAGTTAATGAGCAACAAAAACATGGCTTTTCATTATGGGGACAAATCTCTGTAATCATTCGCACTACAGTATGCTCAGATGGATAGAATGTGCACCACCACTACAGTATGCACTTGTTTGGCCTCTTACCAAATACGGTGCAGTTAGCGTTGACAAAATATACAAATTGTGGAAATTGGGCCAACAGTGCCATAATCGTGAAAATGCTGGCCGCTTGGATGTAATGGGGCACGTCCAACAGGTCATCGTAATGCTCCTCCAGCAGAAGTGCATTCTCACAATCACCTTCTTGCAAGCATTCTGAGTTTGGGTCCAATTGCTAAATTTATTTTTTTTATTTATTTTTTGAATTTTTAAAGTACAGTACCCCTCCTAATTCCAAGGCCTCCTCTTTGGTCTCTCCGGCCACAAAACTTTTCATATAAATTTCCATTTGGCAAATTCTCCTCCGTTTTTCGTCATTATCCCTCGGATTTGAGTCCAACTTCCATTCCGCCATTTTCTCTTTCAATTCTGCCAATTTATGTTTGAATTTCGGTTCTTCCTTTTCCTGCTCTTGTTTCTTCACGTTTTGCTCAACTTTTTTGGCCAAATTTAAAATGTGCGCCCTTTGATAGAAATAAAATACGTCAATGCCCCACTGTTTTTTGATTTCCTTCGAAAATTCGACCTTTTCCCCCAAAATGGCCTGGCAAGAGTGCATCACCAGCGCATCGAAAGAGCACAACGCATCTTTACTTTCTGAAAACAAAATTCCAACTTTCCATTTTAATTTTCCATTTAGTGCACCTCCATTTTCAGCTGATTTCGATGGTGATGCCGAATTGGCTTCATAAACTTCACCATTTAAATGCCAATTTGGTCCGTTTTGCTCTTTTTCTTCTTCGTTTTGAGCAACTCCAAAAATGCCTTTACTCTTCAGTAATAAAAATTCAAATATTTCCGAATTTTCGAAAGTTATTTGAGCCAATCTTTTTTTGTCAATTTGAATGACTGAAATTTGAATTAGTTTTTTGGATTCATCAGCCTCAATTATACGAAAGAAATTAAAAACAAAAGAATCAAGTGCCAAATAAAAAGGTACCGATCCGACTTTCCTTAAATATGCAAATGGATGCTAGGTCGTTTCGTAAATTCCGCCACTATGGGCGTTTCGTAAATCCGCCATTTTTACTTATTTTTCGAACATAATTGACCATAATAACTTTGCTCAAAGGCAACCAAATTTAATAATCTTGGTATAGTCCGATAGCTATTGGTTAGCTCTATTAATCCTCCTTACCTTTCAATTGTGCCATAAATATTTTCCTTTTTAGCAGCTCCCCAATTGCATTTTCGTGCAAATGAAACAAAAAGGACAGGATGATGTTCTCCTTTTCACACATATTTTGGCAATTTATCGTAATTTTATCGCCAAAAAATGAATTCTTTTGCCCAAACAAATCGGAAATAATTTCACTGTCTCTTTGGGAGGTCTCTTCAACGGTGCCCAATTCGCTGGCACCATTCATCTGAAGTTCCAATTTGGCCATCAATTCGTCAAACTGTTCTCGTTGGTCTTCGGATAAAAGTCTTTCATTTTTCAAAAAGCTAATTTTGAAAAAGAAATTAAACGAAATATTTGTAAAATTGAAAAAGTTTAAAATAATAATAAAAACGCTTTTTTATAAAATATTAATAAAAACCATTGATAGTAGACTAAAATATTGAGCAAATATTTAGCACTTGTCCAGGTGCTCTTCCCTGCTTCACCATCCATAAATTTTAAATAATTTCTGATTTGAATTTGAATTATTTTTTCGTTGTCCAATCCTAAAAGTGTTTTTTTTTCACTTTTTTTCAGATTCGTTTTACCCTACCAAAGCGAAGAATTTCCCTCAGTTTCGGGTTTTTTCTCATGAATTGTTCATATCCTTTGGTCTTCGCCGTTAAGTTTTTCACTTCGTCCCCATAATTTTCATAAAATTTTCCCACTCGGAATTTGTTGGGCCGTCCGTCCAATTCGCACTGCTCCAAAAATTGGCTGAACGCGTTGCCGCCGCCGTCCTCAGCTCCATTTTCGCAAAATCTGACCATGCTTTTCGCGTGTTCCTCGCAATCGGTCCTAAGTGCCTCTTCAGTGTCTCTCATTACGATTTGTGCCCATTTCGCAAGTGCCGTCCTTTTCGTCGCCTTTCTCCGCCCTTTTCGCTCCAATTTTGGCATTTTGTTGTATTTCGACAAAAGATTACCAAGAAAGGCGTACAATTTGAACAAAAAGACGCTGTTTCTGTTGACCATTCCTTTCATAAAATTTGACAATTGCACCATCCAATCTTCGGAAAAAGAATCCCGAATTTTATTTGCCACTTTTGCATTTGATTCGTTCAGATGGCAAAGCCAATAAATGTGCGAGAAAATGTCCATTATTTTGGCAAAAGCTCGGCGCATAAAAATGACAATTTTTGCCGTTTCGGCTTCCATTAGATTTGTTGAAAACATTTTTGTGTAATCCGTCGCAAGTTGTTCATCGTCAATAATGTCTGACAAAGAAATAAACAAATTTTCTATTTGAACAAAAAAAGAATAATTTATATATATTTATAATTACCAAATGCCATTGCCAACGGATTTAGGCATTCCAAATCCAAAAATAGGGGCGGGCCAACCAATTTCCTAATTGCTTTTTTTAATTGAATTATTTCATCACATTCTGATTGTTCACGGCATTTGTTTGCCGTTGTGCGCAATTTATGCGTGAATTTTGTTTCCATTTCTATTTTTTCCTCACCAAAAAATTCCGTAAGTTTCCTTAATTATTTTTTAAATATTTAAAACAGTATTATTTAATATAGGACCATCACATTTTAGGGAGTTTAACCACTTTCCATGAACCGATTAGGCTGCTGAAAAAATTTCAGCCTAATCGGTTCATGGAAAGTGGAGACCCTTAAAAAAAATTTTGTTAGTAAAGCGCTAAAATATTAAAAAATTCATAATTAATATATCTTTTGGTACTAAACAAAAAATGTCAAACAGATAGAGCACAAAATTCTCTACATTGGCCGTTTGCTTGTTGTGTCTACGTCTTCTTTTCAATGAGGGGCCTTTGATTGACTAACGAAATCGCTTAAATAAAAAATAAAAAATTGCTAAAATTGTCCATTTTTTGGGTGCCCATATTTGAGCATTGGCCTTTCATCGAAGAGAAAGCGTAAATACATTGTTCAAACGGCAAATTCGAATTTGCTTTTACCAATAATTCAATTGGTCGTCGTTCGACGCCTTTAGCAACTTTTGAATGGCTTTTAAATGTGCCATTTGGCAATCTGTCAAATATTCTTTTATTATGGGAAAATGGTCCAATTTTTCTTCCGCCAATATTTTTTGCCAATCATTTTTATTGTCACTATTTTTTGTGGTAATTTTTTGCAACATTTCTTCCATTTGAGAGCATTCGATTTCATTCAGTCCAATTTCATTCGGTTGTTCAGCATTTCCATCATCGTTTACCATTGGGAAATTTAATGAGGCTTAAATTTTCATTTTATTAAAAAATTTCCCCTTTAAGTGGACACCAGGGATGCCGTTCGTACCGAAAATCACGAGTATACGAGTAACGAGTATTTCTAAAAATCACTAATTTCTATTTTTTAGTGAATCGAGTCTGGATGCGAACCTTTCCAAAAATTTTCCTTTTTATGCTGATTAAGATACAAAAAAATTCGTCATGCTCTTTTCCTCAAAAAATAAGCCGACATTTGCGCCCGACTTTTTCGCCCTTTTAATTTTGAATATGTTTTATAAATATATTAAGACTGGCGTGTAATAAAACCCACAATTTTTTGCTTTCTATCGGCGCAAATGTCGGCGCGCAAATGTCGAGGCACCATTCAAAAAGAATTTGTCCAAAAATTTCGAATTTCCATATTAAGTCTTTTCTTTTCCTTACCAATGCCTCGCCAAAACTTCCACAATTTGCAATTTTTCTCAAAAGAATCAGAAAATTTAATAAGCTCATCGTATTGGTCAATTTTTTCTTTCAAAATATTTTTTTGTGAATTATTTAATTTTTTCATTTCGACCGATGCAAAAAAATTCATTAAATAAATTTTGAAAATTAATTCTTCCAAAATTAGCTTTTGTCTTTCATATATTTGTTTCGTTGAAGCACTTTCCGACAAATGAAGCAACATTAGGTATTTTCTTTCTAAGTGTTCAGTTTTTAATTCTAAAATTGTCGGAAAATTTTAATTTTTTAATTTTTATAAAATAAATAAAAAATACCCCAAAAACTTTTGCCGAGACAGAAGTTGTTAACCAAAATAAAAAAGAAAAAGGCGAAATAAAATTTGAACATTTCATATGCCATTAAAAAGTAAAAAAGAAATGAATGAATGGCAAAAAAAATGACTATTTTGCTGAAATTTTATGGGTATTTATTATTTGTTTCTCTATTCCCTCACAAAATGATAAATCAATTTAATCAATTTCAAATAAAGAAAAAAAAACAAATTCGTAGCCAATTTTGCTTAGCTTTTTTATAGCTTTTCTTTAACTGCTAACGATGGAAAAATGAATTTTCAATTTGCTATAAAATGGTAATACAATTAAACAAATATAAATAAAAAAGGATCGGGCAGGTAATAAAGTTAAACCTCCTCTGGTAATTCATTTTCAAATTGGGTATCAAACCAAATGACCCAATTTTAGGCGGTGTAAAATTATGCAAAAAAAAAACAGAGAAATGAAAAAGTTAAGATTAAAAAATTATTTCCCATAACAAACTTTTTATAAAAAACAGTTACAAATTCGGCGCCATGACGATTCGTCCGCTCAGCAAAAAAGTGACAGAAAACTTTTATTTTTACTTTTTGTTTTTCTTTTTGTATTTGTATTTGTTATCTTTGACCTTTTATTTCCTCTCCTGAATTAGTTCAAACATTCGGTCAAATAAAATTTTGACAAATATTTATGGATAAAATTTTATTTTGGTAAAATTCAAGAATACGGGTACCTCGCCAATTTCTATAAATTATATACCATTCGACTCCTCTCGGTCTGTAACGCCCGAAGCCGAAAGAATTTTTTTGCGGAAACCAATCCCTGCAGAGTTACAGACCCGGGACTGAAATGGGAAAATGGCTTGGGACTGAACCGTCCAACCCCTAAAAACGCACCGATAAACGACCCTAGCATTATAAATCGGTTTATTACATGCATTTAACCATTTTTTAGTCAAAATTTTCATTTATTCTACTCAAAAAAATCAGATGTTGCAAAAATCAGAAGGCCGTGGAGCGGCCCGCCAATGGCGAGCATGCGAAGACGGAGCAAGTAGCGGGGCGCCCGAGCGAGCGGAGAGTTGCGAGCGCCTGGTTAAGGTCGGCCGAAGGCCCGACCTCAGGCGCGAGCAACCCGGAGCGAGCGAGCGGCGCCCCACCTACTGGCCGCCGTAGTCGAGTGTGCGGTGTCTTGGCCAAAACAAAAATCTCCATTTAAAATTGGCCTTTTCAGTCCCGGGTCTATAACTCTATCCTAAGGACTTTCCATCTAAAAATTCTCTTCGGAACGAGACATCAAATTACATACAAAAAATTTCACATTCATTCGTTTTTACAAATTGGACGGTTCAGTCCCAAGCCATTTTCCCATTTCAGTCCCGTGTCTGTAAGTCTGCAGGGAATGGTTTCCACAAAAAAATTCTTTCGGATTCGAATATTACAGACTGAGAGGAGTCGAATGATATATAATTTGTAGAAATTTGCGAGGTACCCGTATTCTTGAATTTTTCCAAAATTTTTAAAATTATAAGAAAATAATTCAAAATAAAAAATAATTTTCGAGTGAATGTTTCTTCACCAATTGCTTTTGTTGTTCGTCTGTGCTCCCTTATGTTTTTTATTTTTGATATATGATTGATTATATATGTTCCTCAAAAGACAAAGAGAGGTAACAGTTTAAAGGAGTCATAACTTTTTTGATAACAATTGCGTAGAAAAAGCTTCTTATTGAAGATAGCTTTCGATTTGGTTCGCAAAGAAGTTCAAAAATTATTATTGAAATGGGGATTTTTTATGTTTTTTATTCAAATTCTCACTGATAAAAGCGATCTTTGAAAAGGTTTTCGCTTTTCCAAGTATATAAAAGATATCATTGTTATGCAACAATCTAACCACTAAATTAAGGGGTCATTCCGGACTGACCCCGTTCCAAAAATTCAATTATTAAGTAGTATAAGGACCCGATGAAAAGGAAATTGTAAGGGATTTCATATAAAACATTTTACTTTTAAAAGATAATATTGAAAAGAAGAAAGAAATAACAAATCCACGTGCTATTCTCTCGCCATTTCTTTCTTTCTTTTCCTTTTCTCTTATGTTCTCTCTATCTTTCTTATTTTTTTCTGTCTTTTTCCTAAATGAAAAAGAAATAAAATCTTAACATTTTTTTGCGGCATTGGTAGTTTCGCGCATTTTTTTCCTATTCTTAAAATTTAGAGTTGAATTAGAAAATCCACTGAATTCAATTGGCCCTAATAGTTCGCTCCATTTTTTTTTGTAAATACTTATTTTTTTAAACAATAAGATTGCAAGATCGCTTAATAGTCATATTTGTTTGTATGTCTTTTTGTAACCGATTTTGCACAAAAAAGGACCAATCTTTGAGGGTTTTTTTTTATAAAAACGCACAAAAAGCCCTCATTAAGAAAATTTGGCTCTGATTTGTTAACGGATTGCAATTGTAAAATGAGGATTTAAGCCAGGGTTCCCATCTGTCCTTTATTTCAAAGGGCAGTCCTTTATTTTTGGCTTTCATCCTTTAAAAATTTGAGGCGTCCTTTATTTCAAAGATGTCCTTTGAAAACGGCTTTTTGCCCAAAAAATGTAAAAAAGTTCCATTTTATTGGAAAATTTAAACCTTTTGGCTTTATGTCGAAAGGAATTCTCATTTTTCTGCAAGAAATTCTTCAAATTTGACTATTTTAGCAAAATCAATTAATAAATCACACCAAAATTTTCCTCGGCGGCGCCTATCGGCACCGCCTCCCCCCCCCCCGCTCCTTGGTGAAAATCTAAACATTGAATAAATTAAACCTTTTTATTACATATGATAAAAATTTTGTTAGGTCCTTTTAATTCGCAAGTTTTCCCCCTTATGTCCTTAGAAATCGCTTTTTCCGTTCTTTGAAACCAAGCTTGACTGATGGGAACCCTGATTTAAGCGTAGTAATAATCTGCGGACCGACAAGTGCGGACCAGCACAACTGCGGACCAATGGAAATTGCTCAACTGCGGACCAGCCTTATTAATTTTTAAATTTATGGGGATTATTCAAAAAACCTAACCATCCCCTAGTTTTCAAAAAACTTAATTACCTAATTTTTTGAAAACCTAACCTTAGTACCGGGTTTGGTTTCGGGACGAGTAAATATCGGAGTGTGGGAATCGGGCTGCGCAACTCTGTGCATGTGTTAAATTTTTTCTAAATTTTATTCCCCGGATCAAAATTGAATAAATTTATAAGATAAAAACCACAATAAGTTCAAATCATTGGTTCATTCGGTAATTGTTTGAAATGCCGGTAAGAAAATCATTAATAATTTGAGGATCAATATTAATTGGCAAGTATTGATGATCATTATGAGGTTGTCTGTTCGTTTGTTCGAGGTAACGGTTAACTATTAAGCGAATCCGTATGTCGGCTTCACGGTATTCGGGCTTTCTTTCGAGGTTCATGCCCAGCAACGCATTTAGCGACGTTTGGGTCCACCAATTTCTGTTCTTTTCGGAGAATGTTGATGAATGCCCAAATTGTCGGGTGATCACATGCGAATGCTTGCTGTAGCCTTCGATTCTGATATTTACTCGTCCCGAAACCAAACCCGGTACTAGGGGTAGGTTTTCAAAAAAATTAGGTAATTAAGTTTTTTGAAAACTAGGGGATGGTTAGGTTTTTTGAAAAATCTAAAAATTAATAAGGCTGGTCCGCAGTTGAGCAATTTCCATTGGTCCGCAGTTGTGCTGGTCCGCAGTTGTCGGTCCGCAGTTGAGGCCCTTCCGATTTAAGCGTAGTAATAATCTAATAATATATAAACTGGCTAACATTATGCCAAAAATGCTTAATCTTTCAAAAAATCATACTCTTTTGTCTCTTATTTATCCAAAAACTACAAAAAAATCCTCAAATATCACAGCTCTGGCTATACCATGGGAGCCGACGTCCAAAATTTTTTTCGAAAATCGGAATTCCGGGTCCAAAAAGGTCGGAATTTGAAAATCGGAATTCCGTCCGAAACGCCCTGTACCCATATACTCTATACCAGGACCATTTCCGAGGTAGAAATGGTGGTAGCCAAAATTCAAAATGGTGCAAAAAGGTCACACTGATATGGTCAATAAGTTTAGGTGATTTTATTTTGGTTTTAATTGGCCAAATTCAAAGACAATTTTTTTAAAATAATATAATAGATTATTAATTGCTGATAACTGAGACTTCTGCTGAATCCAAACATACATTGTTTCACACCAGGGTTGTTCCGGGGCGAGAAAAATGTCGGGTCGGGTTTCGGGTCGGGGCGGCCCAAAAATTTCGGGTCGGGTTTCGGGCTTCGGGTTGAGAAAAATGTCGGGTTTCGGGCGGGTTTCGGGCTTCGGGTTTCGGGGCAACCAGAAAAATAAAAAAATTTTTTGAAGCAATATTTAATAATTGTTTAAAATTTTCCAGCCTGTGCCTGTAGGCACCGCCGGACAGTCAACCTATTTAAATTAAAATCGGAGCAATTGAACCATTTTTGAGAAAAGTAATTTACGGAGCATAAAAATTTCTCCGGCGGCGCTGACCCTTCTGTTTTTCAAAATTAAAAATTTAATGTCTAATAATGTTCTTTTTTATACTGCAAAATCTATTTTTTATTTTTAAATTTTTTATATACCATCCCTGCTGGATTAGGAGTCAAAATTCATCATTTTCTAAAAATTATTCCAAGTCACTAAATGATCATTTGGTGAAAGAATTTTTAAGGGTTTTGAGATATGTTTTCAGGAACCCTAAACGAAAGGGTGTCCGGCGGTGCCGGTAGGCGCCGCCCGGGGAAATTTTTTGAAAATCTGATAATTTCCAAGAAAAAAAAAATGTTAAAAAAGGGTCTATTTATAAATTAAGGGATCGTTTTTTTTTATAAATTTTTAAATTTTCCGAGCTTTTTTTAAAATATAAATTTAAAAAATAAGTTAAAATTTCTCGCGGTGTAGAAGATTTGAACCCAAGCAAGAGATATGGAGAAACAATATTTCTACCACCACAATATTTATTAAATCACTTGAATGACTGTTAAAAAAGTTTTTATAATAATTTTTTTCTTCTTAAATTTCCTTTTTCTCAAACAATTCTTCTTCGGTTTTAGTTCTCAGACCCCCATTCTTACCAGTGCTTATTTTTGCCCCGAAACCCGACCAAAAATATCGGGTCGGGTTTCGGGCTTCGGGGCGAGAAAAAGACCGGGTTTCGGGCTTCGGGTTTCGGGGCACCCGGAACATCCCTGTTTCACACGTATTTGCCACTGTCCGGAGCAATATTGGCAGATAAATCTCCAATTGCAAATTCGCGAGATCTCAATTGGATAAAAACAAATCACGCAAGAAATTCCTTCCGGTAGAAATGACCCCGCAAAAGAATTAAAAACAAGAAGAATGTTGTTTTTTGTGTGAGTTGCCCTCGTAATTATGATCGTTTATTATTTTTGTTCTTGTTAATCTAATTTTATGGCTTTTTTGCTGACCAGCCAAAATTTTCTAACAAAAAATGTCCGGAAACTTAATTTTTTAGGACCTAATTTTAATTTTATTATTTTTTGATATAACTCGAAAACTTTTCCTTTTCTTAATACAAAAAAGAATAAATGCATTAATTATATAATTTTATTTAATTATTCAGGTTTTTTATCAAAAAATCTATGTTTATAAATTATATTATTAATTATGTTCATCAAAAAACTAATTTTGAGAGCAGATCCAATAAAACAGTTCAAATCTTTTCTGCTGAATATAAACTTTTACCTTTTTGTCGCTTTTGTTGCCCTTGACTATGTGCTCATTCCCAAATTGTTTTCCATTTTGTTGAATAATCGTCCCAAATTATGTCTGGAGAAAGCTGATTCGCCGCCGCCGACGATCGGCACAAATGCAACGGGCGATGGAGTGACCCGCGTTGAATTAAAAGCACGGGTTCCGCACAGAAACGATAATCATTCATCAGAGGACGAATTGGAAGAATTTGAATACACAAAGGTTGGATTAAGAATAAACATTTTATTGAATTGGGACTGATTGGAAAATGGTAGCGGTTTTAAAAGGTCGCGGTTGCGTGTCATCACTTTTTGAAGATGCCGCGATCGCAAATCGCGGGAAAGCGCCGCGGGTCGCGGTGCGGTCGCGGCGTCCCACCCTGATTGGTGGTTGGTACACTGTGTTGTTTAGAGAGAAATATGTAAATGAATGAATACAGTAATACTGTGGGTGCACCCCAAATCTTTGCCAACCGAAACAAAAAAAAATTCTGCCTAATTATAGTTTATAAACACTTAGTGCTTTCGAATGACATTAAGCTTGTAGAAATTTTGGATAAATAATAAAAAGTTACGACCAAAATGCGACATTTTGCCCTGCTCCGTAATACAGTATCTTTGGTCTATGGTGGATTGGTTTTAAATCAAGGTTAAACCACTGAATATGTTCAGGCCTTTTGTAGCAGTTTGAAGGAAATTAAAGGAATGCGCAATCAATTCAAAATTTGCTACCCCCCAAAAACCAATGAGACAGGAAAATTGGCAAGTTTTTAAGGCAACAGGAAAGTATTTGAATGCCGAGTTGGGTGGCGTTAAATTTATTTTGACAATTTTCCTAAGCAATTTTAGACCTGACCCATTCATTATTATATGTGTATTATTTTATAATTTAGGCATATTTTATCAATGGAAAAAGGGATGCTTTATTTGAAAAGAACTTTAAAACAATGCTTTTCCGCGACACTAAGCTGAAAATTTATACAAATGTATGTTGTATAATGGGATATAAAAAAATAACTCTAAGGAACAATTGCCGTTGTTCGTAAGGGGCTACTCGAAAGTAATCAGCTGATGAGTATCGTAATGCAACAAATAGCATCAAATGATGCCCATATATTTTAATCATATAATCATAGGACAGCCAAGTGAATGGCACCAACTCACAACAATCGCATTTAACTTCTCATTCAACTTCTTCTTCTGATGATGATGATGCTGTGGCTGACGTTGTAGAAACTGTTTATGTGAAAAATTACACTGAAAGAAATGAAGACGAAAATGGCCAACGCATAAAAGGCATAAAAGATTTGATAGATGAGCAAGACAATTATTTGATGATCGAATTTCTAAAATATGAGATGCAAAGTGAGTTTAATCGCTCATCAGGGAAGGGGTATAATTTTATCTGTAAATTTGGTATCACTTGAAAGCTCGTCACAAACTCTATTAATGAGTCAAAAAGACCACCAATCAAACCCAAAAAATTAGACAGAATTTTTAAAAATTCCGGGCCAAGATTCGGGAATGAATTGCCTCCGACAAGATTTCTGGATTAAAAACCCAGTTTTTTCGGACTCCTTGTCCGCGTGCCTTAAAAAATACCCGGATAAAGATACCGGAAATCCTGGCGGGACACGGACCTATTCCGACCTCTAAGTAAACGTAGAGCTTTCGATTCATTTTTTTATATTAATTTTGATTACGCATACATTAATTGTGCATTGTGATTGTCTAGAAATGAGTCAAAAACGAGGAGTCGAGACAAAAACGAGTTGAGACAAAAACGAGTTGAGTGTCGACCCAAATGCCTAAAAAAGTTTCCGTGCTGGGTCGTTTCATAAACCCGCCACTTTGGGCGTTTCATAAAAACCGCCATTTTGCAGATTTTTCGTCAAAAACATGTCATAACTTTGCTCCAACGCAACTAAATTGCATGATCTTAATATCATCCGATAGCTCTTGGTTAGTTTATCAGCCTACCAAATTTCAAAAAATTTGATAGGGATTTAAGAAAGTTATAGCCATAAAAACTGTAAAAAACTCAATATTTTTCTCAAAACAATCAAATTTTTTGAAATTTGGTAGGTTAATAGAGCTAACCAATAGCTATCGGGCCATACCAAGATTGTTTCATTTGGTTGGGTTTGAGCAAAGTTATAACCAGTTTTTGACAAAAAACATGCGAAATGGCGGAATTTATGAAACGCCCAAAGTGGCGCTTTTTATGAAACGACCTAGCACCAAAAGTTTCTACGATTTAAAAGCTTTTCCTTTTCAGATTCAACGGACCCATTAGTCTTTTCAATTAGCACTTCAGTGCACGCGCCTCATCTTTTGCTTCGTATCCAACACTTTTCCTATGAAGAATTGCGGTATTTGATCAAACGGCTCTTATTTTCTCATTATTATCCGTATTCGGTGAGGAATTGGAAAATGTTGGAAAAATAAATTTGAAATTCCTAAATTTTGGAATTTTCTTCAGATCCAACGGGACCCAATTGACAAAGAAGTCCTTTATGTTACACTGGCGAAAAACATTTATTTGAACAAATATTCATTTGACAGAATTGAACAAGAAAAATGGCCACGAAATTTATAAGTGATAATTTAGTAGAATAAAAGGCAAAAGTGTACAATTTTCTTTTTAAAAATCTTAAATTTGTCATTTTAATTATTGCAATTAATATTATTTTGAGCATGGAATGCTATTTATTTCCTCTTATTTTGTTAATAAGACTTAATTGGGAGTAATTATTGACTAGAGACCGCATTTTGATGCATTTGCTTTATTTTCATTTTTTGCTAACTTCGGCCCAGTTAAGAAGCATGAAAAATGCGTATATTTCAGGGGTGCAGCCGATCTCGGACTTACAAACATCGGAATTCTGATGCCAAAAATTTTTTCGGAAATCGGAAAATCGGAAAAATCATCGGAATTCCGATCGGAATTGGTTTTTGTTCTTTTTTGGGTCCAATTTTGAAATTTTTTTTTCCGATTTTTCCCCAAAAAAATTGGAAATCGGAAAAATCGGCTGCACCCCTGGTACATTTGGTTCAGCTATTGTGAGAAGATATTAATTGATAAAATTTGCTTTCAAATTGCGAAATTTTTTTGGTTTATTACCATTAATAAATGGTAATTACTGTTTTACTGTTAACAGACACAAAAGTATACGCCTACAGAATCTTCTAAATTACCATCTTTTGAAAAACGCCGCTTGACCGTGCGCTCCCTCCGTTCGTTGGTTTGTTGAGGTGAATTCGAAAGCAAATGCTTATGCCGATACACAAAGTGAAGCACACTGTATTAGGCTGGGGAGGAATCGGTGCTGGGTCGTTTCATAAAAACCGCCACTTTGGGCGTTTCATAAATTCCGCCAATTTGCAGATTTTTCGTCAAAAACTCTTCATAACTTTGCTCAAACGTAACTAAATTTAAAAATCTTGGTGTCGTCCGGTAGCTATTAGTTAGCTCTATTAGACTACCAAATTTCAAATAATTTGATTCAGATTTAAGAAAGTTGTAGCAATAAAAAGAGCAAAAAATTCTATATTTTTCTCAAAACTTAAGCAATTTTTTTAAAATTTGGTAGGCTAATAGAGCTAACCAATAGCTATCGGACCATACCAAGATTGTTTCATTTGGTTGGGTTTGAGCAAAGTTATAACCAGTTTTTGACAAAAAACATGCGAAATGGCGGAATTTATAAAACGCCCAAAGTGGCGCTTTTTATGAAACGACCCAGCACGGGAGGAATCGCCAAAGGGGAGGAGAGGGACAAACGAAGGGATAAATAAGGGTCCTAATTAATGGTAGGGGGAGAAAAAGGAAAGAGGGAGACAAATCTTTAAAGGTGTATTTTTTATTTTCGCCTTTCGCGCCAAAAAGCGAAAGGCAAAACTCGCAAAATCCCTGCTGCATTGTTATCGAAAAAAGAATCTGAATTAGATTTACATTTTGATATTAAACTGATGGGTCAATCCAAATAGATTCATTCGGTGCTGGCGCGTTTCTTAAAAACTGCCAATTTTATTGAATTTTGGGCTCAATTTAGTCATAACTTTTCTCAGAAGCAACGAAATTAAATAATCTTAGTATTGAAAGATAGCTATTGAGTTGTTCTATTAGCTTGTTAAATTTCGAAAATTTAATGAATTTCTTCAAGATCAAGAGCTATCTTACAATACCAAGATTGTTTAATTGGGTTGCTTCTGAGAAAAATTATGATAAGATTTAGTCGAAAAATCGGTGAAAAATTGGCAGTTTTTAAGAAACGCGCAAGCACCGATTCATTTGCACCGATTCACCTTTATATATTTTTAAAAATTATCTGTCATAAATTATCCATAATTTTCATCTTTTAATAATTGAATTGGATTTGCTTAGGAAAATCTTGAAGATTTCCATTAATTATTTTAAATTATGCACCATTTGGCTTATTATAAAAGTTAACCTTGCACTGTTGGTGTTTTACCCCTTTTTTATTAATGCATTTATTTTGCTTCGCCAATTGGAACAAAAGAATTCTTGTAACTGTTTTTTATTTGGCTCTGCTTTTGTTTCTCATTCAGTGGGACCAATATGCCCAATTCTGGTTGGCATTCACACAACCAACACTCATTGATGAGAAGAGGGTCGAACACTTGTTCATTTATAGCTCATTTATCTACAACCAAAGGTCGGACAAAAAATAACTATTTTAAAATCCACGCCGAAATTAAAAACCTCCTAAATTATAGGTTAAAAATATATTTTTACTCCACTTCTAATTTGGTTCTTCATTTTTATTGTATTATTTAAAAAACGGTAGTTTTTAAGACCAATTTTCCCAAAATAAAAGTCCCGTAAAGAGAAGAATCAGAAAGTGTTAATATTTGTTGACGATCTTTCACAACTCGGCCTCCGTTTTTGCTTATAGTCACTGTACTGCTCCAACTTGATGCCATTGGGGGCGGAGCAGTACAACAACCAATAACAGATAAAAAATGATAAAATCTGGAGCAAAATTTGGATTCTTCCACCTCAATTTAGTTCAAAATTAAGCTACGATATGTAAAATTTTTGCTTAATAAATGCTCAGAAAGTGTGCGTAGCTCAATTGGCTTGGTCGGCGTGGGTTTGAATTCCACCGACGGCAAATGACCTTTTATGTTTTACGCACCATTCATTTACATAAATTTCCCTGTAAACAGACCGACACCAAATTCGACCTTCGGCAAAATAGAAATGGTTGTGTTGTTTATGGCAGAAAGAGCAAATATTGGAACAATAGAACAGATGAAATGCATTTTAACAAAGAAAACAGCTAAAATGACAACACGAATGGTCGGTGATACATTTTATGGACAAAAAGCAAATGGACCGGATATTTGGAGTGTCTTTGTCTTATCGGGTTCATTTTAGAGAGAAAAAAACAAAAAAATGTTTATGATTTTTTTTTATAAATAAAAAGTGGAAATTAAATTACGCACCTCTTATTTACCCCGCCCTCTCAAACGTTGTCTTTTAATGGAGGGGAAGGGGGGGAGGCTTTCTACCATGGACGTTCGGGGGCGAGAAAAATGTGAGTCGGGTTGTGGGTCGGGGCGACCGAAAAAAAGTTCGGGCCGGGTTTTGGATGGAGAAAAGGCCGGATTTCGGGTCACCCGGAGATGCCTTCTACCAGGGGAAAGATAGGTCTCAAAATGTTAAACAAATCCATCTGTATAAATCCGATTGGGCCCAATTTCTAATTTGAACATTTAACTGGTGACAGGAGTTAATCGGTGGTTCATTGGGCGTTTGTGGGCTTGACCTTTTTCTGCTCACATGTACCATGGATAATGTTGAACGGAATAGTGACTTGTTCCATGAGGAAGATGGCTTAGCTCACAAAAAGCTGACGAACATATTCGGCATAGAATTAAAAAATAAAGCATTTGACACCAAACAACGAGTGAATGTAAAATAAAATGTTTTTCAAAATTATTCGTCATATGATTTTATAGTGTTCGGCATCGTACTCCGGTACCGGGTTTTACCCTGTATGGGATCCCGGTTTTTTCCGGATTCCAAAGTTTCAGAATTGAAAATTCTGTTCCGGAGCAGATGCTTTAAATATTAAAATATATTAAAAAATTAATATTTTAATTTATTAATTAAATGTTTTTAAATTGTAAAAAAATAAATATTTTAGTTGAAGCCAATGCAACCAAATTATAAGCCACGTGAACTTGTTATTTGTATGAGCCGCGTTTTTCTTTATGAAAGATGGCAATTGTTAATCACATGCCTAGAAGCTTACCGTCTTTTTAAAGTGAATTTGTGTGACAGTAAATTTTCGTTAGTTTTTATCTCAACTAAAAAATTTTAGAGATTTTCCACTTACAACATGATTTTTTGAATATTAAAATTTTTAGGTTGATTTGGTTGTTGCTTATGTTCAGAGTGCTCTTTTATCAGTTTTCGAGTTGATGAAAGCTTATGAAAAGGATGGCATTTTGAAAATTCAGCCTGGCATTCGTTTTCCGCATCTTCGCGGCATGAAATGGGACCCAAATGCGGAAACAGAGTCCAAAAATTGCTTTATAATAATAATTAATGCTTTTTTTATATTTTATATAGATTTAATGGCCAAATTTTGCTTGCCCATGAATGTTTTTATGAATACCGTGAGAGTGCCCAATTCATTGGTCTGATGGATTGGGATGATTTGCTGGTGCCATCAAAGAATTTTCCGAATTTGCCAATGGCATTTTCTGCCGCGTTTAAGCAAACTCCGGACGCTGCTTATTTTTTGGTCAACAGGCTTGAAGCAAGCTTTGTAGAGCAAAATGGTAAAAGGGGCAGATAAATCAGGAATTTTTTGACAAAAAGTGAAATTTAAAATTTCTATTGGCGTAATGTTCTAGTGGAATTCCAAGTTTTTGAAAAATGTCACTGCCAGGAATTTTTGCGAATGACGAGAAAAAAAAGTCGCCGCAATTTCGAAATTAATGCGGCATCTTTTACTTAATATTTCGATTTACGAAACGAATATTCTGTTTAAAAAATTTCACACCTCTGTGATAATAAAATACTTTAGTCTTAATGAGATGATCAATTAATTTACCTATTTATTATTTCATTTAGTGAGTGTTCAAACATTTTGCTTGCGCAAAATGTTTGAGGACGGAATTCGCATGACCGAACTGTACAACGGGGAAAAATTAGTGTTGCGGCCGAAGGCAATTCGTGGATTTTGGATACACATCTCAGTCAATATGGAACCAAAAAAGCGCGTTGTCCGATTGTTGACCAACTATTCAATGATTCTCCATTTGGCAAATGATTTGGTGAGTATTTTAATGGCCTAAATTACATTTTGGCTTGAAGATTTTAGAACTATTTCCGGGTTAATTATGTAATTAGTGATTGACTAATATCTTTCTTGGCATATTGTTCAAAAGGTGCAAAGACGAAGCACGAAAAGTGCAAGTGATCAAATCAAAAGCAACTAATTATTTACCAAATTAATTAATATTATTAAAAATATTATTGAAACTGTGGAGAATTTGAAACGGAAATAAATTTTAAAATTTTGAATAGTTCTTTTGCATTTTGAAATGACGGAGAAGGAAACCATTTATTCCACAAAGTTTCTATAATATTTTTAACAATAATTAATTATTTGCTAATAATATTTGATTTAATTTGATCACTTGACTATTCGTGCTTCGTCCCAACACTTGTAACTAGTTTAAAATTTTAAAAAAGAGTTACAAACTCTGACAAAGAATGAACACAAACTCGCCAAAAAATATTAATTAATTTAAATGATTTTATTTAATAAATGTACCGATTATTCAGAAGGCGACTTTTGACGAATTTCACAACCCATTCATAACCAATTTTGACATTGAAAATATGAATACACAAGCGACGAAACTGCTCCAACAATTCAATAATAACACGGTAGTTACTATTGTCAAGTACGGTAATGAGCACACTGAATACCGTTCCCCCGCCCAAGACACTGCCCTTCTCACATCCGTTTTTTGATGCTCTTTTACAATGCCATGACCAAAAAAGTGGGGGCCTTGCCGCAACACGTTGTCTGTCATACAGTAATTGTGCAATTCCCAAAGTGCCCGAGGCAATGTGTGCCACAACAAGAAGCAATTTTGATACGGTCGTAATTGATAATTACGGTGCGCAAAGTGTCGTTGCGATACATTTGAGAGAAAAGTCTGAGTTTGAAAACGCCAAATGTACAGACGAAAGTGGAATTTGATGGTGGAAAATTGCAATATTGGCCGTTATGATGTGATATTTGTTGTTGAATATATTTAAGAAGACGCTCGTTAGTACCTATACTTATTATCAGGGATTAGGCACAAAAATAATCGAATAGGCAGAAATTGTGCACTTTTCGAACAATTCTTTAGTCTGGGTCGATGGCAATTCGTACAATTTCAAATGGATGTGGCCATAAATTTTTTTTTAGTCAGCAAAATTCTTTAAACTTCATATCATTCGAATGCTCTACATGTTTAGAAGCGATGATTAAGCAGAAGCAAGCGATTAAGAATCGCACAAAAAAGTTATAATTTATAAATTGCAAAAATTCTGCCTTTGTGAATTAATGTTGTTTAAATTATAACTTATTTGTGAGATGCTTAATCCGGCACTCGTCCGCCCAGATAAAAAGTGCCAAAAACATAAAACTATTTAATTTTTTTAACATTCGACATAGCTAAAATGATAACTAATAAAAATGCCAAATGAAAACCACAAAAAATTTAAATAATTTTGTTTTTGGCACTTTTTATCTGGACGGACGAATCGTCTTCCGAACGAATTGTCGTCCGGACGAATCGTAGTTATTTTGTCTTGCGGACGAATTGTCATGGCGCCTGCTTAATCGCTTAGTTTCTGCTTAATCAAGGGTTGCCATCGGCTGAGCTCTATTTCAAAGGACCAAAATGTGAATTCAAAGGACACTTCAAAAGCAAAAAATGTATTATTTGCAATAAAATTTTTTTATTCAAATGTTTAATTTCGGCGGGGGGGGGCGGGGGTGCGGAGGCGGTGCGGTAGGCGCCACCGGGGAAATTTTTGACACATTTGGTCTGATCTGCTAATGGATTTTGGCTTAAAAATGCACATTTTTCGGCAAAATGTTGATTTCAAAGGACGTCCTTTGGTTCAAGGACGGATGATGGTAACCCTGCCTTAATCACGTTTTTAAATATGTAGAGCATTTGAATGATCGAAGTTTTGAAGAATTTGGCTAACTAAAAAAAGTTATGGCCACATTTAAAAATGTGCAAATTGCCATTGTACGAACTCCCTTGACACCAAAAAAAAACAAATTTTAAGCCTTATTTAATGCATGTTTCCTGGGAATAACAAAGCATAATTAATTTAAAATATTATATAAATCCAGGGCTCGGATCATCCAAGCTCAATTTCAAAAGAACAAAATGAGATTTCAAAGGACATAAGGGGGAGAATTTGTGAATTCAAAGGACTTATGACCCCCGCAACCGGTTTCAATACCTTCGATCTTTTAATGAAAATAAATTTCGGAAATCCCCTTTGGGTGGTCTCCGGCGGTGCCGATAGGCGCCGCCGGGAAAATTTTCTTAAAAATTTGGGGAATTTATTAACAGATTTTGTCTCAAAAATATTCACTTTTGAGACTTTATTAGAAAATATCTTAGAGTTGGAGGTCCTGCGGGCCGATAGGCGCCGACTGGGAAATTTTTGGGGTGATTTATTAATAGATTTTGCTAAAATAGTCAAGTTTGAAGAATTTCTTGCAAAAAAATGAGAATTCTTTAGGACATAAAGCTTAAATTTTCAATTTTCCCATAAAATGGACTTTTTTTTACTTTTATGGGCAAAATGCCGTTTTCAAAGGACATCTTTGAAAAAAAGGACGCTTCAAATTTTCAAAGGACGAAAGCCGAAAATAAAGGACGTCCTTTGAAATAAAGGACGAATCCGACCTCTGTAAAAATCAATTTAGGCATAACGTAATTGTCACACACGGGAGAAATGGTGACATGGGAGTGGGGGGGGGGGGGGTGAATGCGCGGCACCACTACTAAGTTTAGTAAGTTAATTCCCCAAGGGAAGGGCCAATCTACGATGTTTGCCAGAGGGGATGGCAAACAAAGACAACAACACAATAGAACGTATTATTACATAGGAAAACACAAAAGCCAACGTTGAAAAATAGTGATGAAATTTTTTCCAAAACAAATAAATGTCCAACCAATCTATCATCTGATTGATCTTTTTCGTACATTTTTGATCGAAATTCATAATTCTTTTCACTTCTTTCGTCCTCCACGTTCTTTAAGCTGAAGTTGCACATGCGCATTTGGCATAAAGTTGTAGAAGGCCAAACTTTGACTGTCCTTCATGAAAATTCCCTGTAAATGGAACAAAAATTGTTTACAAATGCTGAAGCAACAATATTTAAAAAACTATTCACCTCATAGACCAATTTCTGTTTGGTTGCCGGAACACCGGTATTTTCTTGGACCATCGATTTTAATGCAGTAACCTGTGCATTGTTTAAACAATTTATTGAGCAAAATAAAAAGTAATTAGAAATATTAGTATCATTAAAAATAATTTTTATAACTTTAATATAGTTAGGGAAGGGCAAGTTGGGGAGGAGAAGCAGTTAAACTAGAGTCTCGGTTTTCAATAGGCATGTTTCGCGACCCCGGTTTTCTGTCTCGAATTCTGCGAATTTTAAGTGTCGAAATTTTATTAAAAATTATTTAATACTGTGGTTATTTGACTAATTGTAAGCAAATTTGTCAGTTAGGACTTACCGACGAACTGATGTCCAGCTGAATTTGGATGGTGCTTCCCTTCAAGTTCCACTCCTCATTTTGTGGTGTGTTAATTTGCACAACAATTTGGCCTTGAACCTGAAAAGCAATTACACTTTAATTCTTTTCATTGAAAAAAGGCGTTTTTGTTTTTGTTATGCCAAGGGTTGGGGTGGCTCACCTTTTGAAGCCAGCGTTCCTCCGGCTCCAAAGTTTCCTCGCGCGGGCGTTTGTTCGGCGGCTCCTCACTGCCGCCGAGATTGGCCCCCGGGGGCGGAGGAGGAGGCATAAAATTACCATGGGGAGGACGTAACATGCCCGGCGGTGGCATTCCCTGCATACCTTTTAAGGGTGAAAGGAATGGAAAATTACTTGCACTTTTCCCGTCCTCGATCGTTTACCTGGCTGCATGTGCGGTGGCATTGGCATTGCGCCCATGACGCCGTGCGGTGGCATGTGCGGCGGCATTGGCGGACGACCGCCCGGTGGCATAAATTGCGGTGGTATTTGTTGCGGAGGACGCATTTGTTGCTGCTGTTGTTGGTGCATTTGCGGAGGCATTTGCTGCTGCTGTTGGGGCGGTGGTAATTGTTGTTGTTGGGAAACGGGCACAATTTTTTGCACATTTGACCCAATGCCACCGCTGGACGAATGAGGCGGAGGACGTTGCTTAAAATGGATAAATTCATTAATTATTGAGAGAAAAAAAAAAAAGTCTAAAACGCCATTTTATCTAATAAATATTAGACAAATTAAAAAAAAAAAAGTTTACAGGCGGTGCCATCGGCGGTTGTGCACCACCCCCAAAAGTGTGTGCCGAAGACGGGGGTGGCATTGACGGCACCATTCGTTCTGCCGCTGGGTTCGGCAAATACCCATGTTGACGCTGTAATATCGTCGAGTTTGAGTGTTAATTCTATTCCAATTTGTCCCAATCACTTGAATTTCGTTGATTTGCTGCTCCAACGAAACGCTCTGTTGTGCTGCACGAGTGGTCGCATCAATGGTCGACTGTTGCCCGTCCCAAATGGTCTTCGAGTCCGAACGCGGCATTTGCCGCTCCTCCTCCCCCAATTTTTTGCCGATGATTGTCTGTTCCGCACCTTTCTCGCCAATACCGAAAATGTCCGTTCTTCGTTCAGCCAATTTGGCAATGTTTCGACTGATCTCCGCCCCGGGCGCCATCACTAAATCTTCGTCTTGACGGTCCATTTGTTCACTGAAAGACAACAGTTGGTTTAGGCATCCCGTAATAACATTATTTGGAAAAACGTTTAGGGGGGTTTATTCAGTTGAATGTTGCCCTAATAATCCTGGCGGTCTCTAAGAAAGAAATGAAGACGAAAGACGCCATTTAAATATTTTAAAGAACGCACCGATCTCGTTGCTCTTTGAACTGCGGATCGACTGTGTTATAGCGCACATGCTCGTGCAGTTTGTCGGCCGGAATGCGTTCGTTGGTCAGCGGTGAAATGATGTATTTCTCCGAGGATGCAGCCGTAGTTTTGGAAACCGTACCACCCCTGGCTAAAAATGTACAATGAAAAAAGAACGAGACAAATCAAAGGCAATAACCAACCAATACAATTCGGAAAGGATGGTAAATATTCCGGAACAGGACAAAACTCAGCCGAGACATAACTCACAATCAGCAGGAGAAAAAAAAAAAAAAATTGAAAACAAGGTTTTTTTCCCAAAAAATTCCTAAGCCTATTTTTTTGAAGAAAGTTACGGAATTACTCAAAAAAAAAATCTATAAAAACAGAAATTTTCGTTTTTTTTTGAAAATTTCATTAATTTTTCAAAAAAAAAATTCTAAATTTTCGTTAATTTTTTTAAAGAAAGGATAAGAATTTTCCGGAAAAACCATCCAAGGTTTTTTTAATTCCTTTTTTCGGCTGAGTTATGTCTCGGCCGAGTTTCGGCGGCTGAATTTTGGGGAGAACCGTAAATATTCGTATTCATTTTCAAATTTCATGTTTCAATTAGGTAACTAATTAACCCACCCTTTTTGGGGTCGTAGTCGCGGATGATGACGTTGCCGGCGGTCGGCGCTGCGGGTGCCGGTTGCGTCAGCGTTGAGCCGGTATGCTGTTTCTCTGCTCCGATGTTCAGTCGATGGTGCAGTTCGCCCGCCGCATCCTCCGCCGCTTCGGCGGCGGCGCGTTCTCGCGCCGCTTCCTCGTCACCCGACTCGGCACCGCCCTCCTCGTCCGACTCCACCTTAGCGAGAGAAAGGCAATTGCTTTTTAAATAGTTAATTGTTCAACTGGAAGCTTGGTTTAACCCGACTCTTTTTATGTCTCTTAAAGTGGAAGCAGCTTTTTTTGTTGCTTTAGACAAAGATTTTTCCGTATTTAAAAAATGGAAAATAAGGCAGTGCCGACAAATGCACTGCGTCTGAAATTTTTTTAGCGAAAATGTTAACCAATTTTGTTCCAATTTTGAAGCGACAGGGCATCCGGTGGTTTAAATAGACGCAAGCGGGTAAAAATTTTTTTTTAATACAATTCTAATAAAAAATGCCCATTTTTATTTATTGTGTTCTTAAAAGCTAGTTTACGTCCTGGGAATGCCCCAAATCGGTTCCTAACAGCGCCCTTCCCCTTTCACCTCCATGGCCACACTCTCTGCCGCCGCTTTGGCCGCTTCCGTACGTTGTTGCAACAAAATGCGCGCTCCGACATCCTTCGGTGTACATAGTGGTGGCAAATTCACTGAAACACAAATATAGATATACAATTTAAACACAAATTACGAAAAGATATGGGGAACCCGACTAAAGTAGGAATAAATTAACTAAGTTCCGACATTTTCTGTAATATTTCAGAATGTCGGAAACAATCCGGGACTACGGTAAGCCAACTGTGTGCCTCACATGTTTCGCTGGGCTGGAAATCCACCGTTTGGACAACCACAAATTCGTGCCAGTCTATTTGGTTGTACGCAATGCGTTCCTTCTCCACCGCTTGGTCCTCGCGGTCTTTCATTGCCTTTTGGTGGCGGTCCCAACCGACGCGGTAGCGCACGTCCTCCAAAATTTTGTGCTGATTGAGCGACGCACGTAAATCATCCACAACGCTTTTGGGTGGTATCAGTACCTGAAAAAAAAGAAATGAGGAAAAATTATAATGGGAAATAAGGCATAAAGTAAGCCCAAGGGCCATATTTGGGCCCTTTATGAATTGCGCAAAAGGCGGGGCGGGGGGGGGGGGGGATGGGAGATAGCGTCATGCCCTTTGTTGTTTTGATGCATTAATATACTTTAAACGAAGTACCAAGGGAAATTATTTTTAAGAAGATAACCGTTAAACTCCAAATGGACGAAAGAACAAATGCAATTGGATTTACATTTTAGGGTTTAATTTTACGAAAACTAAAAGCCAATCCACCCCCCCCCCCCTCCGCCCAATTGAAGGATCTCAATAGCTGAGTTCGAAATGGAAGAAACCTTTGTGTACTGCTCGACCAATTTGGTGAAATATTGGAAGTTGGAGTGTTGCGGTTTCAGAAAATCAAATTGAAAGTTGCGCACTTCGCGATTCATCAGCTGAGTAAGAAATTGGCGCCCATTTCGCGCCACAAACAAAGCGGTCAAATGGATGAGATCCCTGGAGAAAAAAGAGTTTTGTGAGTAACAGGGGATTAAATTAAACTACTTTTATTAAAGTGAAAATTCACGTTAAATTTAACGAAAAAACTCGAATCAAACCCGTTTTATATATTATATTTGCGCTCAGACTATTGAGTCTTATGTTAACTTAAAAGGTTATGCTAATGTTTCACTTACAAGTCAAATGCGTTCAGCGTAGACGGCTCGGCACAAAACTCGAACGGTTTGGGCGGCTGTCGTGGGATGAATTCAGCCCGCACCAAATGCTCACGGACAGCCTCCGGCATTTTCACTTTGGATTGAGTGTCCGCCGACACAACGCCCGTCTCAAACTCATTGACCTGTGAAAGGAAAAATAAACTAAAAAAAGCACACAATGAGTGATAAACCACTAAGGTTGACTATCCATCCCCAAACGCTCGTTAATTAATGTCAATGTCCAATTTCGATAAAAATACCTTGTTCCGATAGTACGCAAAGTATGGGTCGGTCGGGTTGAGAAAATTAAACCGCATGTTGGACGCCTCACGCTCTTTGATTTTCAATTCAAATTCCAACCCATTGCGGGCGACAAAAAGCGCCGTTTTGTCCACAATTGCTGTGAAAGGAAAAATCATCATTATATAAGTGCTTTTAAGCCGGCTTTTTCGAGGCACAAACGAAAACCCCTGGCGATTTAGTGAGCAAAAAGACAAACTTCGAATGTCCGGCGGTGGAATGATAAGTCCGACGATTTGTTTGCCACTCATCGATGGTTCGTTGTTCTGCGCATCTTCCTCTCGGTTGGACACGCGTGGTTCGGCCGGTACCGCAGGTGCCGTCGGCTGTGCCGGAGGGGGCAGCCGACGCAACACGGGTTTGCCCTCATCCAACTTGGGAATCACAATTTGCAGAGGCGGCTCTTGTGCCATTGTTTGAATAAGGTCAAGTGACAAAACTAGTTAGGTAAATGGCTGAAATTGAAGTATTTTTGACATTTATACTAACCAATGGGATATAATAAATTGAAAAAGCAAATCTTATAAGTTGACTTTTCGACTTTTTGTTCGAGTTGCTCGGGCCATAGGTTCGAAACAGAATTGTGATCAGCGACTAGAAAATTCCCGGAAACAAGTTTTTCACGAATTTTACAAAAGATACCAAGAAAGGGGGGTACAAATGAACAAAATGCCAAGAAAGGCACGAAGATCCAGAAAAAAGGCATAATAAAACCAAATGTGGAAATCCTAATTTATTAAAACGGCATTTGCAGTCTATAGTAATCAGCGATTCCGAAACCTCACGGGAAGATGCTTTACACGACTAAAATTTTGAATTAATTATTCGAAGAATGGGGGGACACCAGCCTCATTGTCAGTATTCACAAATTATTGGATTTGTAATTCCTTTTTATCAGAAATTTCTTGTAATTTAATACTTCAACAACAAAAACATTCATGATGATCATTCACTTTGTACAGTTATCCAAAAAATAAAATAACAATAACATCACATGAGCAACAATTATTTATGGTAAGCTAAGTTTTTGAGAGATTAGTGCGAGAACACTTTCACTGTCGAGTCCGCAGAACCGCTACAAATACGACTCGGCACTTTCCAATCAACACACAGAACTCGGTCAGAATGGCCCATCAAATCGTACAGAGCCGCCCTAGGGCTGCTGAAATTGAAGACAAAAAATAATAATAATTGTGCCTAAAGAGGATTAAAAATGTCCTAATTAATCATATGGAAAGGGATATCTTATTATTAGGAGCCAACTTTTGGGTTTTATTACACCTTTGCTCTGTTTGTGTATAAAACTCACCGGACGTCCCACATTTTGACCGTATTGTCATAACTGGACGACACAAAGAGATACTGATCAATCGGGGACCAACACACACCGGACACCAGCCCAGTGTGACCGTGGAACGACGCCTTGACCATTGAACCTTCTGTTTGGAATAAAAGGGGTACAATTCGGGAAAAATGTCAGAGCGCAGTTACGCACCCGTAGTACGAAAGTCCCAAAGCCGAACCAAAGGGTCGGCAGACGCTGTCAGCACGAGGCCATTGGCGGAACAAACGGAGAGTGCGGAGAATGCCTTGTTCGATGTCAGTGAGGAAATAGGGCCTGAAGAAAAAAGTTAACAATTAAAAGGAAACGACAATGAAAATGACAAAAAGCCCACCGGCCAAATGCAGGTCCCACAACAGCAACTGCTGGTCCCACGACGCAGTCACTGCTTGGCTCGTGTTGGTCGGATGCCAAGCACAGTCGACCACCGGCGCACGATGAGACTCCAAAGTGACCATCGGTGTCTGTTTAAGTTTTTTTATTTAATGGATTAGGCCAAAAATATGACTATTCAGAATTCGTCAAATAGTAAAAATGTGCGACATTTTAAACTACGACCATTCACTGACCATTTGCTGTGAGGTCGCCCTGTGAAATGTCCAGCGAAAAATTGTATTATTTTGGCACTGCTTTTTAGGCAAAGAGACGGAAAAACAAAAAAACCCCACGACATAGAAAAGATGGCGTGAGGAAGGGCGCAATAGTGCCGAGGGTGAAAAGTGACACAAATTTAGGTCCACAAATGAAGTGGCCTTTAAATGCAGTATTTCTATTTCAAACTGTCCTACCACTGACGGTGCTTGCATTCGCGTCGTCCTTTTCGACGGCTTGTTCCATGGTGAGGCCGTTGGCAAAGCATTGGTCGCCTTTAGCTCTCCGTTCAATTCAGCTTAAAAACGGTCGTTTTCTATTTTAATCAGGACATAATTAAATTTACCCATACTTTCCATATCCCAAACCTTCAGACATTTGTCAAATGAGCCAGAAATGGCACGAGTGCCTAAAAGAAAAGGAATTGAGTAAAACTAACTGGGAAATTTTATAATTTTCTGGCCTTTGTTTTGGTGAATATATTACCGGAGAGTTAATTTTATGGATTCAATCGCAGTTATTAGTCCAATCAAATAAACATCCTTGGGTTTTTTTTGACCATAACCTTCTTTTTTTTTTGGTCAATGCCTACATTCTTGCTATCGTTTAGAAGCTTCAAAAATCAAGTTTCGAAATTTAATGGAATATTTTTTCAAAAAAAGGCTTTATTTTCGTTTCTCCCTTTGGTAACTTTTTTATGATGCGAGTTTTTTGAAACTTTCATGTATTAATACTCTAAAGATAATTTTACTCTTATTTAAATTTTCATTAAATTTCCAAGAATTTTTCGGTTTTCTTGAGTTTTTTTTTAGAGTGTTTCTAATTTTTGTTACCCTGAGTATTCACTGCAACGCATTGGACACTGCCTAAATCAAGGAAAAAGTTAGAAGGCGAAGCTTAAATTTGAAAATTTACGCTGATGGCCTCTGAAAATAGCCGTCGGCTCAACACGGCACTGTTTTTTGCTGGTTTGTGGCATATTTTCGTTGTCCTCCTCTTTCTCCATCAGTCGCAACAATGTAACCGTTTGGTTCTGGCCACCCGTCAAAACAAAAACTGAAAAATTTTACAATAAATTTTCTAATTTTTAGACAAAATTGCGAGTACATTTTCAATAATAAAATCCAAAATGAGTGAATTTAAAGTAATCATGTCGACGTTAAGAGTCAATTGTTTGTTTTTTTACTTTTAAAATTGCGAAAACCTGTTACAGAATCTTCTAGGGTTTAATGCTCATGAATACACTAACAATAAGTCTCGAACCCGAAATCAAATCTAAAGCCGAAAAATCATTTTGTGTCGTCTTCATGAACAAAGCAGTTATTAGTAGCAACAATAAATGCACCTTCGTCCTCCCGTGTGAATGTGTCCATGCATTTCAACGGCTCCTCGTCGATTTGTTTGATGAAAACGTTTGCACATTTATTTGCCAAATCCCACATGCCCAGCTGACCGGAAAAATTCACGGACATAAGACTAAAAAACTGATTGTGTTTATTTTAATAGATAAAATCCGGTTTTCCCCTTTTTCGCAAATTCATTCTCGCCCCCCCCCCCCTAAAAAAAATTGGCCCACCAATCGTTGTTCAAGGTACTCAGATCGGCCACCCATTCCATTTCGCTGAGCTCGCCCATTGGCTGTGGTGCGGGAGACTGGCGGATGCATTCGATGCGCAACACATTCTCCAACGACAGCTGTTGCTGCTCGACCAACTCAAGCAGAGAGGAGCGCAACAACACGGAATGGAGCAGAAAGTCGAATTGTACGGGTTTCCAATTATCTGAAAATGGGAAAACAGCGAATTGATACCCTCTTTTCGGAGGAAATAATATATTTCTACCAAATAAATGAGGTTTTGAGACTTATAGATCGAAAAACAAAATTCTAGGACGCATTTGTGTTTTGGACAATTAAAGTTAGCATTTCTACCAGATTTAAGCGAACAAAAAAAAAATCAGAAATCGGCACTCCATTCCAAAAATAATAAATATTCGAAATAAACAAATACCATTGTTTGTCGACCCGATTTGGTTGACCAGAACATTGAGCTGCTCTGACTGAGACGAAGCCGGCACATTGATGGACTCGGTGGGCAACAAAGTCGCACAGCTAAATTGGAAGAAAATCGTGGACAAATCAAGTACTATCACAATTTCAATGTAATGAACCGTATCATTTTATTAAACTGACCAAGGCATTTATTTTTGGTATCAATCATAAGTTTAGACTACCCTTTTTTGAATTGCAATTTTTTATAAATACAAGAATGTATGTTAGTGCTTCTACAGATTTTAAATTCAGAATATGCTTTAATTGATCGAACTTATCCAATTTTAATTGCAAGAATAAAAACTGATTGGATTCATAATTTTGACCAAATCCCATGCAAAGAGATTGATGTCATTAATTGAGACGAACCCTTCATCATCCGTGTAAAATGAAATATGGAGCGCTTGGTCTGCCGCGGCCATGGATATTTATTTGGTCAGGCTGAGATTACTTAATTATTGGCTAAAATAACAAGAAATTATGACAACCATTTTCTGCAAAAAAAAAAATAGTCTTAATGCAAGGCAATTTCAATTTTACGGACCAGATCGTGGATTGGATTCTAATTTTTTTGGCGCTAGGTCAAAATGTCCAATGGACAAAATGTCCAATAGGCCAAAAACGGTCAAAATGTCCAATAAGCTAAAAACGGTCAAAATGTCCAATGGTCAAAATGTCCAATGGACAAAATGTCCAATAGGCCAAAAACGGTCAAAATGTCCAATAAGCTAAAAACGGTCAAAATGTCCAATGGTCAAAATGTCCAATGGACAAAATGTCCAATAGGCCAAAAACGGTCAAAATGTCCAATAAGCTAAAAACGGTCAAAATCCCCAATAAAAATGTCCAATGATCGTTTTTATTATTTCAATCCGTTTTTTTGAGATGAAACTTGTTCGATTCGATTCAATTTTTTTATATTTCAACTTACAAATTAGTAGTGCTTTCTAAGATTCACATTCATTTTGAAAAAACGGATTGAAATAATAAAAACGATCATTGGACATTTTTATTGGGCATTTTGACCGTTTTTAGCTTATTGGACATTTTGACCGTTTTTAGCTTATTGGACATTTTGACCATTTTGGCCTATTGGATATTTTGACCATTGGACATTTTGACCGGTAGCCCATTTCTAAGAATTATTTTGAACTTGGCATTTGTACATTAATTTTGGCACTTCGTCTTTAAAATTCTTAATTTTTTCAGGTGCCTGGCCAACTGCGTCTGATTGAGCCAAGTTTAGGAAGCGATAACTTTTTTTAAACCTGGCCAAATTGAACAAATTTGGTACCATTCGATTGCTCTACGCGTTTTGAAGCTTTCAATTAGCTATTGTTAAGTGATTTAATAACTGACCAAAAAGTTACAATTTGAAAATTGCAAAAAGAGCATGAGTTTTCACGGGAATCCCGCTCCCGTTTCCCGCTTTTTTGCCCGAACGGGATTTTTTACGGGAGCGGGAAAAAGGCGGGACTCCCGTTCGGGAGCCCCGTCCCGTCTTTTTTGAACTCCCGACTCCCGCTCCCGTAAATTTTTGTGCAAAAACGCGGGAGTTCAAAAAGGTTGGGGCCGGTGGTGCCGATAGGCGCCACCGGCGGGAAATTTGAAAATTTGGTCTCGTTTGCTAAAAGATTGTAACCTAAAAACTGACCGTTTTTGGGGAAAATCTGTTAATAAAACGGCCATAAATTCAAATTTTCCCCGGTGTCGCCTATCGGCACCACCGGCCCCCATTCACTTAGGTTTTGTCTTGAAAATAAAAATAGAAAATCCTGCTCTATTGCAGTTTTCGACTTTTTGTTCGAGTTCGGGTCAGGGGGTTGGAATTGGTCGAAATGGATGCCGAAATCGTGATCAGCGATCCCAAAAAAAATTGGGTTTTGAAAAAAACCAGGCTTGGGTGGGTTTTAGTCGAACACACAGAAATGCTAATTTTCTTGAACAAACTATTTTAGAAATACAGTCTTATTAAATTCTTTGTTGTTTTTTCGTCATTTAATTAAATAAAAAGATGGGTCTAAAAATTTATTAATTTATGTCTTAAATTTAATTTTTGAAAATTTTTTTGAAACTCCCGCTCCCGCCCGGGACTCCCGCAAAAAATTAGCGGGATTTTTACGGGAGCGGGAAAAAGGCGGGACTCCCGTTCGGGAGTCCCGTCCCGCTTTTTTGAACTCCCGACTCCCGCTCCCGTAAATTTTTTTTTACCGGGCTCTAGTTTTCATTTCTCTTTTTTTTAATTGAACTTATTTGATCAATTAGAATGTTCTACTTTTTCGAAGCTTTCATTAAGCCATTGTTAAGCGATTTAATAACCGGCCAAAAAGTTACAATTTGAAAATTGCAAAAAGTGAATTTTAACTAGAGATCGGAAACCTGGATCAACCAATTAATTGATCAATTAATTGCTCATTTTATTGAAATTCCCCTTTTTTGATTATTGACAATTTTCATCAATCAATTAATTGATCAATAAATTAACTATTGTATTGGTCCAATTAATTGATTTTTATTGATCAATTAATTGTATTGTATTGAATTGTCACTCATATTGATTAGAGCTCGGGTCAATCAATTAATTGATCAATTAATTGATCCTTTTATTGAAATTCCCCTTTTTTGATTATTGACAATTTTCATCAATCAGTTAATTGATCAATTAATTGATGAATTTATTGCTCCAATTAATTGATTTTTTTGATTAATTAATTGTTTTGTCCGGTCTCTAATTTTAAACTCAGTGAAAATTTACTAAGGTACGGTGAACCGTGTGCAAGAATTTGTTAATCAACTTTTAAATCAACGAGAACTGATAAAATTGTTAATGGTTGTTTTGGCCACGCCTTCTACATCGGCAGCGGGCCATGGCACAACAAATTTTGGGGGAAGTTTTGTTGAAATTTGCCAATTTTCAAGGGGACGTCTGTGGTGCCGAGTTGGCTACGACCCGAGAAAGGATTCGTGGTCGCGATGCTTTCAGTCCGTCATTGTGTCTCAAGCAAAATTAGGTGGGACATCGGAATTATAATCCTAACCATTCGGATTGGTTAGTACATTCCGGAAAGACCGCGTCTCAAAGCGTCGTCAACGCCTTCGATTGGAACGCCACAGATGGGCCAATTCCCGGCCAAGTGGGTCGATCCATCAAAAAATCTCCTCTCAATTCTTTTTACCTTTCTCTCCGCATTTCTTATTTTTCAGAAGTTCTTCCACCGCTTCGTCAAATGTGGTACTGCGTGTGCGACGTTCAACTGCCAATTGCGCAGAAAATATGTCGCAAAGACTTTTTGGAAACTCTGAAGGAATGCGATTCGGCCAACGGATGGCTTCATGTGATAATTTTTCAGCAAAGACATGGCGCCGTATTTCGTTTTTTCAGGGCCGAATCGATGCCATCCTAGCTGCGATCAAAAAGGACGTTGAGAAAAGTTCGGCGAGAATGGGTGATGACGAAATTGATGAGGACATTGGAGGGCATGGCTGCCAGTGATGGTTCCTAGGGCGAAAGTGTCGCCTTTGGGGAAGAAGACCGGGAGGACATGATGCTGTTGGACGAGTTGGCCATGGAGGAAGAGACGGAGGAGGACGAGACGGTGGACACGGGCGAAGAGGACGAACTGATGCCAAACGAAGGGACGAGCAAATTCCGATAAATATCCTGTTTTAAAATTTGTTATTATTTTATTGATTTTAATATAAAAACACCCAAATTTTCTGTCCCTTCCCCAAAGGGAATATAAAAACAAACTTTTGTTTCTCAATGGTTGGATGGATTGAGTGCGTATTATCCAAAATCTCCAGGGCACGGCTTTTACGACTGAATGGGGTCATCCTTCCATTCATTTTTTAGTTATAAGCCGTTCAATGTTAAAGGGCCAATTTTAGCGAAAATTTGCTCGCTTCCAAAAATTTCCGTCAACAATTTCCGTGGATTAATTGGGAAGAAATGGAGAGACGGCACTTTGTTTTGGTCAGCTTCGGTAGTATTGCGAAAGTGCCAAAAAAATGCACAAAACTTGCGGAAAATTAAATGTTCAAAGTCGAATTTATGCTCGAGGAATATGCCTTTCTCCATGCTGTTCAAATTTCCTTCACTAATTTTTATTTAGTCTGTGCGTTTCGTCATAAACCACATTTTTAAAACAACAAAAAAGTGTCGATGCCGAAACGCCCAGTGCCGAAACGCACAGTGACCAACTGTTATGTAACCCACTGACACGATAGTTTATATGCTTCAAAGACTATTGCCATTTTTGTCAAAATCTTTCAATTAAAGGCATTATGAAATTTGTCTGCTTTTAACTTTGAATCAGTTGAAATTGTGCCGCATTTCTACCCGCAAGCTCGAGGGGGCGACATAAGCGAAGATTACCATGGGAAAGTGGTTTGTCAAATTTCCTCCAGATTTGTAACAATGATGGTCGGTTTTTTAGGTTTGTGATCCCTACAGAGCATTGGAGGAACCGGATGCAGACGAGACGCAGCAATTCGTTTCGCAGCTTAACGGCATTTCACAGCCATTCTTCGAGGCTTGCCCGCTGAGGGAGAAAATCCGGGAAACGTAATCAAAAGCGGGATTTTTGAGTCATCAATTTGAACTATTTAGGCTTACAAAATGTTGGAACTATGAAAAATTCAGCTGTACGAGCATTCATGGTGACTTCTATTATTATTACCGCAACACTGGACTGCAGAGTTTGTTAAATTCGAAATGTTAAATGCGTCCCATTTTATTTTAGACCATTCTGTTCTCTATCAACAGAAATGTTTGGACGAACAAGGCACTGTTTTCCTTGACCCGAAACTTTCTCGAAGGACGGCACAACAGCCATTTCCATGACCGCGTGGACTGAAGACGGAACAATCTTTGCATATGGGATTTCGGAAAAGGGTAGCGACCTGGCCACAATAAGGTTGCAGAATGTTTGTAGTTAAAAAATAAAACACATTTTAGTTTAAAAAATGTTCTGGGAAAGAACTTCCCGACACAATTTCCGGAGTCAAATTCTCCGGTATCTCATGGCTTCATCACAAGTCTGGACTTTTTTATTCCGTTGGTTTTTAGAAAACATTTATATATTTATTTTGTCTAATGCAAAATTTAGGACTTATCCCGAGCTTCGAAGTGCTGTTGGGGAACTGGATACAACATCGACGAAAAAACTTGCATACCATTCGGTTTATTTCCACAAAATGGGCACCGACTCGAAGGGTGACATTCAAGTGGTAAGTAAACCGAAGAGACAAAGATGAGAAGAAAAGTAATTGGTTGAATTTAGGTTCATCATCGTCACAACTCCCGCGAAATTATGTACGTTTTGTATTTTTTTTTCTTTCCTAAAAGTCACACTTAATTTTATCAGGGATGCTGAAGTGTTGGATGACAGACGGTCGTCAACCGGGTAAAGGGTTGTCAACGAAAAGAAAACGGGGGAGGGGGACTGAAAGTGGGAACATGACGAATTTCGCCGCCAAAATTTTCGCTGGCCAAAATTACGCTGGGACAAAATTTCGCCGGGAAAAAAAATTTTCTAACAAAAACTTCATTGTCTTCGAAAACCACAAAAAGTTTTTTAAGGAAATTTTCCTTAAAAAACATTGAAAGGTTTTGAATTTCAAAAAAGTTGGTGAAAAATTGGCGCTAGTATAAAAGTAAGTCGTTTTGAAATTTTTATTTTGTTTATTCTGCTCACTTAGGTATATTATAACGGAGCAGCTCAAAACGCCGCCGCCGAAACGCCGCCGCCGAAACGCCGTCGGCCGAAACGCCACTAGCCGAAACGCCGCCGCCGAAACGCCGCCGTGAGGGGAGGGGGAGTAAACACAATCGCGGGAAAAAAAAATCCATTTTTCGCTTCCTAAGCCTTTTTGGCTTAGGATTTGCCTCACTCTACTCAAAAAGGATGAAAAAAAGTCCCAAATCAAAAAAAAAACTTTGTTCGAAAATAAAAAAAAAGTGTACGATCGCAACGGCAGCAAGTAATTCAATGACAACGCCGAACATCACTTATCCATGTGAAAATTATGTGCTAATCTCCGGAGATATTCAATTGTCTGTATTTTTTTCGCTTAATCGGTGGATCATCGCCCTTAAACGAACCGAAACCGATAACCGAAACCGAATTTTCTCGGCTTTTCGGTTCGGTTCGGTTAACCGAATTGCTCGGTTTCGGTTATCGGTTTCGGTTCAGTTAACCGAAACGGTCGGTTTCGGTTCGGTTCGGTTTCAAGGATTCCCAGAAACCAGGCGTATTTCAAACCGAAACAAACCGAACCGAAAAGCCGAGAAAATTCGATTTCGGTTTCGGTTCGGTTAACCAAATTTTCTCGGTTTTTCGGTTATCGGTTTCGGTTCGGTTAACCGAAACGGTCGGTTTCGGTTTCGGTCCGGTCGGTTCGGTTTCGAAGAATTTCCAGAAACCGCCAACCCTATGTATCACATATTTCTTCAGCTTAAATTATTAGCGCAAATATAAATTTTACGCTGATTATGAGCGAGAATTTCAAGGCTTAAAAGGGATTATTTTTTAAAAATTTTCCCGGCAGCGCCTATCGGGCACAGCCAACCCTTTCTTTTTCAAAATAAAAAATTTCATTAAAAATCCGGCATTGTTCAAAGAATTTTCTGAAGGAGAGAAATATGTCGCGCATACTTATTTTGATGAATAAAAGGCAAGATTAAGCTCCAAAACAACGTGTTCAAAAAATGCACTTATTTTCGTGACTGGACAATTCGACAGTGAGGACAATCCGACAGAAGTGGACAATCCGACAGTAAATCCAAATAAAAAAATGTATTATCCCGACAAAAAATATCTGAACTTTTTTTCGATATTTATAAGAACTTGTACTGGTGCATTTAGTTTGTATCTGGCATAGTAAGCGAGTAGGAAACGAAAATTGTCTCTTTTAATTTATGCATTGGAATTTCAAGTCATTTTCTTTTTACTTGTTTTCTCAATCGCATTATTTTACTCTTTTGGCTATAGACCTTTCATTCTTTCTTATTTTTATTCACTGTCGGATTGTCCACTTCTGTCGGATTGTCCAAATCCACTGGCGGATTGACCACTGTTGGATTGTCCGGGCGCCCTTTTTTTTGACCCATTAAACTTATTTTTGACCAGCGATGTACTTATTTCGGGAAATTTTCGATGCGACCCCTGGATTAGACCCTGTTAATAAATGTTTTTTTAAATGAGAATACAAAAGATTCAAAATTAATAATGTATGGAAAACTAATTAATTGTGCATTCTATCTGCTGTTCCGCAGTCTTCCTTCTCCATATTTGGTTGACCATTCAATAATAATAAGTTTGGCTTTTTTTTTCCCTTCGTTCTGTGGCGCTGTTTTGTTTTTCTTCTCCTAATGACCCCTTTTTTTGCTGTACAGCAAAAAGAGTCGACTCATTTGAATGGGCGGCCGATTAACAACAGCAGCAGTAGCAAATGAATAAAAAAAGTCAAAAAAAAAAAAGATTTAATATTAGTAAGATGAAAATATATTATAATTAGAGCTCGACTAAAAAGGCACCAAAAATCCCGAAAAAGGCACTATAATAGGCACCAAAAAGTTGCATAAAAGGCACCAAAATCCCGAAAAAAGCATGAAAAAAAGCATTTCAAATTTTTAAATGCCATTTTCCCTGTCGTTTTAAAGCCGAAAATTTTTTTAAAGCAATTTTTTCGTCAAAATCATAGAGAAAAACATTATTTTTCTTATCACTGACTACAAGCGAAATAAATTTAATATTCAAAGAAATAAAGCAAAAATTTTTTTTGAAAATCAAAATTTTGGATAAAAAACGGAATTTTAAGGGGCAAGTTAGAAAATTTTTTCATTCTTATGGGTTTATTTTTATAAAATTTGAAAGGTATATTCTTAGGGGTATATTTTTTGTTTTTTTGCCTTTTTTCTTAAGAAATTTCTCTAAATTTAGAAAAAATGCACCCAAAAATGCCAAAAAAGGCATGAAAACACGAAAATGCCAAAAAAGGCATTATAAAAATCATCGTAGAAGCTTCAAACCAAGTGGAAAATGCGTTATTTATTCTTAATATATCGAAACTAGTGTGCAGAAAAAAGGCATATGCCTCAAAATTCGGTCTCTACTTAAAACAGTACAAAAAAAAGAAAATCTGAAATTTGAAATAGATGATTCGAAGTGATTGTGGTCGTTCTTCGTCACCACTAAAACAAGTTTTGATTTTGTTCTAGTTTCTTACTTTGGAGTAAAAAAAAGAGAAAATTACAGGGTTCCCAGAAAAATTTTTGAAATATGGACATAGCTGGGCAAAAATAAGATTTTGGGGTCCAAAATAAGGACATTTTTGAAATAACTTCCAGTGATAAAATAACATTTTATTCAATAAAACCAAACTGATTTCAGCATATTTATATGTAAGGCAGTTTTTTAAGCTCTTGAGCTTTGAAATTAGACATAAAACCTATTTCGAAAAAGGTAGAATCGGCAGTGCCGATAGGCGTCGCCGGTGAAAATTTTGAAAAATTTATGGCCAACTTGTTAATAAAATTTTCCTTAAAATTTTATTATTTCGCTAACCCAATAAATTATTCTGACCCAAAAACCCAATCTTTAGAAGGACGACGCCCGATTCGTTTCAGGCCATTTCGTTTTTCCCCTATTCGTTTTTTGCCCTATTCGTTTTTATTACCCCCATTCGTTTTTATTACCCCCATTCGTTTTTTAGGTATAAAAACGAAAGATCGAAGGAAAACAAAGGGAAGAAATGAATTTTAGGAGAGTTTTTGGGTCGCTTATCACAAAAATAGCACCCATTTTGTTGAATTCAAAAACCCGGACGCGAATTCGAACCTAAAGCCGAAAAATTTTACTTTTTGTAAATTCGCTTTTATACATCCAAATCACTCAAACAGGCCAGATTATTTCTTGGGTTCCGAACCAAATTCGTGATTTTAATTTTTTCGAAAAGATGATTAAATATGTTGTAATAAAATTTTATCATCGAGCGAATATGAAATGGTACCGAATGAAAAGTGTTACATATTGCTAATAACATCAACATCGTCATATATTGAGTGAATAATATTGTTTTCATCTTGTTCCTGATATGAAAAGTCTCCAAAGTTATGAAGTTCGTTAGCTCCGTCTTCATCAAAAGGTAACTCGGTAAGAAGGCCATTTTCGTCCAAACTTTGTTCAAGCAAAATTCGCGCTTCATCTTCCATAAGGATTTCTTCAAGTTCATTTCGTTGAACAGGGTTGATTCCAAGCAAGCTGCCAATTCTCCCGTAGTAGTGTGACATTCTTCCAGCAAATTCGTCGACATCGTAGTCAGTGCTCAAAAAATTAAGAATGTTTGCCTTTGCTGTTGCGATTTCTACATTGAGTTCAACCGTAATTTGAAGTGGAAGGGAAGGCAACTCGCGCCCTTCTTCCACGGCCACAGCAGTTTCTTCTTCCGCGTGATAAACCTCCTATTTATTATTTAATTGTATTAAAGTTAAGCAACAAAAATGTGTACTTCAACGTCCAAGAAAAAAACCAAGTTGATAAAAGTGGCTCTGACGCCCATGATATGATTCAGCATGATTGGTGGTACGGTGTTGTTCCACGTCAAAAAGGGAAAAAAATTGTAGCCCAACATTGTTTTGAATCCACGTGTCATTCTGAATAGAAAATGTTTTTTGTTATAAATTTTAATTTACATAATAGTCGAGGAGGGCCTCTAACGCGGCACGATGCGCTATCTCCAAAGGCGAATCTGCAATGATTTTAAACGAAAGGTCAAATCAATGAAAAAAAAATTTGATTACATCAACACCAAAAACTTCAGTCATTGGAATTGGCAGGCAAAAATGTTGATATTTTGAAGCAACGTCTGCCCATGTTCCTCCATCAAGCAATTTCCGAGCTGGAAGTTTCGTGTAACTTGGCACCCCTCTTCTATCTTTTATTTGTCTGCAGCCCGAGCACACGTAGCGCTGTCCATCTTCTTTTTTCAGTCCTGCACTCGTCCATCTGTAGCACATATTTGTATTTTCTGCGTGTTCGGTGATCATTACAGATTTAGAGCCGATTCTCTTACTAAAGAATGCCATTTTATCTATCTAAAATATCCTTTTATTGTAATAGAAATGAGGAAAAAATTCAAAATTATGATCAAATAAAGTGGATTGGACATACCTAAAAACGAATGGGGGTAATAAATCTCTTTGTTACGTTTCGGGATGGCTCTGATCAAAAGAATCAACTCTTTTATTACACTGTGTCTACCAATGGGCCCGAAATCACCGAGCTCATTAAAATTGAACCTTTGCCACTGTTTGACAAATGCGATGCTCAGTACACGGTATCTAGCTTCCACTTTTTGGATGCTGTTGGACGAGTTGGCCATGGAGGAAGAGACGGAGGAGGACGAGACGGTGGACACGGGCGAAGAGGACGAACTGATGCTAAACGAAGGGACGAGCAAATTCCGATAAATACCCTGTTTTAAAATTTGTTATTATTTTATTGATTTTAATATAAAAAACACCCAAATCTTCTGTCCCTTCCCCAAAGGGAATATAAAAACAAACTTTTGTTTCTCAATGGTTGGATTGAGTGCGTATTATCCAAAATCTCCAGGGCACGGCTTTTACGACTGAATGGGGTCATCCAAAATAAGGGCAAAAAATTATTTTAAGTGCGAGCATCTAAATAAATGTACGAATAGGGCAAAAAACGAATAGGGGAAAAAACGAAATGGCCTGAAACGAATCGTCTTTTTACCCTTTAGAAGTGTAAAAAAAAAGTCTCGGAAACCGAGACCAAAAATCGAGACCGGGATCGAGACCAGGGGCGGGCGAAACTACACAAAGAACCCGAAACGAAATTCGAAACGAAACTAAATTTTTCGAAAGTCGAAATTCGAGACACAAAAAACCCTAAATTCTTGAAATTCGAAACGAAACGAATAAATTAAATTTTTTTTTTGATCTATTTTTTGTCAATATATTAAGCACATTTTTAAAAATAGAAAGCAATCTTTTTACAGCTGGGCAGGGGTTGGTACTTTGTTTTAAAATACCGTTTTTTTAAACTTTCATATTTGAAAATTTAAGCGTATTTTTAGAATGTACATTTAATTTGGCTTTTTGCACCAGAAGTTAACAATTTTTATTCAATTGATTCTGGCAAAATCTGTTAAAAAATCCCATTAAATTTTTCAAAATTTTCCCGGCGGCCCCTATCGGCACCGCCAGACGGGTGTACCTTAACTGCGGACCGACAACTGCGGACCAGCGAACTTTCAACCCTTAAAATTCTTAAATTTTGCTTCCATTCGCATGCTCTACTTGTTTTGAAGCTTTCATTGAGACATTGTTAAGCGATTTAATAACTGGCCAAAAAGTTTTAGTAGAAATTTGCAAAAAAGCCATAAAAAGTCAGAATTTTTGTGAGTTTTGGTTTATAATTTTTTTATAGGTTGATCAGTATTTATTTTTTATTTTTTTCAAAGCTATTAAATCTCTTGAAGGCCTTTTGAATGATACCAAATTTAAAGAATTTGATTAAGTTAGTAAAAAGTTATGAGATTCGAAAGTTGGCTGGTCCGCAGTTGTCGGTCCGCAGTTGGCACTCCGCCGCCAGACACCCTCTCCCCCCCCGTCCACTATAAATTGGTTCAATTTTGATTTTGGCAAAAAAAAAAAAAGAAATTCTTACAAAAACCAAAAAGTAAGACCATTTCTGATGAAAAATATTAACCATTTGAATAAATTAGTCCTTTTTTTGCTATGAAAATTTTTTGTTTACTTTGAATTTACAAATTTCTCCCCTTATGTATTTTGAAATAGAGCTCAGATTATTCCTACCCTGGTTAATAGCCATAATACGCCCAAAAAAGACCAATTTTTATGGATTTTGAGATACTTTTAGGGAAAACCTAGGCTAATGGAGAAAAGGGGGTCCGATGGTGTCGATAGGCACCACCGGAAAAAATTTTTGAAAATTCATGGCCGCTTTGTTAACATTATAGACATTTCTTAAAGAAAAATTTGAGTATAATCCGCCTGTTTTCTAAAGATTTTATATTTCTAAGAGTCTACCCCTCCAAATAAGGAAAATCCTTAGAATAAGGACATCTGGGGACCCTTGAAAAATTACTTTTTAACAATTTTAAAGCGATTATAGAGCCCACCATAGGTTATTTTTCAATCTTCTCAAAGGCACTTATTGCTTATTCCTCTAAATGATCATTTTTTAGCAAACATTTTAAATTTTCACAGATTTCAAGAATGCAAAAAATTTCCTGCATGTTATTTGTTTCGCAAATTATATTACGATGTTTTAATCAAGGCAAGCAATACGTCCCTTTTCCAGGTTCCAGTTATCTCTGCCCGACACAACTCAGCGCTAGCAAATTCTTTAATTTTTGGCACTCACGATCACATTTTTTTGAAAATAGCGCTAGTTTGCCCTGCCGATTGGGCAGTTTTCAGTCTTCAGCCTCTTTCCCTCCATTCCTTTCTAAATTTGCAATTTTTGCTTAGAATTCGGGCATACAAAAAAAGTACGTACTTATTTTGAACAATTATTTCAAAAAGGGGTCATCCAAATCGCAAAATTAAAGATTATGCTTGGTTTTACAAAGAACTTTTTGCTAGCTTTAGAGATCCATATGTATATGTGGATATAATTAACTCAGATTGCCAAATTTCCAATTAACTTGTTTGTTAAACCATAATTTTTTTAGAGTTTAAACATGGACAACACTACTGAATCAACTGAGTCCAGTGACGGAAGATATTTGGGCTTATTTTTTCAGATCAGAAATTAAAAATTGGACTGTTGTTGAAGGTAAAGTGATATTGATGAAAAAGTGACCTTCTCCGTCCGTTCGCCATCTCCCCGCCGGCACTTTCTTTTTACGTCCATTTAATCGCGCTCGCTTTCCAGCGCATTTTGCTGCGTGGTAACTACTTTAAAAGAGGCTGAACATCCGCTGCTCTAAGCCTGAGAGTCAGCACAATCATCGATCAACTCAGAGCAACGCTTCATCAGCCGAGTGAGCTCAAATATCTTTTAAAATTAAATAAAAAATGAATGTAAAGCCGTTATGTCGGCATCAAAGCATTTCTTTTTAATTCATTAAGTTAATAAATGACAAACGTACAAAGAATATATTGAAATTGGAATAAATTACGTAGTTGTCATCCGCTCGGACCAAGTTCAAGACGTGCAACAGCGTGAATGTGCCTGTAAATCTGGGATTTCCACGTGCCGCGTCAACAACGGCTAAAATTAAAGCAAAAAATTTTTTATCAGAAGAGTGGGCATAAACAACAAAAACTTATTAATGTAAAGCTGTTCAATGGCATTGACTTGAGCTATGTTTGGAATAATCGAACTGGTCGCCGCGCACACAGTTGTCAGAAGACTCACACATTCGTCTTTCTGAAAAAAAAACAAAAATATAAAAAAAAAGTTTTTAATACAGCGGAATTTTTATCCATGGCAATTCTTAACTGAGATTTAGAAATAATTGACTAAACTTTAAGGGAAAGTCAGGATTAGTTAATTAATGGGCAGCGGCATTTTTGGGAAGGAAAGAACCATTTGAGTCGGGGTTCTCCTAAAGTTTAACAGGATCAAAAAAATGGTTACAATAACTATTCTATTTTCCGACGACTCAAAAGATGCTCACCATTTTTGGGATTAAATGAATGTTTCTCTCATCATCCACTCGCATATTCAATGCACGCCCATTTGACGGCAGAAAGTGAGAGCCAAACAATTTTACACTGTTCACATTATCTGCCACCTCCAGCCCAACAGTCCAACCCAATCTGTGGGACGAACTTCTCAGCAAAATTGTAACAGCACTCACAATGCTTTGGTCTTCCGTCTTTACTAACTTTCCACAATTGGCTTCTCATCTATCGCATTTTCCTTCTTCGTCCCTCCCCACCCGCTACAATCGATGGGTTGGTCGGCCGTTCGATCCAGCAATGCACCAACCAGCCTCTTAAAGGTTGTCCACCTCCACCAATCTCCGCTCATCTCCGCTTCTCTCCCCTCCCTCCCCCCTCCCCCTCATCTCCACATTCTATCGCATTAAATTGTGTAAGAATTTTATTTTTCACCATCATTTTGTAACTTGTAACATGTCGTTATGTGTATTGTATTCACTTGCCTTTTGAAGAACAAAAAAACTTGAACATTGGCCAGCATTATCATGAAATTGTGTGCAGATTTTGTCTATCCATAAATTTTGATTTTCTAATTTTTATTTCTTTCGACAACAGCGCCCTCCCCCTCCCCTTTCACTTTGATCATGCCTTATTTGCGCCCAAATTTGGTTTTCAGGTCACAAATAATTCTGCTCTGTTTTTCAGTTTAATAGTAGGGCATATGCCATGGCATTGATCATCAATCCGGAAGAGTAAATTTTGAGCAATGTGATTTTTGTTTTTTCAACCCCCTCGTCCTTTGTCCGTTGCTTCACATGTGTGGCCGACTAGTCCTTTCGATAGAACGGAGGGCGGCCACCGTTTTCTTAGGCTGACCGCACTATTTTCACTCGAAGCGATCAGAGTTAGTTAATGGAACGGTGGCACCGATTGGAAAATAGGACCAGTCGCCCCCCCCCACCCCAGCCTCAAATGAACAAAAGGATTTTTGGACCATTCGTCGAAAAAGCGAGCAGATTTTTTGATGAAAAGTGGGAGAGGGGAAGGGACCAGCATCCAAAGCCGCGTCCGTTTCCGTCCTGGTGGGCTTGTGGCGCTTTCGAGTGTTTGTTACCTGCGCCATTAAATTATGCCGTCATGGTCAAGACCTTAGCGAGTCATTTGGTGTGGTGATATTTATTTGGGATAAACTTATTCTACCTCAAAAATTAATGATACCTGGTCATTTTTCAGCAAATACTAAGATGGGGAATTCAATGCATTTTTTTCAATAAAAAGTTAAAATTTATATCCATTTTTTGGCTCATTATAAGAGCTCTCCTCATGCGCGACGTCATCGACCGAACGGCAAGAATGTCTCCATTTGATCGCTGCAGTCTTTGGGCATTTTCAGCCCGGTCCGCTTTTGGCGCTTCCGACTGTTTGCTAATAATGGGCTGCATCCTCTTAACAAAACAGCAGAAATTGTAGGAGAGAGGCCTTCCATGGGTCGAAGTTTTCGTCAAAAAGTGCGCAAAGCGTTGAGGCGAAGAAAATAGAACAAAACACCAAGTTATGGCTTTTTGGCCCATTTTCCTCAAATGTTTTTCGCCTTGGGAACTGGCCTCGGTTGGCTCGCTCGACTGAGGCACAAATGTTTTGCTTCGATGCCGAGCCGACACTTGTCGAGGGCGAGCAGTAACGGACAAACAACCGCAGCAGCAGGGGGAGGAGAAGCAGAACAGAAGATAGACAAAGGAGGAACTGAGGGTAAAATGAGAAAGAATGGAAAAAGATATAAAACATTTCTTTCATCAAAGACTTCACCGCCGTGTTGGAACTAGCGCCGGATTGGCTGGGGAACATTCTCTTCATGGCCAAGGCGTACCTGGCAATCGGCATATACCAGCAGAATGAGAACGACAAGGAATAGCCGGAAGTACTGATGAGGGGATGGCCAAAGCATTGATGAAGAAACACGGCGGAAAGGCAAAGTGCCAGCGGAGAGGAATGACCATTTCAGCATTGTTACTTATTTTGGTTTTATGCCGAAAAAAACATATGTTATTGAAGTCAGCGGGACTTTCTACCCTACAAAAAATTCAAAATATTATCTTTTTACCCAAAAAGTTGACAGACAATGAAATATAATTTATACCTCATTAACCGATAATCCGTTTCCCCTGTCTTTGGCCCAAAAACCACGGATTGGGTTGGATTAACCGACTGTCAAAATCTCGTTTTAAGAGTTTTAAATTCGACTTTAAATTTGATATTTTTTAAAAGATAAATAAATTACAACAACTCAAAAAAAAGCTTAATGAAAAACTGTTCAACTGGATTTTTCGGTTGTTTCATGCCAATTTAGTGCGTTTTTAGTGTAAATATTTCGCCATTTCCTTGAATACTTTGTTGGAGCTTTTTGGTCCATTTTCCTCAAATGTTTTTCGCCTTGGGCCCTGGCCTCGGTAATTAATTCTGCCATTTCATAATGCGAGAAAAACCAATGAGAAATAGAGAATACTTTCGGGGTAAATGGGGTTAACATTGGCATATTTGGGGAATTTTGATAGGTCACTGCTAAATTAGTGCTTCATTTTTTATCGTTATTTATATTAATCCATTCTTATAGCATTATGGCCCAATTTTTTGTTAAGTTTGGCAGAGCGCCAAAACAAATATGATCATGACAACAAAGGATACTCCTTTTTCCATTTTTATCAAGGAATTTTTGAATTTACATAAAAAAAACCGAAAAACGCCAAACAAACAAAATAACTGTTTAGAAACCAAAAAGAATTTTTTTTGATGCATATTAACATAAAAGGAAAAACTTTAAACGCATAAATGAGTTTTTTAAGTTTCTTTATTTGTTTTTTGGACCTTTTTAAGAACATATCTTGCTAATTTAAGCACGTATTAAATCACACTCCATTATCACTTGATCCAAAATTTATCATATATTTAAGCACATAATGTTTGCCAAAAACCTTATCATCATTCTATAAAAAATAAACTGATCCATTCACTAATTATCATGGATCATAGTTGATCAGTAGGGATAGAGATTGTAAGCTTTAACGCCAAAATATGACCATATAATATGCCCTGAAAACCCCTAAAATATGCCCGAAAAATGTCAAACATCAAAATATACCCTAAAAACCTCCCAAAATTGGGCAAAAAAAATCAGAAAAGAACTCATTTTCTTTTCGGGGAAGAAATTCAGAAAGCTGAATGTATCAGAGACTTAGGTGTTATGGTTGATGATAAAGTCACTTTCAATCAACACATTAATTCTGTTATTAAAAGTGCATATTTTGCTGCCTATCAAACTCTAAAAATCTTAAAAACCAGAAAGCTTGAATTACTAATTAATGCATATAAAATATATGTCAGGCCTCGCCTTGAATATGCAACAGAAATATGGAATCCTCAAAAGCGGGGAAAAATTGATAAAATTGAAAAAATTCAAAAATATTTCACCCGAATTGTATTCAAAAGAGCCGGACTGATCAAGCGTCCATATGAAGAAAGATTAAAAATCTGTGGTTTAGAAAAGCTATAGTGTAGAAGGAATCTTACAGATCTGATTATGGCATATAAGATCTTAAACCGACTAACCCACCTTGATCCTGAAATGTTTTTTACTAAGACAATACGGTCAAAAAGAAAACCATTGCTTTTACAAAATAAGAGAAGAAAGGCCAAAAGCAAACCAAATTTTTTCATTAGGGTAATAAATGAATGGAATAAGTTACCCAAAGTGGCAATGGAAATGAATGGCATTAAAGAGTTTAAGGGTTTTTTACGAAACCAATCCTCAATGGCTTAGGGCTGACACTTTTTGACATCCAATTTTTTTTTCGTTGTTCTTCATTTTATGTATTCTGTCATTTTATGATGGTTTAATTTGCATTTGTTTTTTATGTAATGACTTCATTTCACCACAATAAGTGTACAAATGTACCTTGTGGTTTGTACGCATAAATAAATAAAAAAATAACAACTCAAGGTAAATTGGCCATTTTAAGCAAAATGCCAAAAAAAAAATATGGTGGTGCTATTTTGAAAACTTTTCAAAAGTCGATCCTTAGGGTTGCTTTTTTCTTTTTTATTGCATTTTTTAAGGAAATTTCCGAAAAAGTGCAAAATATATCCTAAAAGGAAAAAATGGCGAAATATGCATTTATTCTTGAAAACCCCAAAATATGCATTATATGCCCAAAAACCTTCACTCAATAAAAAAAATTTGAACGCAGTATGCTTATTTTGAGCCCCTTTCTTCATAGCATATGAGTAAAGAAAATATGAGTTAAAAGATTTTAACACAAAAATAGTTAAATTTGAGTACTTATGGAAAATTAAAAAAAAATAATAATAAGCAATGCTTTTGTTGGAAAAAATTTAAAAATTTTGGTTTCAGGCGACACCGAACCAACTCAGTTTTTTTTTGGAATGAGTAACGGACCATGACCAATCATAAAAATGAAACAAAAAAATAAAATATTTGGTGCAAAATTCATTAAATTTTCCCCAACATCTTCCATAAAAGTGCCATCTTTAAGGTGTATTTTTTTTGTTTTCAAACCGAAACTGGGAAACCGGTCCACCCGGTTATCGGTTTCGGTTCGGTTAACCGACCTTGTACTACCCTACTTACAATCTCTGTCCCTACGATCACTTCCTTTCCCTCATAGTCTGATCACTCTGCGCTTGGGCAGGCGCGCCACGCTTGCGCGCAGTCCATTGAACATTTCGGTGAGTCCACCAGCAGCGGTGGCAGCGCCACCACTTTGTGCTGACTTTGGATGCAAACTGCCGGTGTTCGGTCCGGCGCCACTATCGTTCGGTTTTTTCAATTTTTATGCATAATTGTAATATCGGTGCACTACAAAACGCCGCCGCCGAAACGCCGCCGTGAGCGCTTGCCGAACGATAGTGGCGCCGGACCGAACACCGGCAGTTTGCATCCAAAGTCAGCACAAAGTGGTGGCGCTGCCACCGCTGCTGGTGGACTCACCGAAATGTTCAATGGACTGCGCGCAAGCGTGGCGCGCCTGCCCAAGCGCAGAACCGATATTACAATTATGCATAAAAATTGAAAAAATCATTTTCTCTATTTTTGTCATTCAAGTTAATATATCACAGGAGGGGCGCTATTCATTTTTAGGCCAAATTTTTTCTCTGTTTTTTACTAAAAACATTTCTTATTGTTTTGGATGTTGCTGTTCACGAAAGTGACATTTATTTTGGCCAATTTTGGGAATAAAAAAATTTCAAAAAAATCAAAAGGGTCCCCCTTTAATTTTCAAAACGACCAACTTTTAAACTATCGCCAAATTTTTTATTATTTAATATGCAGAAAATGTCGGGACGCTTTCTCTTTGTTACGTTTCGGGATGGCTCTGATCAAAAGAATCAACTCTTTTATTACACTGTGTCTACCAATGGGCCCGAAATCACCGAGCTCATTAAAATTGAACCTTTGCCACTGTTTGACAAATGCGATGCTCAGTACACGGTATCTAGCTTCCACTTTTTGGATGCTGTTGGACGAGTTGGCCATGGAGGAAGAGACGGAGGAGGACGAGACGGTGGACACGGGCGAAGAGGACGAACTGATGCTCAACGAAGGGACGAGCAAATTCCGATAAATACCCTGTTTTAAAATTTGTTATTATTTTATTGATTTTAATATAAAAAACACCCAAATCTTCCGTCCCTTCCCCAAAGGGAATATAAAAACAAACTTTTGTTTCTCAATGGTTGGATGGATTGAGTGCGTATTATCCAAAATCTCCAGGGCACGGCTTTTACGACTGAATGGGGTCATCCAAAATAAGGGCAAAAAATTATTTTAAGTGCGAGCATCTAAAATAAATGTTCAAAGTCGAATTTATGCCCGAGGAATATGCCTTTCTCCGCGCTGTTCAAATTTTCCTTCACTAATTTTTATTTGGTCTGTGCGTTTCGTCATAAACCACATTTTTAAAACAACAAAAAAGTGTCGATGCCGAAACGCCCAGTGCCGAAACGCACTGTGACGAAACGCACAGTGACCAACTGTTATGTAACCCACTGACACGATAGTTTATATGCTTCAAAGACTATTGCCATTTTTGTCAAAATCTTTCAATTAAAGGCATTATGAATTTGTCTGCTTTTAACTTTGAATCAGTTGAAATTGTGCCGCATTTCTACCCGCAAGCTCGAGGGGGCGACATAAGCGAAGATTACCATGGGAAAGTGGTTTGTCAAATTCCTCCAGATTTGTAACAATGATGGTCGTTTTTTTAGGTTTGTGATCCCTACAGAGCATTGGAGGAACCGGATGCAGACGAGACGCAGCAATTCGTTTCGCAGCTTAACGGCATTTCACAGCCATTCTTCGAGGCTTGCCCGCTGAGGGAGAAAATCCGGGAAACGTAATCAAAAGCGGGATTTTTGAGTCATCAATTTGAACTATTTAGGCTTACAAAATGTTGGAACTATGAAAAATTCAGCTGTACGAGCATTCATGGTGACTTCTATTATTATTACCGCAACACTGGACTGCAGAGTTTGTTAAATTCGAAATGTTAAATGCGTCCCATTTTATTTTAGACCATTCTGTTCTCTATCAACAGAAATGTTTGGACGAACAAGGCACTGTTTTCCTTGTCCCGAACACTTTCTCGAAGGACGGCACAACAGCCATTTCCATGACCGCGTGAACTGAAGACGGAACAATCTTTGCATATGGGATTTCGGAAAAGGTAGCGACTTCGCGTCAAAATCATCGCAGTTTATTCCGGGCACATTTACTCGTCGCTTCTCCGCCAGTTGAACCGGTGACTCGCGCTTCAGACATTTTGCAAAGTCGCCATGGTAAACGACGTGCGGGGTGAGAAATGACTCGACTCCGATGAATATTTGGGAATTTGACTTTCGCGCAAAAACACCGCTCAATGATCCAATGGGCAAAGGCAACTGGTAAAGCAAACGCCCGTCCTCGAGAGCATGCACGTACAGCGTGTTCTCAAATAAAAAAAGTTACAAAACTAGAAGTATGGTAATGCGGAAAATAGAAGAGAAAGGGGGCATTCAATGGGATGAAGGGGAGAGGGGGGCGTGCACAAGGTACGACCCCATTTCGGTTTTCGCCGTTCCGATATAAAGGAAAAACTTACTATTAAAAAAATCTTTCTAAGAGTATCTAAACAACTCTTTATTATTATTTTGTTATTTGGTACATATATGCAAATCACACAGGTGCAGAAATAGTGCATATCGAAGCTGTGCCTTTTCCGTAACGGAACAGGGTAAAGCGAGTATGTACGCCCCCTCTTATTTTTAATCAAAATATCCCTAAAATTGCACCTTCACGTCCTCCATGTAACAGACGAGCAATTTGTCTAAGTCCACTGTGCATGCCCACTCCAATTTGCGACGGTTGTCCTCTTCTATGACCACCTGCCACCGGTCATTCGGGTTGATAGGGGCGTTTGTGCCGAGCTCAACGCGGACCAATTTGAACATCGGAGCGTTGTGATTAGTTAAAATGAGGGCCGATTTTTCGTCCGAATCCATCATCTAAAGAAATCGGTGAGAAGCCCAAAAAGTGGAAGCTAGATACCGTGTACTGAGCATCGCATTTGTCAAACGGTGGCAAAGGTTCAATTTTAATGAGCTCGGTGATTTCGGGCCCATTGGTAGACACAGTGTAATAAAAGAGTTGATTCTTTTGATCAGAGCTATCCCGAAACGTAACAAAGAGAAAGCGTCCCGACATTTTCTGCATATTAAATAATAAAAAATTTGGCGATAGTTTAAAAGTTGGTCGTTTTGAAAATTAAAGGGCGACCCTTTTGATTTTTTTGAAATTTTTTTATTCCCAAAATTGGCCAAAATAAATGTCACTTTCGTGAACAGCAACATCCAAAACAATAAGAAATGTTTTTAGTAAAAAACAGAGAAAAAATTTGGCCTAAAAATGAATAGCGTCCCTCCTGTGATATATTAACTTGAATGACAAAAATAGAGAAGATGATTTTTTCAATTTTTATGCATCATTATAATATACCTAAGAGAGCAGAATAAACAAAATAAAAATTTCAAAACGGATAATTTTTTTTCCCGGCGAAATTTTGTCCCAGCGTAATTTTGGCCAGCGAAAATTTTGGCGGCGAAATTCGTCATGTTCCCACTTTCAGTCCCCCTCCCCCGTTTTCTTTTCGTTGACACCTTTACCCGGTTGACGACACGTCCGTCATCCAACACTTCAGCATCCCTGATAAAATTAAGTGTGACTTTTAGGAAAGAAAAAAAAATACAAAACGTACATCATTTCGCGGGAGTTGTGACGATGATGAACCTATTCAACCAATTACTTTACTTCTCATCTTTGTCTTTTTAATTTCTTCGGTTTACTTACCACACGAATGTCATCCTTCTTCGAGTCGGTGCCCATTTTGTGGAAATAAACCGAATGGTATGCAAGTTTTTTCGTCGATGTTGTATCCAGTTCCCCAACAGCACTTCGAAGCTCGGGATAAGTCTTAAATTTTGCATTAGACAAAATAAATATATAAATGTTTTTTAAAAACCAACGGAATAAAAAAGTCCAGAATTGTCATGAAGCCATGAGATACCGGAGAATTTGACTCCGGAAATTGTGTCGGGAAGTTCTTTCCCAGAACATTTTTTGAACTAAAATCAATTATATAGCAAATTTTGTGATCTTTCTAATGGGACTACTCGTTTTTTTCTAAAAAAATTTCCAACCCCTAGGAATTTTTTTCGAAAATTTTCCCTATTTCAAGCCATTTCTGGGTTTTCAGAACTTTATGAAGGAGTGGTCTGATCAAGTTGGTTTAGTTACCTTTTTGGATCAGCATTAAAAGCTACGCTAGCATGAATTTTTTCGGATTTTTTAGTCACACAAAATATTGAGTTTTCATCGATTAAATGTTTTGCTTCCATACTTTTGTCCCACCAAAAATTGGGCCAATTTGGTTGCGCGCCCATAACTTTTTGATGGATTTGACTAATCCGGGCTATTTTTGTGTTTATTACTAGAATAATATGGCTTTATTTTGGCATAAGAAATATTTCCATCCATTTACGCATCTCATGGAAAACCAGTTTAAACTAAAAATTTTTTTTTGCTTCCAAACTTTTGGCCGTGACTGTAAATGTTTTCTAAAAACCAACGGAATAAAAAAGTCCAAGAATTGTCATGAAGCCATGAGATACCGGAGAATTTGACTCCGGAAATTGTGTCGGGAAGTTCTTTCCCAGAACATTTTTTGAACTAAAATGTGTTTTATTTTTTAACTACAAACATTCTGCAACCTTAATTGTGGCCAGGTCGCTACCCTTTTCCGAAATCCCATATGCAAAGATTGTTCCGTCTTCAGTCCACGCGGTCATGGAAATGGCTGTTGTGCCGTCCTTCGAGAAAGTGTTCGGGTCAAGGAAAACAGTGCCTTGTTCGTCCAAACATTTCTGTTGATAGAGAACAGAATGGTCTAAAATAAAATGGGACGCATTTAACATTTCGAATTTAACAAACTCTGCAGTCCAGTGTTGCGGTAATAATAATAGAAGTCACCATGAATGCTCGTACAGCTGAATTTTTCATAGTTCCAACATTTTGTAAGCCTAAATAGTTCAAATTGATGACTCAAAAATCCCGCTTTTGATTACGTTTCCCGGATTTTCTCCCTCAGCGGGCAAGCCTCGAAGAATGGCTGTGAAATGCCGTTAAGCTGCGAAACGAATTGCTGCGTCTCGTCTGCATCCGGTTCCTCCAATGCTCTGTAGGGATCACAAACCTAAAAAAACGACCATCATTGTTACAAATCTGGAGGAATTTGACAAACCACTTTCCCATGGTAATCTTCGCTTATGTCGCCCCCTCGAGCTTGCGGGTAGAAATGCGGCACAATTTCAACTGATTCAAAGTTAAAAGCAGAAAAATTTCATAATGCCTTTAATTGAAAGATTTTGACAAAAATGGCAATAGTCTTTGAAGCATATAAACTATCGTGTCAGTGGGTTACATTAAGCCTTAGTTTTGCTGAGACGTGTGGTACCAAATTTTCGCCCAAGAGTCGAGACCGAGGCCAAAAAGCCCTTTGAATTTGTTGACTTGGCAGTAGAAAACAATAAAGAATGAAGAAAATTTAAATGATGAAAGAACAAAAATGAGAAAATTTTGAATGTGTAATATCGGATGAATGAATGGGTTTAAACAAAGAAGAGATGAGGCAAAAAAATGAACAATATTTTATGTTCCGCCTTTGTTGGAATAAATAAAAAAAGAATGGTACGGGAGGAGGAAGAAATGGCAATGAAAAAATGGTGTAAAATTGAAGCATTTATTAGAATTGCACAAAGCTATGATTTTAAACCGGGACCTTGTGCCAGTTTATTATTATTATTATTCGGTTAACCCGAATATTTCCTAAACTCGGCTGAATTTAGATTCCTCGGTTTTGAACTCTTCACTCGGTTAACCGAAACAGAATGGCTAGCAGTAGTCAGCCTCTTTTTGTTTATCCAACCGTTCGGCTATTATTTTTCTGTCATGGAATTGTTTTTATCCGCGGAAATTATTCAAATCAAAACTTGAAAATATGCTTTGAAAGAAACAAAAGAAAGAAAATTTTTAAATAAATTATTATGAATTAGGCATAATTAATAATCATTCCAAAAAAAAAAAAAATTTAAATTAGGAAAATAAATAGAAAAAATATTACAGCAATAATAATGGACTGTTTTGTCTGTTTTAATTTGGTTTTCTGCTTTTATTATGGCATGACATTGTTACAATGGGACGGGTGGCGCCGGGGAAAGGGTCGGGGAAAGAAGGGGAAGGAAAGAAGAAATTTATAAGAATTTTTTCACCAAAAATCATAAATTTCAGAATTTTGACGGGTCGCAGTCGGCGGCGCCAGAAACAAAATTTTCCTTTACATTTTGTTTCAATATCCAGGAAAGTTTATTCACGTTATTTTCTCGAGTTAAAAGTAGATCAATTCGGGGCGATTATCGTTTAAGCCGAAATTTGTTCTCATTTTTTAAATGTTTTTACTTTTTATTTTTGTGTTAATTTAAAATTAATAATATATTTTTACGCTCAAAAATGTCTGTTTTGTCTATCGATCAAGAATTCCGCCTCTCTGACTGTATTCCGATTATCGAAAAAGTTGCAAAAACTTTTCGTTGCGTGAAACCAATTCCACGCCTAGGGTATGTCGAAAAAAAAAATTTTTTTTTTTTGATAAAATTTAAAATAGGTCAAGGCGTGAAGAAATTTTGGGATCATGTGTGCTGATCAAATCTCTTGGCGCAGAAATCCGGCTTTACATCTTCGAATTCGAAGATTTCTTTCAGGTTAAGTTAATTTGAAAATATTTTTAAAACTTGAAAGATTTTCTTCCATATAGGTGAAAGGGCATGCCGAAAACTGGGACGGATCCTCAAAACGTGTACTGCTCGAATACTACGACAAGTACGAAGGAGTCGCCGGATTTGAGAGATTTTTGCGCAATTGTGCATTTTCTTTTTTCTGTATATTTTGTCTCGGTGTTTATGAAGGGGATAATTAATTTAGTATTATTTATTCTTTTTAAATTAGAAGAAACAATTAAAGTTAATGGGAATTTTAAAATCCATTGACAAATCGCATCAAAATTTTCCAAAACACAGCCGTATTCTTTCCCAGAAAACATTTTAAGAAGCATTTTTTTATTAATTTAAAAGGAAAATATTAATCATTATCTGTTTATGATGGGTCAATACAAGTAATGAAAAAGGGCAAAATGATGACCTCAAAGGGAAGAAGAACAGAAGACGGATTTTTCATTATAAATAATTCTTGAATTGAGCAAATTGGTGACCTCAAGGATGAAAAAGTGATGAAAAAAAAGAAAAGAGTGTTTAAAATATGTCCCCCTAAAGAGAAAATGGGAGACGAATTCCCTCTAAAGAGAGAGTGCAAGACGAAGAGACTAATAACAATTCCCTTTTTTCTCTAACAAATCTCTCATTTTGGCACACTGATCTCTTCAATTACATCCGATTTCAAATACGGGCGGTAATTACCGGTGTTTCGAGTATAGGTACCGGTTCTAACCGGTAACAAATAAGTATTTTTAAGAATGGGAGTCTGAGCACTAAAACAAGGAGAATTTGAAAGAAAAAGGAATTAAAGACGAAAAATTTATTATCAATATAAATATGCTATTTAAAAATCTGTCAAAGTGATAATTAACGGTGTGGTGGTATATAAGTACTGTTTCTTCTTATCTTTAAATTTATTTTCCAAAAATCGGTTCAAAAATCAAACATTATGAAAAGAAAGTTATTCAAAAGGGCCAAAATTTATAAATAAACATTTTTAATGATCTCTCGGGGTTCCCATATGTGAGGTTTATCCCATTTTGGGTCTTTGAAGCGCAGGGGGAAGTTTGGGCATTAGGAAATTCAAGAAAGGACATATAAAGAGTAGTACACTACCCGAGATTAAAACTTCTCGATTTGAGACCGGCACTTAATTATAAAAGTAAAAGCAAATATTTATTTTAATTTTTTGCTTAATTAAAATTTTTGGCAGATTTACATTTGTAAATATTATGGCTTATTTGGCATTTTTCGGATTTTACGGCATATTTGAGTCGGGAAATTATTTGTAAATTTTAAATTTTAATGGCTTTTTATTTTTTAAAATTGGCTTTATGGAGCCCAAACTTCCTGGTGCCCAAAATTCCCGGTGCCCCATGTTTACCCTTTGAAGTGGTCAAAAAGGATTTTTTGAAATTGAGGATTTTGTGCTTTTTGGACAAATGTGCACGATATTTCGAAAAAATTAGAATATTTGGCACAATGTTAGTAATTTTTTGCCAAAATCATCATTTTACAAGTTTTACAAAAAATTCCACCAGTTCTCCCCATTTTAGTACATATTTTCCATCACTTCAAAGCGACAAATTCTTTAAGAATTTATTTGAAAGACTTTTCTTACATAAAATATACAAAAATAACATCCAAATTGAAGCAAAAAATAAAAGAAAACTTTTGTCAGGAAAAACTACAGAATAAATTAGGTGAGAAGATGAATGATATATTCCAACAAAAAATATATTTAAAAAAGAGCTGAAAAGTATACATAAATATGTAGTTTTTCAAAAAATCAATCACTTTTTAATACCATCGGAAATCGGTTGGTCATTTCGTTTTTCTTTTTTTTTGTTTCTATTTTCTCTCACAATCATTTCGAATTTAGCGGACGCAAAATGAGCGGAAGAAGGAAAAAAAGCAAAAAAACCCCCTTATAGCTTATTTGTCCAAAAAGAAAGAGGCCGATTATCACTTTCATATAGGTGAAATGGTCCAAGGCGCCACTCCCTTTGCTTTTGTCCTCAGTTTTCCGCAACTTTTTCACTTTTCCAACTGTTTTCATTTTTTTCTTCGATTTTTTGATGCCATTTTCTTCATTTTCACTTTCGCTGGCATTGGCATTATTTTTATTGTCGTCAAGAAACACCGTGAGCAGATCACTGGGCTTCAACTGCCCCTTGGCACTTTGCACCAAATTGGCCAGCCCACTCTTGGCCAATTCCCCGAGGGGCAATGCCTTTGTAATCTTTTTGATGGATGCGTCAAATTGGGCCAATTTCTCTTTGCCCTTGGCGCTTTGTCCGCCGTCAATTTGTCTCTCTTCCGTTTTCAATTTTTCCAAAATGCATTGTCCGGTGGCAATTAGCGCCGATTGGTCCCCCAAATTTTGCGCCTCTTTTCCCTTTGACTGTCCGTCGCAAATTCGTGCCACTTCTTGCTCCAATTCTCCCCCTGCACATTCGTCGGCTTTTGTCCATCGCAATTTGGCACTTTTCTGCAAATTGTGCACCATTTCGCACCCTTTGGCCAATGCCCAATCCATGGCCCTTTCTGTGGCATTTGCGATAAATTCTAAAATTCCTCTTTTTCATGGTTAATTTCCCAAATTTCTCTCCTAATTATTACCTTTGATTTCTGCATATGTTTCTTCCGTTGCATTTTCCTCATTTTCTATTGCTGTTATTTCACTATTTTCCGCATGGTCTGTGATTTTCACTGTTACGATATTTGCCACAAAAGTTGCGGCTACCAAAAGCACAGGGAAAAGCATTACGGCAAATTGATACCGTATTCCCTAAAATTAAACCAAAAAGAAGGCCACAACACTTTAAGCATCCGAGGGCAAAGACATGGGAAAACTGTGGATGGAAATGGGAAAATGCAATGGATATTTTTAGGAGGTTTAATTGTATCTGTTTTAGGTATTTTTTTCAAAATTATTAAAAAAAGTAAATTAAAAACTGAATATAAATAAAAAAATATGGAGGGAAAAGCATACAACACTTAGCATAAATATCATAAATGTCATCAGATCAATAAATCATTAAGCAATTCGATGAAAAAGCTTTGAATATTACATTAAAGGCCCAAACATTTGTAAACACATTGCAAATAAGAGCAAAATTTATTTTTCCATTATTTCGAAACCCGGACCCAAATTCGAACAAAGTTATTTGCGAAATAGATTTTGGAAAGAAGAAATTTCAAGCAGTAGTTAATCATCTGCAAATATTTTTGACACAAATCTTCACACATAAACAAATGCAAGCACATTATGTAATAATTAGGAACCGAACTGCCAATTTCACTGATTTTTCGAGTAAATCTTGTCATAACCTTTTTCAGAACCACTCAAATTAAACAATCTTAGTATCATACTATAGCACGTGAAATGCTCTATTAGTATGTTAAATTTCAAAAAATTTCATTGATTAATTAGAGTGGTTCTTAAAAAAGTTATGACAAGATTAGTTGAAAAATCAGTGAAATTGGCAGTTTTTAAGAAACGCGCCAGCACCCTAATTCTTAGCAAGTATGCTGCCCACTCGGCATGCCTTCCAGACCACAGTGATACCATGCTTTGTTGATAAAAAACTAACAAAGATATAGCCATTTTCTGATTACACAAGACTAATAAAAATTCTTAGCAAGTATGCTGCCCACTCGGCATGCCTTCCAGGCCACAGTGATACCATGCCTTTGTTGATAAAAAACTAACAAAGTGATAGCCATTTTCTGATTACACAAGACTAATAAAAATTCTTAGCAATTATGC